>JANSVA010000002.1:13674529-13702817 GCA_025504915.1 Erythroxylum reticulatum | reverse complement strand
TGATAAAACCAAGACAATCCAATGACTCTAGCATTAATTCAAAATATCTGTGGCACTTAAGAATGGGTCATATCAATTAGAAAAGACTTGACAGGTTAGTAAAGGATGTGATCTTTATGGGCTTGGATAGTGATCCATTACCTACCTGTGGATCTTGTATTGAAGGAAAAATGACCAAAGCCTCATTTCTTTTTAAGGGAAACAGATCTGAATCCATGTTAGACCTAGTACATACTGATGTTTTTGGGGCCATGAACGTACATGCTAAAGGAGGTCATGAATATTTCATAACCTCCTTTAGCATGTACTTAAGACATGACTATTTGTATTTGATGTGTAAAAAGAGTGGATCCTTTGAAAAGTTCAACGAATTCAAAAATGAAGCTGAGAAGCAATTAGGCAAGCCATTAAAACAACTTCGATCCGATTGAAGTGGTGAGTACTTATCTGGAGAGTTCCAGCAATATTTAATTAACAATGGAATTGTTTCCAATTTGTCAGCTCCTTAAACATCTCAATATAATGGTGTAGCTGAGAGGAGAAATAGGACTCTATTGGAAATGGTGAGATCAATGATATCCTACATTAGCCTTTCAGAATCAATCTGGGGATATGCCATACAAACGACAACATATCTTCTTAATTTTGCTCCATCCAAATCAGTGCCTAAAACACCTACGGTGTTGTGGACTGGTCGAGTGCCTTCATTGAGGCACTTAAGGACTTAAGGCAGCCCAGCCCATGTTCTAGAGTCTGAATCCACAAATATGGAACTAAGGTCAGAAGTATGTTTGTTTGTAATATATCCTATGGGAACTCGAGGGTACTATTTTTACAGTCCTCAGGATAGGAAGGTATTTGTGTAGAAAAATGTGACTTTCTTAGAAGAAGAGTTTATGAGAAATCACAAAGGAAGATGTGAAGTAGTACTAAAGGAGTTAGCTATTTTATCTTTGATTAAAGAAAGGTGTGATGCATTGGATGCTTCCCTTCTTCTCTTTTATCATGCATAACCGAAATTAGGAGTGTAAGAAAAGAGTTCTTGCATTATTTTGACCAACTCTCTCTCCTCGCCTATGTATGGCCGAAACTTAGTATGAGAAGTGTCTCATTGTTTCCTTCTTTTTTCTAAGAAAATACTCCTCTAAAGTGTTTCTTCTCCTTTCTAACCAAAGGATTTTATTATCCAAGTTGTCCTAGGAGAATAAGAGGTAAATCAAATTGGTTGAGGATATAAAAATAAGGAGAAGATAGATTAACAAAGAAAAGGCTTTGGATACAAGAAGAAGGAGAGGATAGCGCAGCAAGGAATTAAAGCTGTAGTAAAGGAGTAGGTAATACTCTTGATCTTGTTTATGTCTATTATTATCCTTATACCATATCATATATAGATTGGCATGATGATTTGGATATATTGCTTCCGCTGTAAGTAAGATTTCTAAAAAAATTTTGAAATCTATCGGTTCTCCAAATATGGCATATTTTCTTTTTCTGATCCGGCATTGAGTTACCTACTACACACACTAAGGGCATTTAACAAGGTCTTAAGAAATGGATGCAGCATTGGGAGGTTCCTTGATTGATCTTATAGCTTCGGAGGCATGGGATTTGATCAAGAAGATGGCTTTGGATCATCAACAGTATAATGTTAGAGATACCAAAGGAGTATGTATATAAGTTGGGAGCTTCGACAGCACAATCTAGGAGAATGGAGAATCTGGAATCTAAAGTTGACTCTTTGGAGAGTAAAGTGACCTCATAGTTGTCCTTCATCATTGTTTAACTGAAGAATATGAATGTACATCGCCTAACACCTTCTATGGATCTTACTGCACCTAGTTGTTATACTTTTAGGTCAGTAATGCACATATACAGTGTCTGCCCTAGTCGATATGAAGAGGTGTCGGCTGTATATCAGGGTCAGCACAATTAAAAATGGGACCCCCATTCAAACAAGTATAACGAAGGATCGAAAGCAAATCCCAGGCTTAGTTAGAGGAATGAGGAAGCAAGAGGAATGAACAAATTTCAACAAGGTGGAGGAGCCGGTATGTCTATAAACCAGTTCCATAACCAACAATAAGCTCTGACTGTCCCACTAAAGGAGGACATCAACCAACTTCTGCACAATATGATGGCGTTGATTAAAGAGGAAAGGACTTTGAACAACAACCATTTCAATGTAATAGCCTCTATTATTCAACAAGATTCCTCTAATACCACTGCTTGGTTTAATGCTCTAGAAAAGAGAATGGAGCAATAGGAGATGAAAGCTAAAAATATAAACTCCTATATCACCTAATTATCCAACAACATTAGTGAGAATCAAGTGAGAAGTAGTGGAGCCATCCCCTTCAATACCATTATGAACCCCAAAAGCTTGAATGCCATAACTCTCTACAGTGGGAAACAAGTGAGGTTTAGAAATCAAGATGAGGGAGAAGATGAAGAGGAGATTAAGAGCAGAGAATTACCTTCAATAACTAAGAGAGTTAATAAGTCTAAAAGTTTGAAGGAGAGAGCACTTTTGGCTGAAAAGGAGTCAAAACAATTGAGGAGCAAGGAAGCAAATTCAAAAACCAACTAGGAATCAAGCAAGCAAGGAGACCAGGAAGCAAACAACAAGGAGGTAAGCCTAAAAGACCTTCCTTTTGCCAATTCATACTGGCTTCGCAAAAGGATGACTGATTGTAAACATGAAAAAGATGTCATTGACTTGTTTGGGAAAGTAGAAGTTAACATCCCTTTGCTTGATCTAGTGAAAAGGGTTCCTGCTTACGCTAAATATCTTAAGGACCTGTGAACCAACAAAAGAAAGTTTAGACCTAATGAAAGAGTACAATTCAGCTCAAACGTGTCCGCACTTTTCAAACCCCAAATACCTATTAAGTTCCAAGACCCTGGATCTTTCACCATTCTTTGCATAATAGGAAAAGTTACCATAAGAGGAGCTTACTAGATCTAGTGGCGACAATTAATATGATGTCTAAGTCTGTCTATACATCATTAGGATTTAAGAGTCTAAAGCCTAGTTCTGTAGTGTTGCAATTGGTTGATAGGTCTCTTAGGCATCCAGTTGGGATCATAGAAGACATTTTAGTTCAGGTAAAGGGTTTGGTTTTCCAGCTGATTTCTATATACTTGACATGTCTTCTGAAGTTGTGCAGGACACTACCTTGATCTAGGTAGACGTTTCTTAAGGACTAATAGTACTATGCTTAGCATAAAAGAAGGTACAATCACCATGGAGGTAAGAGATCAATAAGTGAATTTTAACATGTATAAATCTATGAAACACCCCCATGAGGATTACTCACTTTTAGGAATTAACATGCTTGATGTTGTCATTGATGATGCATGCTCTGAGTTTAAACTCCAACACGTTTACTCTAGCTCTGTATTGAACCCGTTGAATGCTTTGATTGTCACTGATGGCCCTTTAGAAGAAGGGTTTTTGGCTAATGTTTTAGGTGAATCGAGAAATGTGCACGTTAACACCGAAGTGGCATTTGATCAAGTTGTCTCAACACAGCATGGCTATCTACCAAATGTTCACCAAGAGACCCAGCACCCTCTGTAATTATCAGGTCTTTTCTCTTCCTTCACTTGTTTACTTACTTTTGATCTGTGATTGAATATGACATTGTGGTTGCATTAGTATGTTGAATAAGTGTGGGGGAGAAACCAATTCAGTAGGACCTAGGTTTAGCTTTTCAATAATTCCTCTCCCGTTTATGTTCGATGTACTCTTTGGCTATGTTTGAGGAAACTGATGTGAATGAATGTATTGCACTTTGTTTTCTGGTGCCTAAGGATTTTGTATATGAATTCTAAGTGAATTGAGAATCCATCTGAGTCTTTATTATATTTGTTAGTCAAGTTTTTCATTTATGTCTATTTGTTTTCCTTTCGGGTAACTTTCGTTGCGGCGTGAAGTCCTCGTTGCTACGACGAACTTACCTTCTTTTCCTTCATGTTGCTCTCTGAAAATTTCACTGTGGCGTGGATTCCACGTTGCCGCGGTGAAAGTTCCTTAAAATCTCTAAGGTAAACTTCACCGCGGCGTGAACTCATCCTCTCATCGCGACGAACAACCTCATTTTGTTTCTTCACCGCGGCGAACAAACCTTACTTCTTTACTTTCCTCTCAGGCTTATTTCATCGCAGCGTGCATTCCATGTCAACATGGCAAACTTCCCAGCATTCTTCCTTATTCCTTTAGGGTTAATTTTGTTGTGGCGTGAGTTTATGTCGCTGCGGCGAATCATCACTATCTCGTTGGATTTCGTAATTAGGGTTAAGTTCTCTGCGACGAACACTGCACAAAATTAATGTGGTGAAATTACCCTTCTACCCTTATTTTCTCTTAACCCTTCATATTCCCTCTGTCCCTTTTATCATTTCCAACGTAAAAACCTATATAAGGGTAGAAGGGTAATTTCACCACATTAATCTTGTATGCTAAAAATTTTCTCCTCTTTCTTCACCGTGGTGCTCCAAACATTCCATCTTCTTCGACTATTCTCGCGATTTCTCTTCTCTTTTCATAAGTTTTCTTCTCTTTTCCTTATTTCTTTTTATTTTATGTATTCTTTAGGGTAGGTTGAGTTTATTACTTTGTTCTCTTTTTCAATTTTCTATTATAGTTTCATTTTCTTTAGGATAGTTTGTTTTAATCCTTTGTTTATATTCTATTTCCATGTGGATTTTTGCATAATAATGCCTCGTGTTAAGATTCCAAACCGTGTTACCCCCACTACTCCTTCTAGTCAACCTAGTGATTTTGATTATTCGGATAGTGATGGTTTCACTTTCCCAAAGTAATTGAAAAAGTAGACACTAGGCCATTCATTAAAGAGTAACCTTTCCCTTTAGCTCCCCACGAAAATCCCTTTGTCTAACAACTAGTCAACTCTCAACTTAGGGGATTAGTCAAACCCCAGGACTAAGGCAACGATAAATTCATTCACTATTTCTACATATATGTTGTATTCCATAACACCATGGAACTTAATTTCTATGGTGTTAAAGCCCCCAATGCATTCACCAAAGCTAGCATTTTCTGCCATTACAACCTTCCTACCATTCTCTACTTCCATTATGACCAATTGATCCACAATTATCCCTCGGATGATGTAATCACACCCTCTATCAAGAGGGCACTGAATGGCATTGACCGAGATACCACCGATTGTACCTTAAGAGATCTGATCTCTGACCCGTAACTTATCCTTGGCTCCATCTTGCTTGTAACAATATCATTCCAACCACCCATCTCGCTTACGTCACCAAACAACAAGCCCTCCACATATACCTTCTAATGACTAGTTACCTAGTCGATATAGCTAATGCCATTGCCTTCGCTTTACATGACTTTGATACCACCGAAAAATTCGCTATTGCCATTACCTTTTCGTATCTTATCACCGACATATTCCAGGCCGACAATGTCTGAAAATTCAATAATGACATCTATTTCAACCGGCTCCTCTTTTTAGGTACACCTGCCTCAAACAACCCACCATCCACCCACCTCAACCCTCCACCTAGGTTTCTGATATTGGTATAACCTCTACAACTACGTTACTAGATGAGGACGATCCTCCAACTCAGGAAGCTCTTGAGCTTGTGACTTATAGACCCTCGCTGGCTGAGTCGACGACCTTTGTGCAGATCTCGCTAATCTCTAGACACCCTCCTTCAAGAGATAACCAGGCAGTATCGCCAATGCATGGATGCATTGCTCGCCGAGCACCTTCACTTCCAGCTACGATCTGATGAAGATGACCCCTTGAGCGGTGCTGGCACATCGAAAGCAGGTCCCTTTGGCTCTGGGGATGATCATCCTATGGAGCAGCTCGAGTAACTTGTTCTATGTATTTTTTTTAGTTTTGTTTTATTTTTAGTTTTTCAAATACTCAGTTATATTTTTGTCATGTACAGAATTAATGGTAGGTTATTTATATAATTCTCTTTGTACTTTTTTTGTTGTGTTGTTCTCCAATAGCCTTACACTTCCCTTTCAATGCATAATTGTTTTAATTGTTCTTTATATTGAGGACAATGTGATGTTTACGTATGGGGGAGGTTGTTCTAATTTGACAATTCTTGTTTATGCATTATTTTTGGCCATTTAACCACTTATGCAAGTCATTTGTGCTTCATATGTAAATTTTTAAACTTGATAATTGGGGAAAATCACATGTTTAAAGTGTCTCCATTATTTGTCACTGTGGCAACGCTGTGAAATTGATGCTTCGCCATGGCGACGCTGTCCTTCCTAAAGAACTGTTTTAAAACTTCCTCATTTCAATAATTCTCCTTAATTAGATTCTTTTCACTCTTATGTCTTGAATATTTTGTCAAATTCAAAGTGGTCCTTGTGTTTTTGACAACACCATCTATGCTTTAAAATGATAATTGATTTTGGTTAATTTCATTTTCAATGTTTTCACGAAAAGTAAGTGAGGGTACGCTAAGAGAGTAGCATTATGTGTTTTTAAACCTTGAGATTGCTTAATTGAGATACTACCTTTGTTGGAAGGATATTTGAGCTTAAATTCTTTCAATTTTGTGTGTATTTGCTTAATTTCATATCTCTCTAGCACTTGTTTTGATTCTTAATCCAAGCTTGATGAACTAAATTTTGTTAATATAATTGAGGCATTTCTTTCTAGACCCCAATTACCCAAAAACTTAACCTTTGCTAGCCCCTTTGAGCCTTCTTTTGAGTGCATGCATATTTCGCAATTATTATGAGTATCTCATCTCTAGTTTAAGTTGATATAAAAAAAAAGAGAAAGAAAAGAGAAAGGGTTTCTATACAAAAGAAAAGAAGGAAAAAAGAGTTTCAAATTTTCCAAAAATGAAAAAAAGGAAACAAGAGCAAAACGCAAAAAGCAGAAAATTTTGTCAAAAGAGAAATGTAATAAAAATGTGTTAAATTATGTTCATTTTTGTAATATATTTTCTTACTTATTGTTGGAGTTTATTTCATGAGATAAGAAATTGTGGTGCCTATACTCATTTTCCCTTCTTCTATTCAATCCATTCCATTTACCCTTCCATACATTACAACCTTTAAAAGTCCTCTTGATTTTTGAAATTATAGTTCTTGAGGTGGAGAGGTAAAATTATCACAATCTTATGGAAGAGAATGAACTAAGCAGAGTGTAGAATGAAATTATCCCAAGACAAGTGAGATGTGAGATAAACACATTACCTTGAGAGAAATCTATTTTGCCCAATCTTTTGGATTAAATGCTTATAGTATGTATTTTCTTAGCAGTCTTTCAGTCTGCTTGGATTGATTTCTAAGGAAGTGACTTAACTACTTTTCTGGTCTCATTTTAAAGCATGATCGAAATTTTCTTTTACACTTGTGTCTCTTTGACTTTTATAAACTTTGTCCAGGAGTACAAAGGTCTAAGCGTGGAGGAATTTGATTGAACCTAAGTTTCTTATATCAATTGGTGACATTTTCATGGATTTTATTACACTTCTTAGCTCTTATTTTCAGATTTTATGCTTAATTTGACTCTTGAGTGCTTACCATTACTTTATGTAGTTTGAGGGTAAAATTGTCACAAATAATTAGAAATTGTACTAAATTAATTTTCTCGAACAATTGATAATGCAAACTACCATTTTTTTTATTGTAGGAGACTCAAGAAGTAGAGTCAAGGAGTGAGGGCCAAATATGATAAGTCAACAAGGCAACAAGAAAGTTCACCTCGACGACGTTGATGCTTCATCGCGGCGAAGTATGAAGAATTATTATGGAGACCCTTCAGGAAAAGTTCATAGTGGAGAAGATTATGTTTGCGCCGTGGCAAAATTTGAAGATGAGTTAATAAAATCTTTCGGGAAAAGTTCGTCGCGGCAAAACCTTCAAATTGGCGTAGACCCAAAACATTTTTGGCAAAGTAACCCACTGTATAACCCGATCCATCAACCTGTTTTGTGAAAAATACCTATTTTAGATTAAGTCACATCGGGAGAGGGAGGCCGACACTTCACTCACACTCTCCATCATCTCTTTTTCAACTCCATCAACGCACATCTTTTTTCTCTCTTCCACACCATTTTTAGTCCATTTTTCCACCGTCAGTTTCTACCATAGGTATCTCCAGTGGGTTCTCGATTGCCAAGTCTCTTGGAGTTATGCTTGGGTAGACATATAGATCTTTTTGAAGATGCAGCAATGGCTTGAGTTCAACGGGCATAAAGGGGAGTAGCTTGATCCATGTTTAGCTATGATTTATGAACTCCTAGGTTTAGGATTTGTAATTTGTAGTTGAACATTCTTGATTAGAGTTTAATCAAGTGTTGGATATTATTGTGTTGTTTGTATTTGTTGATGTAGAATTTTGAGCTTAAATATATGAAGTCTTATATATTTCTATTTGTGATCTTGTTGAATCTCTTTCATCTTGCATAGTTGTGCTTGATAGTGAGTTGATTTGAGATACCAAAATGACTCGTTGCATTGACTTACCCACTACACACACTAAGGGCATTTAATAAGGTTTTAAGAAATGGAGTTCATTGATTAAGACTTTGGACTTAAAGAGTTCTTTAATTTTTATCCATTTGAAACTTAGTGATTCCCACTCCCATTGAAAATTGATTTCGAACTATGATAGCCAAAGATCATTTTCAAAAGGATATCATCATCATTTGATCATTGTCTTTATCTTTTTGCTTTTACATTCCCAAAATTCCAAAAATACTTTTTGACATATTTTTCTTATAATTTCTTTAATTAAGTTAGGATTTCCAAAGGCAAAAATCGCCCCTTCCTTACTAATTTAGCTTGCATTTCATGACACATAAGTTAGCTTAGGTCTATTCATTTAGGTTCTAGTTAAGTGAAATGACTCGAGGTTGCAACCTATATTGCAATCCTTGGATTATATTTTTGATTTGACCTTTAAAGGTAAGTACTAAGGCTCAGATCAATGTTGTCTTTTCTTTTGCTAGAACCCATGCAAAGAATTGCAAACATGGTTAGTGGCTCCTGAATCTAATATTCAATCGTGACATCGCCGAAGAGGATCGCAAGTCGCGATTATGCTTTTGCACGATTGCTAGCGAAACTCGTGATCCTGCATATGCATGATCATGACTTCCAACTTTTCTCTAAGCAATTTATTTCTGAACATCCTTCGGTATTTTTTCCATAACTTCTTCACCCGTTATCCAAATGAATTGATTCTTAAACTAGGAGACTTCTAAGACATTGATCTTCATCTCCACCAAAAATGATAGACATATAAAATTGATTGGTTGTTGAATTTTTGATGAACATACTGAAGATTACTGGAATATGATAACTAGTATTATTTCACTGAACATACTTTGATATTTTGAGTATATTTTGATAGATAGGTTTCTAAATAGAATGATTATTAATTCAAAATGAACTAGAGTTGTATGGCTACAAATTGTTTGAAGAGACATAATTTTAATTCTATCAGTAAGAATTGCAAAATCTGACTTGAAGTTGAATGAGTACAGTTATATTTTAAAAACAGTCCAAAATAAATTAAGTATAAATTTGGAGATACTGAATCAAATTGAATGATCTTTTCATCATTAGAAAGTTAAGAAATTGGAGAAAAATTGTCTGGGAGAAAGTATTGCCTAATTGTGTTATTAATATTATCAAAATGATGATGCAAGTTGACCTGAAAGTATGTTATTAGAAAAATCTAAAAGGGGTCATTTGATATGCACGGGGGTGAGTTAAGATCTCACATCCATGAAATTTAGACTTGCACGAGCGTGTGTTAAGTTCTCACACCTGTGACTGAATTAATTTGGATTGTATGACTATGACTTTTCTTGGTTATTACACACAGGCATGCGAGATGTGCACGCTTGTGACTTGGTTCTTGGAATGTAAATTATTTATGCGGGCTTTAATATCTGCATGATTTGGTGATAAGAATTCAATAAGATACCTGAATTTTTCATTGAACATGCATTGTGCATTTTTTATATGCATAAATGTATATAAACACATGCTTATACATTTTTTCAAAAATGTGATATTTATAAATGTGCTTTGTATGATATAGAGGAGCACATTGGATGTCAGTCTGACATTGTCGGACTATCCAGGCAATAGCATATTAGAGCATACTGTGAGTCAACCTAGATGACTTTCCTAAGATTAAAAAAATTTAAATTTTATGAATTCCATATTGAATGTTTAAGGAGTTAATATTTGGGAATGTATTGGAAGTGTTCTATGTGTAATTGAATTTTGAATGATATTTGAATTCTCAATGAAAGTTGAATGCCGAACTTCAGTCCAATAATTGTGATATTTTGATCGTGCTTCATATGTGATTATTATACATGACATATTCTGTATTTGATGCATTTCATAAAATGCATGATTAGATAAAGGCATTATGACCAGAGTAGCTAGTATGAAAGCACTTACACGTAGAGCTTTGCTTCGTGATTTCTAATTATGCACGTAAAGCTATACTCCATGATTTTGTTCTGACTGAGCCCTGTGTTCCAGTATTTGTATACATATGTGATAAGCATTCGGTCACAACAATAAAACCGAATGTGAGTCTCATACATATAGCATTCATATATGATTAAAATTCATTGAATGATCTGCAAAGATGAAATGAATGATAAATCGATATGAACTATTTGACTATATGAACTGTGTGATTATATGTTATGCCATACTAATGTGAGTATTTGGCATATACGTGTTCTGAATGAATATTTATGGAATATGTGATTTATTTATATGATCTGGGTGAAATCATCATTGATGGTTCGCTCATTGAGTTCGCAAAACTCATCAAAAATTGCAACGTGGCTTTTTAGGTGTGAGACAGGAAACCTAGTTTCTTAATCTAGACTAGAGGAACATTTTGGACTAGTTATGGCTCAGAGGTTTGTCGACTAACATCAGAAGAGTTGTATTTTGTATTTTGTAGTTTTTGTCTAGAAATTGTATGAAGTTTGTAACAATACAATGTAACCTTTTGTGAATGAATGCAATGAAAGGTTTTAAATTTTCATGTACTTTTAATTTAGTTAGTTTATTTAATGTGTAAGTTGGATATGTATTTGCTCTAATATACCGTTATCATAGGATATGTGCTTGAATGTCCTTTGATATTCAGATATATACTCTATGGTAGTGGGATGCTACAGATTATATGTGATGTAAGTGACCATGCTATTGGTTATGTACTTGGCCAGCAGAGGGAGAATAAACTATATGTCATATTCTATGTAAGCAAGACCTTGATAGGAGCATAACTAAACTACACCACTATTGAGAAGGAATTGCTTGCAGTGGTATTTATATATGAGAAATTATGTTCTTATCTTTTGGGCTCACAAGTTATTATTTTTACAGATCATATGGCATTATATTATCTCTTTGCCAAGAAGGATGCTAAGGTTTGGCTTATCCAGTAGGTGGTTATTCCCCAATAATTCAACATTGAGATTAAAGACAAGAAGGGAGTAAAAAATGTTATAGCGGACCACCTCTTGAGACTTAAAGGAGGGCACCAAGAAGAAGAAGAGGAATTCAAGGAGCATTTTCTTGATAAGGCTTTAATGATGGTAGAAAATCCTTTTCATCCTTGGTTTGCAGATATTTCAAATTACCTCTCCGGTGGTATTCGTCCCTCCGATCTCTCTTATCAACAAAGGAAGCATTTTGTGTTGCAATGTTCTCTCTATATTTGGGATAAACATGTACTTGATAAGATATGTTCTGACAGTGTGATTCGCATGTGTGTCCCTGAAGATGAAATGCCTAAAATTTTGATGTAATGTCATAGCTCACTTTATACAAGGCATTATGGAGCTAACAAGCTGGTGCTCGGATCTTAGAATGTGGATTCTATTGGCCAACCTTGTTTAAGGATGCTCCAGATTTTGTGTTAAAGTATAATAGATGTTAGAGAGTGTGCAACATATCAAAGTGGGATAAGATGCCACTTTTGAACATCATGGAAGTGGAAATGTTTGATGTTTGGAGCTTCGATTTTATAGGACCATTCCCATCCTCCTTAGGTAACACATATATACTGGCTATATTTGATTATGTTTTAAAGTGGGTTGTAGCCATAGCTACTCCAACCAATGATGGCAAGGTGGTGCAAAGATTTATAAAGAAGATTTTCACTAGATTTGGGGTGCCTAGAGTGATAATCAATAAAGGAGGGAGTCATTTTTGCAACAATGAAGCTCTATTGAAAAGATATAATGTTCTTCATAGAGTGATGACTCCTTACCATCCTCAAACTAGTGGCAAAGTCGAGGTAGTGAACAAAGAGTTAAAGAAGATTTTAGAGAATGTAGTGAACACTTCAAGAAAGGATTGTGCTTTAATGCTAGATAACACTTTATGGGCTTATAGGATAGCTTTCAAAACACCCATAATTACCACACTATATTGACTTATGTATGGCAAGGCTTGCCATTCATCATTGGAGCTAGAGTATTAGACTTATTGTGCCGTTAGGAAGTTGAACATGGATTGGAAGCCAGCAGGTAAGAAGGGATTGTTACAACTTGATAAATTGGAAGAGTTAAGGATTAATGCGTATAAAAATGCCAAGTGTACCATATGGTAAAAAAAACTTGTGGTAGGCTATGATGAGTAAGAAAATTCATGAAAATAGTAATGCCACCATTATTTATGTTAAAAGTGATTTCAGAGGTACCATATAGTACCAATGCTAGTGGTTGGCTTATTTTTCATTATTAAAGTCTTCAGAAAACTTATTGCCACCAATGTTTATTGATTAAGGAGAATGAGAAATGGAACTTTTTTATGATGAGTTTAATTTCGAAAAGCATTTCAAAATAGTTTTTCAAAAAAATAAAATTGTGTTTTATAAAATGTCATGCTATTACTAGATTTGATGATGCCCAAATAAATTGTTATGGAAAATGTTTTACCATGAGCTTTATGATTGTATAGAATATTGCAGTTATGTTATTCTGAAAAGTTCAATTTTCTTGTAAATTAATTACACTCATTGAGTTCATTTAGGTCACCCTTATTTTTTTGTTTAGAAACAACCTAACTCAGGTATGTGTATAGGTGTTATAGTAGTTGGGACTCCACCTCAGGATTAGTTGTGTTATCGGGTACTGCTATGCTTGTATCATTTTTCTATGTACATTTATGTAAAGAATGGATGTTTAATAAAGCTTTTAAATGAAATGCATGGATATGTTTTAGCTTTTAAAAGTTTATTGTAATGACTATTGAGAATTATTAGTTTGGGTTGTTTATGAGTGGACTTAAAGTACAAAATTTGTAGTTAAGAAATTAATGTGATTATAAAAGTGTTTTCAAATTTTACAAGGCTTTTAAAATTTTGATAATGTCAAACTGCAGTTTTAAAGCTGTCGAAATTTTTAATAAAACGTTTTAAAAAAAGTTCCCACTATTTTCCACGCTTTTAATTATTAAAGTATAAAAGGTT
Source organism: Erythroxylum reticulatum (assembly GCA_025504915.1). NCBI lineage: Eukaryota > Viridiplantae > Streptophyta > Magnoliopsida > Malpighiales > Erythroxylaceae > Erythroxylum > Erythroxylum reticulatum. The sequence continues at coordinate 13,689,324 of JANSVA010000002.1, read as the reverse complement.
TTAAATAATTGAACAGCTTGACTTTCAAGGAACCCTTCAATTGCGTAAGATATTGATTAGAGGGTTAATGTGGGCTCAGGAGGCCTCTACTTGGGTTCCAGAAGGGGAACTCTAGGATGGGTTTTTAGGTGGTATCAGAGCCTGATTTGAAATAGAGTTGTCTCTATACATGTTATGATTTCATAATGTGGTTTTATATGGTTTTATGAACAATGCAACCTAGAAAGTTTTGTTATTTTTCATTGTTATATAATTTATCTTTGAATTCACAGCATTATGCATCGACAAAACATGAGGGGTCCCAAAGCCACACCAGGGGCTCCAACACTTAAAGTACAAAGGCTTGGGAGATTGAGCACAAGGATGGATCACTAAGTGTTTTTCTTTATAAATCAAACCCTTCCAGAACAGTGAAGGTTGGCAAAACTGTCGGTGGAATTTTGTTTTTACCTTAAGGGAACAATGTAGATATAGGCAGCAGTGATGCGCTAGCCGTGCGAGGCCCTAGTAATTTTAGGGAGCTTAATTAAATGTACTTATAAGTTATACATAAAACCATCTAATAAGAGTAGAGACCCCAAAAGTTCCCTAATATAGATCGATCGGGATAAAAATAATAAGTTTAGATGGCTTGGTGATAGAAGGATGAGATGAGAAAGATCTTATAGTTAGAGGTTAGCCAATCCACCTACAGTGTCTAAAGACTCCTAAAACACTAGGAGATTAATACCAAGGTGTAGCTAATGTTGAAAGAGACCACCTGCATAGGCTGGGGTAATTGCAGTAACTCAACAGGATGCACAAGATACATCTGGTACGGTAATAGGTACTGGTAGTGATGAATATGTTGAGATTGATCCCATAATTATACACTCGTATGTGCTAAAACATTTTGTTCGATAGATTAACATGAAGTTGTATCTTTTAGAGTGCCATTTGATAATAACTACTGTCACTAAAACTATGCCAGTAGCATAGAACGTTCATAGAGGTATTTACATAATAATTAGCCTTAAAATCTCTCTAATAAGTTAATCATATTAGATATCCATAATTATAAAGTCATACCAAGAAGGAAATTGACTAATACTAAATTCTGTTAATATGAATTGCTTACAAAGGAAGTTAAGATTGGTACATAAGGAAAGTTAGATATAGTATCTTGTGGGAAATGTATAGTGCTCCCATCTTTTAGTATATCAGCCAAATAGCTAGAAAAATTTAAAGAATTAAGTGTACGAGTTATTTAGCTTTTATGACTTAATAATTACAAAATTTTATGAGGTTATTTAACATTTTAATACTAGAAAAGGAATTTATTAATATATCTAGAGGATGCAATTGCTTATTACGGTTGAATTCATTGAGGATTAATGATTGATATGAGTAATTGGTGACTAACTTTTGATACTTTTAATTGTTATAACCTTATAGAATGGTTGATTAGAATAAATATCAATCTTAGCATGAAATTTTGTTTTAAGGTCAAGTCTATTTTGATTATACGGTGATTTGTGGATTCATACCAAGTAATGTTATGGATGACATTATGATGGAATCCTTAATCAAGATTGATGCTTAAATAATATTTTTTTAGAGAAATGATTAGTTTGATATAAGCTTCCAATTATATGTATATTAGTATATTGATTCCAAGTATTGGACATTCATTATTTTGAATTTCTTTTTATGTAAGTCAATTGTTTTATTTCTTGACAATCAAGAGAGTGAAAATGGTGCTAAAATTTTCAAGGATATGTTAGTGATAAGTTTTGATCCATAATGGAGAACTGTTTCATTAGAATTTAAAGCTATTATTTTACAGATAATTATAATTGATGATTGGGAGAATGATAAGAATTATGTATAAGACCTTTGAACAAGTATGAAATGGAGATTTTTTAGATTGCTAAAAGAAATTTAGTAACTAATGAAGTCCCAGATTGAATTCTAAAATACCTAAAATCACATAAGTGTTTTGTAATGTTAGAAATGCATAGGTAAAGATATTTCTATTGAACATCAGAGTTGCACAATGAAAGTATGAGCTATACTCCTCGTTTAAAGATATTGAGGTTTGATAAACTCGAAATTGCATTATGAGATAGTAACGTTTGAACTTTAAGGTAATTAAATGGTTTTTATGTGAATGGGATATTATGTTAGTGTCTTACGATATGATCTTAAATGAATGATTTGCTTCCAAAGAATATGATGGGAAATGAAAAAGGTACAATAAATAGTTCACTAATGGTTATATATTTGAGATTTGAATGCAAAGGAGTCCATATAAGGCATAAGAACTATAAGAAAAATATGATTGAGTTTTGTTTATAATTAGAGACAATGAGAAAGGAAATGCTTATTATTCAAAAATATATATGAACAATTTTCTTGTGAGAACCCTAATCAAAATTTTCATTAGTAGTAATCTAAATAGATGCGAATCTTGATAGTGTTAAATGGATGGTTTGATTTATGGTTAAGTTAACAAGGTTGTGACTAAACTAATTATTAGTGAGTAATGATTTTGACAAAGGAGTTTCAAGTGCAGATAAGTTGCAAATTCCAAGGGCATTTTATTGAGAGGTAACATTAGGTTGGTGCTAGGTCAGGAATTATACATACTAATCATGACTACACTTACGAAAGAAATTCTAGATTAAGTCACTCACTAATAGGTATTATGAATTTGAGGAACACAAAGAGGCATTATACTTTGAAAGTGCATTGAGATTGAAAAGGTATGAAAAGGGTGGTAGCAAAGTATATGTTTAAATGCTTGTTAAATCAACAAGTCAAGGTTGAGAGGGAAAGAACCCAAAAAAAATTGCTTAGCCACTCCCTATCTAGGAATGGAAATGGAAACATATTGTGAAGGATTTTATGGTAGCAATTTCACAAAATCTAAGCAGATATGATAGTATATATGAGATAAAGGATCAAATAATAAAAAATATGCCCATTTCCTAACCATCCAAGGTAGGTATCCTCTTGATAGATTAATCAAGTTGTAAGTGAATGGAAGTATATAGTTATGTAAAGTGCTTAGCAATGCATCGTAACACTTGTCAAAATAAAATAACTGGACTACTAATATAAGAGTGTTGAGTCTAGGTCGATCCCATAGAGAGTGTGTGAAATGTTGTTGAAATGAAATTAACCGATGTTTAGGTTTAACAAAATTTAAAGAAAACATGCGAAAAGTGATAAAAGTGGAGAATTTGGTAAGGACCCAGTTCTTTTGTTCAATCTCGACCCACACCTTAATTAAGCATATTTCATTAATTTATTGTTCTCAAACCTCTCCTAGCAACTCCTAGTCATGGGTTAATAATTAACCCAAGATTTCCCTTAGGTTTTGTTTAATCAAAATACGATCGTTAATTAAACATAACCACCAAATAACCTAGAATACGATCTCTAGATTTAATTAGGTAGTAGCATTATGAATTAGGAAAACCAATTAATCAAGTTAACAACTACAGACGATGCATCATTTAACCTAGGTCATGTTATCCTAATAAGTACAAATCATTAGTCGCTACACATGAATTTCAACATAACAATTACAGATTATATCGAAATTCTAGCCATAGGTTCATAAATAAATTATTCAGTGAACACATTAAAATCATTTTTTCACAATACCCAATGGGTTCATACACAAATAACCGAACACACATAAAAATCTGATTATCCATACACAAAACCTAAATCAATTAACATAAGATAATACAATCAATTTATAATAAAAGAAAGAAACAATAAAAATATGGAAGAAATGCTTAACCCAGGTCATAGGCATCGATTACACCTCTAAACTGGCATCGGGAAAGCTAGCTCTCCATCTTTTCCATCATGCTCCAAGAATCAGCCAAGAGTGTCTCCATCATTGTTAAAAATTGACTAGAATTGAAGACAAATTAGGTTTGGTCGTTTTCTACACACAAACTCTATTAATTTGCAAGAATGAAGGAGAATACCAGTTGTTGTCCACTCTCTATTTGTTTTCTCCAACCATCCACCTTCTCCAGCCCTTTTAACATGTTTATCATAAAGAAGAATGGCTGCTGTCCAAGTTTATCTTGATCTTGGAAATCGAAGAGGAATGATGAAGAAGTTGTTTTCTCCCTTGCTCTCGATTGCTCACTTCTAACCCTCCACTTATTGTCGTTACTCACCTTTTATTATCCAAGTACAGCCCCCCTCTTCGCTTCCGCTAAACCTCCTCTTTTCTTCTTATAAAAACTAGGTTAAAAAGTGACAAAAGGACAAGTGGTTAACATCTCTTGTCTCACATTCTAGCTACTGTACAATTCTTTTTTAATTAAGCCTCACATGTTTTCAGCTTACATTTTTCTCTTCTTTCAACCACATATCACACACCAACCACTCACATGTAGCTGTCACACACCTCCACCTTTATGTTTTAAATGTTGTAGTAAAAATGTAACAAAAATGTGTTAATTTCCAGTCCTTACACTCATGGTTCACTCCTTTTACATTTGTCCCTCTTTAATGTTTTGATTCATGTTGTCCATTGCCCTCACACACTTCTTTATTTTTCTAGCCCCTCTTCATGTCACACACTACACTCACGTTGCTTCAACTCACCTTTTACTTCATCCCACATTTAAATTCATGTCCATATTCTGCATGGGCATGAGAGTGTCTCATGTCCATACAAATCCATGCACAGGCATGAGTGATGCTCACGGTTATGCAATAATTCCAGCAGGATATTAGCATGCTTTACCCTCCATTCTTTTATACTTTATCTGTTCTTTTGCTCTAATCTTCTTCTTATGATCCATGAAGATAAGTGAATGTGGATCTTTGGAAAATGACCTCAAATATAGTGCTTTAGACTCACTTTTACTCTTTTGCTCAGAATCGTGCCTAAAACCATATATGAGTCGAAGTGAATATCCTAAGCAATTTCATGTCAATAATCACTTAGTATTATGGAATCATTTCATAATCAATTATGCACTTATCAGTGCTAGTATATGATGATGAGATAGATAAAAGAAAATTGGTTGGATCGAACTAATTCTAATAACCCCAAATAAGATCAAAAGGATGCGGGTCAAAGTGATAGTACCTAAAATCGACGATAGAGCTAAGATTGGAAATTAAGGAAGAAATTGGAGTTAAAGTTTAAAAAATTAAAAAATTTTGCGCATATCATCATGGAAAGGAATAGTCTGTTTTAGACAATGTGACAAGTTAATCCCATGATATGTTGCTCCATATGAAGTGATTGACATAATGGAAGCACGAAGAAAGGAAGTGAAGTCAATATATGTACTTTTGAAATGAGTAAGTTTGTTTAAAATTTCGAAGGTGAAATTTTTATGAAGGGAGAAATTGTGATATCCTATTTCGATTATTGTACTGTGTAATGTGTTGTATATGCATTTTATGGAGTATGCTCTATTTATGGTATACTAAAGTAATTTAAGCATTCAAAACTAATATTGAGGTTATAACGGAGATCATGGATAGACCAGAGATGGTTCTAGATTCGATCAAAAATATTACAAAAAATTTTCAAAAACTACGAAATGAGTTTAAATGAGCTTTAAAATCCCCAAAATAAACTTTGGAGATTTATGTGACACTTTTGAATGAAATTCAAATGATCTTGATGACATTTAGTGATTTTCAGGTTCAATTCGAAATTCTTTCGGGCAATCAAAGAGTTACTGAAAAATTTCAAATATGATGAAATGCTCCAAAATTAGGATTGGAGTCTTTAGGAACTCAAATGGGTCAAAACAGAAATTGTCTGAATAGAATTTGGGTAATCCAAAATTATTGGACTAAAATGGCCTTTTTGGAAAATAATGGTTATTGATGATTTTAAACCCATTCGATTTTTTAAAGCATGCAATCAATAAGTATTGACCCTAATTAGAATATTTCATGGTCAGTTTTAAAATAAGATGACCGTGGAATATTTTCAGGATTTAATCTGGTTTATAGGTGTTGTAATCCATGAAAGGGCAAATTGGTCTTTTTACATAAATGGAGTTAATTAATAAAATTTAAATGACTCACATTTATTGACCAATTACAAGGCTTCATATGGTTTAAGAAACATTAAATTAGACAATGATGAGTCGTTCAAGATGTTTAATAAGAAAATGACATGTGTAAAATATTAAAGTAGTATAAAAAGGCAAAAGAAGAAAAATTTTGGTTCATTTGAAAGGAGCATTCGTAAGAACCAAAAAGAATGGAAGAAAAGAAGAGATAAAGGCGGCCAAGGAGAGAGGAAGAAGAGTGTAATCATTTTTTATGGAATTTGATGGTGATTTGGAGATAACTTGAAGTATTCATCAAATACTCAAAAGATTAGAGGAAAAATTGGTAAGTTTCCTAGCTTAAATTTATAATTTTTATGGTTTATATTGAGTGAAATGGACGTGTTTAAGATCAATTTTGTCTTGGTGTTACTTTGATGTTTCTTCGTATAGAATTAGATAAATATGACGAGAGAGGAATGTGTCGTGGGATTCTGTCCTAGGTTAATTGAAACCAGTCCCAATATTTTGGCCATAACTTGGCCTACAGACCTAAAAATTAAGTGATTACAATTGCAACTTAAACCTAAGACATATTAATAAAAGTCTATAAAAGAAACATAGACCTAATTTGAGATGAATGATATAAAAAATTTGAGATCAAAAATGGTAACCGGATACTGCCCCTATGTTGAAACAGCTTGTGATATTTGTACATTTTCATGATTTAGAAGTTGAAATGGCATGATTTTTTATTATATAGAAACTATATACAAAAGGTAACAAATTTCTAGAAGATCTCAAAACCTAATTTGAACGTTTACTATGTGAAAATTAAGGAACAAGTGGAGGTATGAATTTTGGATATGGTTCATAATGGTGACTCATGATGCATGATTGTAATATGGTGAATTAAATTGGGTGAGATTTTGTTTTGAAGGAATTGGTTAGTTAGAAAGGATAAATCATGGTAATTTAGTGACTTTTGAAGTTAGATTTGAAAGCGGTGACCAATAGGCTAGCTTACGGAAATAAGCAGAAATATAATTAGCGTGTGTGTTACACGATCGATAAAAATCTCCAATTCGGTTAAACCGAATATATAGTTTTAAAGCCTTATTTCCTAATTTAGAAATAAATTCCCAAATAAAATGTACTTTGTGTAGGTAAAGGAGAGGTATCGAATGTGTGAGTGTGCTTGGAGATAAATTCACAAAACTATGAGTGTATTTTAACTGTGTTATATGACTTAATTCTTTACAAAAGAATTAATGACATGTGAGTGTATTTTATTTGTTTTATATGACTAAATTCTTTGCAAAAGAACTAACGACATATGAGTGTTCTTTAAATTGATTTTAGCTAAATGGTTTTCATTTGATCAGAAATAAATATTCAATATTCATACTGAGTTTTATGCAAATTGTATTTTACAAATGAATATTGCTAGCATAAGTGATGCTTTGGCAATATATGAGTTTTAAATTGAAAGTTAAATTTTTTATGATTGGTAGTTACATTGAATGATTATGAATCATCCTATAATTGATTTTGAAAATAAGTTGAATTGAAAAGGTATAAGTTTCTTTTGCCTATAGTACCTTGTTAGGCTTTATATATGTTATTATACCTAATTATAGTGGTTAACCTATTACAGGTAAGCGATGTAGTTACAACTCCTTAATTAGTGGTTAACCAGTTATGGGTAAGTGATGTAGAACCAACTCTATGACTTGTTATTGGTAAGTGATGCACAACCAACTCTGTAACTATCAATCTATAGCGATTAACCCGTTACAAGTAAGTGATGCAGAACTAGCTCCATAAATAGTAGTTAACTAGTCGCAGATAAGTGATGCAGAACCAACTTCGTGACTTTATGCCTAATGTACCATATAGTAAAGAAACCTGTGGTGGGCTATGTTGAGTATGGAAAGTCATGAAAATAGTAATGCCGCCAATATTTATGTTAAAAATGATTTGAGAGGTACCATATGGTACCAATACTAGTGGTTGGCATATTTTTCAGTATTAAAGTCTTCAAAAAAATTATTCCCACCACTATTTATTAATTAATGAGAATGAGAGATGGAACTTTTCTATGATGAGTTTAATTTCAAAAAGCATTTCGAAATAGTTTTTCAAAAAAATTAAATTTGTGGTTTATGAAACATTATGTTATTTCCAGATTTAATGATGCACGAATAAATTGTTATGGAAAATGTTTTACCATGAGCTTTATAATTGTATGGAATATTGTAGTTATATTGTTATGAAAAGTTCAATTTTCTTATAAACTTATTACACCCACTGAGCTCGTTTAGCTCACCCTTATTTTTGTGTTTTTAAACAACCGACCCCAGGTATGTGTACAAATGTTGTAGTTAAGAAATTGGTATGAATATAGAAGTGTTTTCAAATTTTACAGGGCTTTTAAAAATTTTGAGAATGTCAAAATGTAGTTTTTATGTTGCCAAAATTCACAATAAAAAGTTTTTAAAAATAGTTCCCATTATTTTTCACATTTTAATTATTAAAGTGTAAAAGGTTTTAAATAGTTGAACAACTTGACTTTTTTGAGAACCCTTCGATCTAGTCAAATATTGATTGGAGGGCTACCGTGGGGTCACTGGGAGGCCTTCACTGGGGTTCCAAAAGGGGAATTTCGGGATGGGGTCTCTCAGGTAATCTCCTTGATAATCTTCGTGGTCTTTGTAAGGGGAAAATACTTGTCTAAAAAGGCACGAACTAGTTAATCCCAAGTTGTGACATTGGCTAGGTTGAGAGAATGATACCAAGCCTTTCCTATATCTATAAGGGTAAAAGGAAAGAGCCTAATTCTTATCATGTCTTCCGACATATGATGGTACCAAAAGGTATCACTAATTCCAAAGAAGTTCACTATATATGCATTGGGATCTTAACTCCTTAGTCCATATAATTGCACATTCTATTGAAGCATGTTTAGGAGCGTTGGTTTAATTTTGAAAGAGGCTGTTTGCACAGGTGGCCTAGCTACTCCTTGGTTAGCCGCATTGAACCCTGGTCTCATGAAATCCATAAGGGTTCATTGTTGACATCTTTGGTTCACCCTGTGGTCCAAATATTGCTAAAATTCCTTAACCATTGTTGCTTTCTCAATTTCTTCTTTTTCTTCACACCAAGCTTTCCTAATGGATCATTATAATCTAGTGATAACTAACGCTAAGGGTTCAGCTGCACGACTAGAATTTCTTATGACTCTTGTGTTCATGAAGAGGATAATTTCAGAAATAGAAAGAAAGAAAGAACATAAAATAAAAACTAACTAAAACACCTTAAATTAAAGAATTAAACTATTCACCTCCCTGATAACGACGTTAAAAAGTTGATTGGCTGTTTGGTGTGTGTAAGTTTTAATAAATACCCTCAATAATCCATAAGCGCACGGTTCATTTGTGTAATACCTAAGGTGTCAATCCCATGAGGAGGGATAATATAATCCTAAAATCTAAGGTCAAAACAAATTGAAGAAATTTAAAATGTAACAACTAAAACAAGAATTCAATTCAATCAATTAAATCAAATCAAAAATCAATCACAAAAATATTAATAATTTAGCAATTGCAACACACACCTAAGAATCAACCTAAAGGAATTACAAAATGAGAGAAAGGGAATTTTACCTATCCTCAATGGTAACCCAATCGATTATGAATTACTAGATTATTGGTTCTAGATAGTCCTAGGGTTGATTATCTCTCTCGACTTATAACCATTAGCCCTAAATCATAAGTCCTAATCAGATTATGGAAATTGTAATCCCTCGATTAACAACCTATCCAAACTCTAATTAGCATTGAAGTTGTATAATAAACTATCAGAAACTTATGCAAGATATCTCTTCGCACAATTTATCAATATAATTTAATTCTTGTTTTATTAAATCACCTAAATCTCATTAGCCCAATTTAATTATTTTTCATTCGATTCACCATGTAACGCTGCACTCTTTGAGCCTTTTTGTATTATTTTATACACGAAGATGCTAATATATATTGATATATACATAGTTGTATATAAGTTCAAAGATGTATTTAAATCCTTTTGGAGATATATGGCAGTGATTTATAAAGTTATACACCCTTACATGAACTTAAAGTTCATTGGTATGCGAAATCTTGGAGATTTCTAACATATAAGCTTCTAAATGTGTAAAACCGAGTCCATTGGATGGATATGACCATAGTGGCTAAGTTAGATGTGGTCTAATGCCATAGAGGTTAGTCGAAATGATTTCTAGACTTATTAGACACTTAGAAAGCTTAATTGGAAAGATTAATATACATAAGGGCTTATTTGCCAATTATTAAAAGTAAAAGGACTTAAACATAATTTTTCAATTCTTAGAGGACCAATATGTAATTTTATAAAGTTAAGGGGCTTAACTATTATTTTCAAAAGTTTAGGGACAAAAATAAAATAAAATTTTTGGAGATTCCTAAATTTTGGGCTTAATTGCAAAGTTAGGAAAAGTTTGGAGGGTAAAATGGTAATTTCACATAGCCTAAGGGCAAAAAGGTAATTTCATCATATTTTGGTCAAAGTAAGACTCAATGTTCTACACCTTCTTTAGGTACAACCATGCACCCCATTACTAAAGACTTAAAACATTTTGTTTTAATTGAAAGAAAGGAGAAGAGAGAAGCAGAAGACCATTTTCAGCTATCGCCAAATCCTTCCCTTTGTTTTGATAAAACAGTAGATTTCATAACCATTTTCGTCAAACCCTATTGGATGGAAAACATAGCCATGCTATATTTGGATAAAATAGTAGATTTAAAAACTTTGTAGAAATCAAAAAAATTATAGCAGAAGCAAGATAACCAAATTAACATGTCAAACCATACATGATACGGAATAAGGAAAATAATTTACATAAAAACAAGATGGAAATTATACTAACTCCTTCGCTACAGCTTTAACTTCTCGCTGTACTATTTTATCCTCGACCAATCAAATCTTGCACTTGTTCTCCGTGGGCAACCTAGTTAGCAAGATCCTTTGGTGGGAAAGGAGAAGAAAACTTGAAGAGATTTTTCCTTAGAAGAAAGAAGCCAAAGATGAGACACCTCTTATGCAATTTTCGGTTAACTAATGCAAGATAGGAGAAAGAGATAAAAATTCAACAACCCCTTGTATTCCTCTCTCAATTTTGGTTAAGTATCAAAGAAAAAAGTGAATTCCATCCTATGCATCACATCATTCCTTAATCAATCATAAAGAACCCAATAAATGAGACTCTTCTCATTTGTTTTAAGATGGCTATATGAAAAGACCAATAACCTAAATGATACATCTCATTTTCGATTTTGTGATAAAAGAAGGAAGATGGTCCATCAAATGTACCCCTTTCTTCTTTAATTCGATGAATGCTAAAAGGATACATGTTATCATTAAAAGATAACTATTAAACCATTTTATGATAATATTATTACACCATTTAATGATGATAAAACACGTTAAAAATCATATTAAAAATAGCAAACCAATGCTAAATGTGCAGCTGCACATTTAGCCCATTAAAACCAAAAATCCACCTCCTTTTATCTTTAATAACTTTTATTTAATTTAATTAATCTAAATAATCAAAATCAAACCAAAGTCTAGCCCATTTCTGAATGTTCATATGGGCTTCTAATTAAAAATTAATGAAAGTAAGCCCAACATTCAATCATAGGCTTTGAAACCTTTATTTGTATTTTTAACTTTGCTTGATAACCTTCCTAGAAACAAAATGGGGAATCTAATTGGACTTATATAATTCAAGCTCCAATAAGCCCGGAATTAATTTAATCTCATTATAATTAATTCCAGCTCACTGACTAAATGTCATTCCACTAAAGAAAATTAGTTGAACTCTTGAATTACTAAATATTATGAGAACACATGTATCAAAAAAGATGGCCAATTGCAAACTCTAATATGAACCAAGTGATAGCCATCCACACAATAAAGGGTAAAATTACTGTTTTACCCTTATGTTAGTTTTTCCTTCTAAATCTCCCGTTTTGCTCTCTATTGTGATTAATACACAAGATCTCATCTTGCTGTTAGGACTTGATAGGTAGCTAGTCCGTCAAACTACTAGTGCCAGTTTAATCACCAGTTTTCGTAAAACATCTAGAAGTGATGATATCACTATAAGTAAATGTTTCCTGATACATATTTCAATTAATAATTCCAACATGTAGACACTGGATTGATACTTTGTAAAAATCTATTATAATGAAACACACATGAGTTCACCGCTCATTAAGATTATAGTCCATAATAAACGAACGCTTAAATGTATGTTTTAAGAATAAAGTAACGACCTACTTTATTCTTTAAAGCATACATGATTCTAGATTTATTTAATAGTGCCATTATCGATAGTCAACTACTATCGTGACATGAAACTCATCATTCATTTGAAGTAAACTCCTTTATTTGCATGGAGATAAATTGCAACACTACAGTCGAAACCATAATCAAGTGACCAACTTGATTATTCAACTGTAAATCAATTATTTTAAATTCTAATAATATACATGTTTCCATGCATCTCTACGTATATGTCTATTACTTACAAAAGAATCTCGGTACCTTATGACTAGATATATAATGCTCATACAAATAAAACCAAACTCTTTTGTTTTATTAATAATAACTATTTTTATTACAAAAGGAACTTGAAGAAAATTAAGTTATAAGTAAATACACTTGCTTTTCAGGGCACTATATTTACATAACTCCAATAATCTCCCACTTGCCCTATTGCAAGTTTGACATATCCCTCATTCTCATCCCTACTATCTGACCCTCAAAACTCTTTTGAGACAGCGTCTTTGTAAATGGATCAGCAAGGTTGTGCTCTGTGGGAATCTTTACCACATTCACGTCACCATGTTGTATTGTCTCCTTTATGAGATGATAGTTTCTCTCAATATGTTTGGCAGCTTTATGGTTCCAAGGTTCTTTAGAATTAGCCACTACCCCACTATTATCATAATAAAGTGTAATGGTCTTGTCTGCCTCAGGAACCGCCTCCAAATCATTTAGGAACTTGCAGAGCCAGACTACTTCTACTGCTTCACAAGTAGCAACTTAGTCATCCCCCATAGTCGAATCAACGATATAAGATTGCTTGAAACTCCTCTAGACTATGACTCCACCTCCTAAAAAAATATAGAACAAGAGGTTGATTTCCTTAAATCAACATATGATTAGAAATCAAAATCTGTATATCTTATTCGAATAAGGTTACTTACAAAGTAATATGTCCTATAATAGGTCTCATTCTTCTACCCTAGCATTAAGTTCTTTGTCTTACAAAGATACTTCGGTATGCATTTCACTGCATTCCAGTGCTCTATTCCTAGATTGGACTGAAATCTACTTACTAATCCCACTGTGTAATAGATGGCCGGTCTAATGCAAAGCATAGCATACATTAAACTTCTTACTGCCGAAGCATATGGAATGTTATGCATGCGTTCAACCTCCACATAGGTTTTAGGTGCTTGCTCCTTTGAAAGTTTGATTCTATATCTAATAGGTGTGAAACGCCTCTTGGAATCTTGTATGGCAAACTTATTGAGCATGTTCTCAATGTAGGTTATTTAAAACAAGGCTATCAGTTTGTTCTTATGATCCCGTATAAGTTTGATCCCTAGAACATAGCTAGCCTCTCCTAAATCCTTTATTAAGAACTGTTCATTCAGTCATCCCTTAATTGTAGATAACATTCCTACATCATTCCCAATGAGTAAAATGTCATTAACATCCAGGATTAGGAAAGTAACCTTGCCTTCTTGTATCCTTATATAATCACAAGGCTCATTTTGGTATTGTATGAACCCATAAGTTTTGATAGATTTATTAAACCTAATGTTCTAAGACCTAGATGCTTATTTAAGCCCATAAATGGACCTTTTCAATTTGCATACCTTATGCTCATTACCTTATTCAATGAATCCTTCTGGTTGGGGCATATAAACTGTCTCCTTAAGATCCCCATTAAGAAATGCTATCTTTACATCCATTTGTCATATTTCATAATCAAAACAGGCTGCTATGGCCAAAAGAATTTTTCTGATGGACTTAAGCATAGCAACTGGAGAAAATGTCTCCTCATAGTCTACAACCTCCTTTTGAGTAGAGATTTTAGCTACCAATCTAACTTTAAACGTCTCAACCTTTCCATCAGATCCTCTTTTCCTTTTATAGATCCATTTACAACCTATGGCTTTTACATTTGGTGGTAGATCTACAAGGATCCAGACTTCATTGGCGTATATGGAATCTATTTCTGATTCCATTGCCTTTGTAACATCCCATCATTAATGGGAAGGGTAGAATTGCCATTTGGAACGGGTTATGAGTGTTTAAAATTGTCTTGGCATGTTCATGAATACACATAAATGGAAATAGTGACTTTTGCACATATAAATGACTGTATATGCATTCATGACATTTCCCGGTATTTTGGATCATAAAGGTGCTTTTTATGAAAAGTGTGATTTTTGTATTTGAAAAATTGATTAGAAAGGGTCTTTGAGTTTTGAACATTTTTAGTGAATTTTAGAAAATTTTCTGAAAATTTTCGGGGAAACTTTTTGGACTAGGAAAAATGCCAATCGACAGGCTGATTGTCTACTAGTATTGGAAATGACTGTCCAATGGCACTGAAAATTTAGATAAATGATTGTAGGAGTTATTAATTTGAGCCATTGGAATTTT
>JANSVA010000002.1:13659806-13674429 GCA_025504915.1 Erythroxylum reticulatum | reverse complement strand
GGGGGTTGGTTTTCAAATAAGAAAATCAAACAAAACAAAACTAATGAAAAAAAATTAAAGAAACGTTCAAAAATGATGAAAAGTGATGAATCCATTAAGAACTCAGTCATCAATTCAATCTTGACATACACATAGTTAAACATGCTTTAATGAGTTATTATTTTCATACCTCTCATAGCAACTATTAATCGTAGGTTAACAGTAAGCTATATTAACCATGATTTTCCCTTAGTTCGTGTTTAATTAAGAAGAGTTTGTTAATTAAACCTAGCTATCGAGCAATCTAGAACAAGCTCTTTAAATTTAATTGGATAGCCTCCTTATAAGTTAGAAAAATAGATTAATTAAGGCAATAACCACACAAGCTCGGGTCCTTTGACCTAGTCTATGTTATCCCTAATGATTAAAAACCATTAGTTGCCACAAATGAATCTCAACATAACAATTACAATTATATTAAAGATTATAGAAATATCCAAATGCAACAATTACGGATTTTGTTCAAAATTATAGTAACGGGTTCATACATAAACAATCTAAGAATACAACAATAAAGATCATTCATACATGAAAACCCAAATACATAAGCATATAATAACATAATCAATCCCTATGAGAGAAAGAACAATAAAAATAATGAAGGAAATACTTAATCGGGTTCTTCGGCATCGATATCGCCTTTGAACCGATGTTGCAAATTTTAGCCCTCTATCTTCTCCATGGATGTCCGAAAGTGTCTAGCCCCACTCCTCATTCTTCTCCTAAAACCCTTAAATAATTCCTCAACATTTTATAGCTTATACCATCACGGAACATGTCTATTTATATTAGAAATTATGGTTCGAGTGAGTTGACAAAAATTCATGGGCGTGACTGGTTGGCTCATGGCCATGCCATACAAAATGAGTAATGGGAGTGACTAATGTGTCATTCCCTGACACCCTTATCATGGTCGTGAAAGATGACTCACGAATATGACAAAATAATGCATGGCCTTGAGGGATGAATGCCTGACATTTTCTTCATTTTATGTATTTTCTTGCTCTAATCCTTCTCCTTCTTGCTCTATAAAGACAAGTGAATGTGAGTCTCAAAAAGACAACTTAAATATTATGCTTTTGACTTACTTTAGCCTTTTCTCTTTCGAATTGTACCTAAAATTAAATATGAACTAAAGTGAATGTCATTAAGAATTTCATGGCATTAATCACTAAGTGTTTTGGAATAAATTTATAATCACTTAAGCACATATCATCATGAATTGAACAAAATTGGTTTACCTTCTCATATAGTCATCTAAATTATAAAGACATATTAGCATGTGAAGTTTTTGTTTTAAGTGTCATTGGAATGAATATGTATGTTAAATAGGATATGACACATATTCTTCATTTTATGATAGTTGTTCGAATCCACTTACAATTACATTGATTTAATTTGGTAGGCATCATTAGTAACCTTTTATGGGATTATTGAAGTACGCTAAGAATTGAAGAAAAAATGTGTATTAAATAAATCCTATTCTATTGTCCCTTTTTAAGGAAATTAGGTTAAAAATAGAGTTGGTAGGCAGATGAGAGTTATGATATATACGAGTAATTGGGGCCATTCACGACAAAATATTTGTCATTGCATCAAAAGCTAGAATGGCACTTCAATCAAGCTAAATAAAAAAGTAACCTAGTTGAATAACTAGGGGGCACTCATGAGAAGGTATTTGCCTTCATGTCAAGACACTTGGTGATTGTTAAAGAAAATCTTAAAAGATGGTGCTTGTAATAAAAATAAACCTATTGATATTTTCAAATAGCAAGAGTTTTCATGAAAGAATACTTAGTAATGTTTTACCTTTTTAATTGATTAATAATAATAAGTGCATGCTTATAAGTGCTATAGGTGCATAAATTAGGTGTCAATATTTTGATTGATATGTTTATTCAAACCAAAGCATTTGAACATGAATGGAATAAGTTAGTGTGTTGAAACTTTATGAGTGGGTGATGTTTGAGGTCAAGTTAGTTTAATGAGATTTGATGCCATTAAACCATTATTGTAACGTTGCATGACTGTGTGTTTATGTATTTGTGTTTATGTTTTCTCTTGGTTTTGTGGTTTTAGTTTTGCTTAAGGACAAGCAAATATTTAACAAATGTTTTAAGAACCAAATCAGACATTGAGTCGATAAAAGGAAATGTTTAAGGTTTAAAAATTCTACTGGTATTAAATTGTTATAAAACCGGTATATAATAAATAAGAAATAAATTATAAAAGTAAGTAAAAATAAAATATTTTATTGAAATAAAACATAAACTATTATTATATAATTAGGTAATAATAAGTATATATGAGTCTAATATAAAAATTAAAATAATAATAACAATAATAATAACATCAAAATTATATTTTTGAAGAAGGACATGGCTGTAATACCTAGTGTGATTATTTTATTATGTAATGTGTTGTATATGCATTTTATAGAGTATGTTTTATTTATGGTATACTAGAGTAATTTAAGCATTTAAATGTATTATTAAGGTTATAACAGAGATCATAGATAGACTAGAGATAGTTCTAGACTTGACAGGAAATTTCTCGAAAAATTTCTTGATACTTTGAAAACCTATGGAATGAGTTTGAACAAGCTTTAAAAGCCCTGAAATGTTCTTTGAGAATTTAGGTGACACTTTTGAATGAAATCTGGATGATTTTGATGAATAGTATTTCTGGATAAATAGTGAATTTGAGTGAATAGTATTTCCACATGACTAGTGATTTTGGGGACCCAACTTGAAAATTTTGAAAAATACTTGAAATATGTAATAGAGTTTAGTGATACTAAAATCGATAAAAAATAAGCCCGATTGAATTAATTTTGGGAGTTTTAAAAGTTTAGGGTTAAAATGCCCTTTTTGAAAAATAATAGGTGTTCATGATTTTAAACCATTTCATTTTTTGTAAGTATCCAATCAATAAGTAGTGACCCTAATTAGAGTATTTCACGGTGAATTTGATGATAAGACGGTTGTAGAATAATTTTGGGATTTAATTCAGTTAGTTAGTGAATTAAATGCATTAAAAGGCAATTTGTTCTTTTTATGCTCATTAAGGGCAATTTGGTCTTTTTACATGATATTAGTGCATTGATGAGTCATTAGATATGACCACTGACAAACTAACATGTTAGAGACAACCAATAGGAAAGTGACATGTGTAAAGTATTAAAGTGTATAAAAGCATGAATTAAGACATAAGTTGATTCATTTGGTGAGCAATTGTGAGAGAGCATCACTAAAGAGCCCATAACCAAAAGAAAAGAAGAGAGAAGCAAGGAGAACCATCAGCTATTGTTGGAGAAAGGAGGGAAGAGAGAGAAAAAAAGAAAAGATAAAGAAGAAGAGGGAGCTTTGGGTATGGCATGGAGAAGTGTTCCAAAGAGTTTTTCATGCTTTTCTACCTCCAATCAAGCATCCAACCTAATCCCATAGCCATCCAAGTGAAGATGAAGAAGAAAATGGGTTGGTAAGCATACAATTTTGTTAAAAATTTTGATTTTTTAAGTTGTGGTTGAGATTTGGTTTTGATGGTGTAAATTGAACCCTTTTGATGTGCTAAGAAGCTTTTATTGCATTAGAAGTTATTTAGAGAAGAAAAATTAAGAAAAATAACGTGTGGAACCTTGGTTAAAGGTGAGATATATTGCCTAAAGTGTTTTTTTTCCATTTGATGATTTAAGATTAACGAATGACATTAGGAAGTTTACTGATGAAAGAATGAAAGAAAAAACATGGAAATGATTAGATGAGTTTTTGACCAAGGTTAGGGTTTTTAATGTGTTATATTCCAAAATTCTATTTTGATGTTTTATGATGTTCATAGCATGATTTTGATGCTATGAAAGTAAAGAAATGAAATATGATTGATTTGGAATTGGTTGAAATTTGGCCAAGGGTACTTGATTTTGTAAAAATTTGTTAACGAAATTTTATGACTTAAATGTGTGTATTAAAATGTCATGCAATTGAATATGAATTCATTTTAAGCGTTAGAAATCAAATGGAATTGAATTGGAAAAGTTTAATTTAAATATGTTAAGTTTAGCTTTAAGAGCATTTTTTGTATAAAAGTATGGTTACGATGTAGCAACCATATAAATGTGATTAAGGATGATGATTAAGTGAATTTATAGTATATGAAATATTAGAAGTATTTTAAATCGTGTTATGCAGGTTTTTGAAATTTGAGAATCTTAGAAAAGAAACTGTTATGATGTCGAAATTTTTAGTAAAATGATTTCAAAAAATATTTTTCCTCTATTTTTCATGCTTATAACTTTAGAGTATAGAAGGTTTTTAATAGTTGAATGACTTGGCTTTGTAGGAACTCTTTGTTTAAGTTAGATATCGATTGGAGGGTTACCGTGGGGTTATTAAGAGGGCTCCACGCAGGTTTCAAAAAGGGAACTCTAGGATGGGTCCTTTTAGGTGGTATCAGAGCAAGGTTTTAAAATGGGGTTGTCTGTATATGTGTTATGATTCCATAATGTGATTTTAAGTTGTTTTTATGAATCGGGCAACCCATAAAATTTTGTTATCTTTTATGGATTTGATTTTAAAACAAAATTTCCAGTGTTATATAGTTTATCTTTGAATTTATAGCATAATGCACTGACAAAACCTTAGGGTCCCAAAGCCACACCAAAGGCCCCCAGTACTTGAAATACCTTTAGCTTGAGAGGCCGAGTAGAGAGACGGTTTAACAAATGTTTTTCTTTATGAAGCAACCCCGTCCAGAACATTTAAGACTAGCAAAACTATCGGTGGAATTTTGTTTTTACCTTGAGTGAACAATATAGATACGAGAAGTAGTGATGCACCATCCACGGTAGGCCCTAGTAATGTCAAGGAGTTTGATCGAGTGTA
Source organism: Erythroxylum reticulatum (assembly GCA_025504915.1). NCBI lineage: Eukaryota > Viridiplantae > Streptophyta > Magnoliopsida > Malpighiales > Erythroxylaceae > Erythroxylum > Erythroxylum reticulatum. Next base: position 13,669,510 of record JANSVA010000002.1, on the reverse strand, counting down.
TTTGTAAGTTAGGTGGAAAATCGTTCGATGAGAGTAGAAATCCCAAAAGTTCCCTAATTTGGTTGGATCGGGATAACAATAATAAATTTAAATGGTTTGGTGATATAAGGATAAGACGAGGAATATCATCTAATCAGAGGTCAATTAGACCACTTATAGTGCCTAGAGACTCCTAAAAAACTAGAAGCTTAGTACCAAGGTGTAGCTAATGTGGAAGGAGACCACCTGCATAGGCTGGGGTAATTGTCCAGTAGGATGTTGAGGATACATCTGGTATGGTGATAGGTACCGATAGTGATGAATATATTGAGATCGATCCCAGAACTATGCACTCATATGTGTTAAAAGATTTCGTTAGATAAATTAATGTGAAGTTGGAGTTTTTAGAGTGCCATACGATAATAACTACTTTCATTAAAAACATGTTAGTAGTGTAGAACATTCATAGAGGTAATTACATAATAGTTAGACTTGAAGCTCTCTAATGAGTTAATATTATTAGATATACATAATTGACTTATAGTGCGTTATGTTGATGTGGATTGCTTTTAAAGGAAGTTAGGATTAGTACACAAGGGAAGTTAGATATGGTATTCCATAGGAAATGTAAAATGCCCTCATCTCTTAGCATATCAACCATGATAGCTAGAAAAGTACTAACAATTTACTATACATGTTATTTAGTTTCTATGACTTGATAAGTATGGAAGTTTATGAGATTATTTAGCAATTTAATAATGAAAAGTAATTTGTGAATATATCTGGAGGATGAAATTGCTTATTACGGTTGAATTAGTTAAAGATTAATTATTAATATGAGTAATTGGCGATTGGCTTTTGATATGTTTAAATGTTATGACCTTATGGAGTGATTAATTAGAATAAATGTCAATGTTAGCAAAAAAAAATTATATTTAAGGTCAATCCTATTTTTGATTGTAAGGTGATTTTTAGATTCATACAAAGTAATGTTATAGATGACATTGTGATTGAATCTTTATTCAAGACTGATGATTGAATAATATTTTTAGGAGCGATGATTAGTTTTATGTAAGCTTTCAATTGTACGTATATTAGTATATCATTCTAAGTATTAAACATCCATTATTTTAAGTTTCTTTTGATGTAAGTAAATTGTTTTATTTCTTGAAATTAGATGAGTGAAAATGGTGGTAAAATTTTCAAGGAAATTTTAGTGAAAATTTTGATCCATAATGGAGAATTGTGTCATTAGATTTTAGAGCTATTATTTTTTAGATATTTATAATTGACGATTGGGAGATTGATAAGAATTATGTATGAGACCTTTGAACAAGTATGACATGGAGAGTTTAGATGACTAAAAAAAAGTAACTAATAAAGGTCTAGATTGAGTTATGAGATACCTGAAATCACATAAGTGTTTTTTGTGGTTAGAAATGGACAAGAAAATATATTTTTATTAAAGAACATAGTTGTATAGCAGAAGTATGGGGTATACTCCTTGTTTAAAGAGATTGACGTTTGATAAGCTCTAAATTGCATTATGAGATAGTAAGATTTGCACGCTGAGGTAATTGAATGGTTTTTATGTGAATAGGAAATTATGTTAGTGTCTTATGATAATATCTTAAATGATTGATTTGCTTCCAAAGAGTATGATGGGAAATGACAAAGGTATAATAAATTGTTCATTAGTGGTTAGGGATTTGAGATTTGAAAGCTAAGGAGTCCATATGAGGCATAAGAAATGCAAGACAAATATTATTAAGTTTTGTTTTATAATGAGAAAGGAAATGTTTATCATTCAGAAGTATATGAGAACAATTTTTTTGTGGAGAACCCCAGTCAAAAGTTTCATTAATAGTAATCTATGCAAATTTGAATCGTGATAGTGTTAAATGGATGGTTTGATGTATGGTTAAGTTAGTAAAGTTGTGAATAAACTGATTGTTAATGAGAAACGAAAGCAATGATTTAGAAAAAGGAGTTTCATGTGAAGATAATTTGCAAATTTCGAAGGCATTTTCTTGAGAGGTAACGTTACAATGATGCTAGGTTAGGAAATATATATACTCATCATGGATGGATTTAAGAAAGAAATTCTAGATTAAGTCACTCCCCATTGTGTGCTATGCATTTGAGGAACACAAATAGACATCATAACTTAAAAGTGCATGCTATGCATTTGAGGATCATAAATAGACATTGTAACTTAAAAGTGCATTATGATCGATAGGGTATAAAGAGGCTGATAGCAGAGTATACATCCAAATGCTTGTGAAATCAATAAGTTAAGGCTAAGAACCAAAGAATCAATATAAATTACTCAACCACTCCCTATCCGGGAATGGAAATGGAAGCATATTGTGAAGGATTTGATGGTAGATATGGAAGATAAAGGATCGAATTACAAAATCTGCCCATAGTTAATAAGATTAAATTTTTTACGTTAAAGTGATAGTACCTAAAATCGAAAGTATAGCTTAGTGTAGAAATGGAGGAAGAATTTGGTGTTTAAAGTCAAAAATCAAAGAATTTTTGCGAATATCATTATGGAAAGGAATAGTCTATTTTAGACAATGTGACAAGTTAAGCCTATGATATGTAGGTCCTTATAAAGTGATTGACATATTGGAAGCACGAAGAGTGGATGCAAAGTCAACATCCGTATTTTTGAGATGACTAAGTTTGATTCAAATTTCTAGAATGAAATTTTTTATAATGAGGGGAAATATTGTAATATCCTAGTTCGATTATTATACTGTGTAATATGCTGTACATGTAATTTATAGAGTGTTGGACCCCAAAATTTTTCTAAATTGCTTATTATTTGTTTAATTATTTATTTATGATTTGTTTGTTTATTTTTAGAATTGAGTCATTAATTTAGTGGGCATAAATATATACTAGAAATTAGATGGAAATATTAGAATTAAAATTAAAGTATGGTATGGTGTCTAAGAGAATTAAGGAGTTTGTAGATTGATTACATGAAAGAAGGGGCAAAATGGGAAGGACAAGGTAAATGAAAGGTAAAATGGGGAAAGATCATTTAAAATGGTCTTGAATTAGGAAAGGAAGAGAGAATGTTGTAAGTGTGAGAACAGAAGAGAAGAGAAAACGTGAGAGAAAGAGAAGAAGAGAAGAAAAATCGAAGAAACTAGGGAAGAAGGAGGAAAATCGTGGGAAGAAGAGAAATCAACTTGTTAGAGGTAAGTTTATCATCTTTCTTCTTGCTTAGATACAAAAAGGGGATTAAATAGAGACTAGGGGTTGGGAATGAAGGAAGAAAGAAGGGAAAGATAAAACCATCTTGATTTTTGGATTCCTAAGCTAGGGTTTTGGTTTTCTAGCTTAGATAGACTATGGGTAGGTTAGGTTTGAGTTCAATTTTAGCATTTTGATTTGTGAAGTTTTATGAATTTACATGTGAATGTGGAATGAATGAGAAAATTTGTTTCTTATAGGAAACCAAGCAGACCCTATCTAGGAGCAAGAGGAAAGACAACCTTGAGTTTGGATTTTCGAGCAAATTACGTGGGTAATATATTTATAGCTGTTGTGTAATATGGGAAAATTGTCTTGCTTGTATATTGTGTGTTAAAATTCTTGTCTTGAATTTTTGTGATTTTTGAAAATGCATTGTGATCTATGATGTATGATCAGGTTATGCCATTGAAATGTGTCATGACATTTTGTATAAAGAAAAAACAGAGGAAAAAAGCATGAGAATATGAAAATGTATGGAAATGAATTGAGCATAAATTTGCTTGTGATTGGGAAAGAGAGGAACTTGTTTTGTCAGTCATGTGCATGTTAACCTAAAGCCTTCTCCCGGCTATCTGCTTAAGGCATACGAGATACTGAGAATTGGAATTGTTTTGTTCACGGTGTAAGCTTCAGTTTCTTCATTTCGTTTCATGGAACTCTCGAGCCATTTGTTGCGCATTTCATCATTGATTTGTTAAGTATGATGCATTATTGAGTATTATGTTTTGATGGATAATTACATGATATGTTCTAGGTGTTGACATCTTGTTAACTATGAGTTGTGAGTTTGAATTGTTGAGTATTGAATTGCTAGATACATATGTGCATATGCTTGAATGTGTGGCTCATTACTGATGGCTATAAATGTATAAGTCACTGAGCTTCGCAGCTCACCCCATCATTTTCACTCCTCAAGTGCAGATCGAGAAGTTTAGTGATCCTTGCAAGGCAATTGGACAAACTTCGAGATAGTTAGCATTTTTATACTAAGTTAATTCGATAACTTTTGAGCATCCCTATGTATTTTATATTAAGCTAATGATGTAATGTGGACATGTAACTAAAGCTACATTCAAACACTATTTTGTTTTAGCAATAAGATTGACTATTGAAGAAGTTCTTTTATCATGATGATAATGGAATATGATTATGTTTTGCTTATGATTCTCAAAGTTGGTATATTGCATTTTTCAATCCTTTCATAGGGATCGAAATTGTGTTCTGACTTCAAGGGAAAAATTGTATTAATCTAGGATGAATTAGTCAAAGTTGTCTTCTTGGAAGTTGTATATTATCTTTCTAGATTTTCAATGATATAAAGTATGAAATTTTTGGATATTGGAGTTAATAGATATGATCATTATAAGTTAGTAATGCTGCACAGGATGCAAAAAGGAGAGCTATAGTGAAAGATGATAATTAGTTGTATGTGATGAATCAATTGAGTTGAGATTTGGGAGTTTAATGTAATCAATTTGGTAATTGAATGTTTAAGGAGTGATATTGTAGTAGAAGAAGTGAATTTGGGAAGATTATGAGTGAAAGTGATGTTAGAATGGATGTAGGAACCATTGGAGATGCTTTGGAAGGAGTTTTGTATCACCAATATCCATTAGACGGGCTTTAGGTCCATTAAATGAACCTTATCGAGTCTATAAATGCCCCCAGCCCAGTTCATGTCCATTAAACGGACCTTCACGGGTCTGGAAAACACTTCAGACCCCGTGTATGTCCGTTAGGTAGAGGTGTATGTCCGTTTAACGGACGTACACTATACACTTTCAAAAATTCATGATTTTGACCCTCTAGATGGAAAAATCTCTCTTTGAGGTCTTCACAAAAGTTGTAAATATCAAAGCCCTCTTTGAAACTTTCCTAGAATGACCTTAATCCGACATCTGTAGGGAAAGTTATGTCAATTATACCAAAACAGGTACAATGTGATTGAGGACATAATTATGTTTGATTCTTTTGACCATAACTTCATCATCCAACCTCCGAATGAAGTGATTCTTGAACCAATAGATTCCTAACATATTTTTATATCTCTCTAGAAAAATTGGTAGCCTTTGGTGTTGATTTGAAAAAATTGATGGAAAGAAAGTGAGGGAATTGGTTGGAGGAGCATTATACCCATTTGATCAAATAGGAAAATTTTGGAATGTTATGAGAATGAAGATGAACCAATGATCGCCAATGAGAGTCCATTGAAACAACCCTATAGGATAATATGCTCATGTCTTATGATATTCTGGATTGTTGGGCTTCAGAAACAGGGTCCAATATAGAGTATGCTTTATTTATGGTATACTAGAGTAACATAAGCGTTTAAATATTATTAAGGTTATAACAGATATCATGGATAGATCAAAGATTGTTCTGCACTCGATTGAAAATTTTCAAAAAAATTTTCGAAAACTTTGGAAAGCTACGGAATGAGTTTAAATGGGCTTTAAAAGCTCCAACGCTTTAAGGATTTAGGTTACACTTTTGAATGAAATCTGAATGATTTTGATGAATAGTATTTTTAGACGAATATTGAATTTAGGTGAATAATATTTCTACTTGAATCATGATCTTGGGGACCCAACTCTGAGAAATTTGAAAAATACGTGGAATAAGTATTAGAGTCTAATAATACTAAAATGGATAAAAATAAGCCCGATTAGATGAATTTTGGCAGGTTTGAAAGTTTAGGGTTAAAATGCCTTTGGAAAATAATAGGTACTGAGGATTTTAAACCCATTAAATTTTTTAAAGCACCAAATCAATAAGTAGTGACCCTAATTAGAGTATTTCACAGTCAATTTCATGATAAGATAGTTGAATAGTTTCAAGATTTAATTCAATTAGTTGGTGAATTAAATGCATCAAAGGGCAATTTGGTCTTTTTACATGATATTAGTGGATTGATGAGTCATTAGGTATGACCAATGAGAAAATGACATGTGTCTGATGAGTCATTAAAGACAAACAATAGGAAAGTGACATGTGTAAAGCATTAAAGAGTATTAAAAGCATGGATTAAGACGTAAGTTGATTCATTTGGTGAGTATCCATGAGAGAAAATCATTAAAGAGCCCAAAAACTAAAAGGCAAGAAGAGAGAAGCAAGGAGAAATGTCGGCCATTGTTGGAGAAAGGAGGGAAGAGAGAGAACAAAGAAAAGACAAAGAAGAAGAGGGAGGTTTGGGTATGAGATGGAGAAGCGTTCCAAAGAGTTTTTCATGCTCTTCTACCTCCAATCAAGCATCCAACATTGTTGGGTTATAGTTGAGATTTGGTTTTGATGGTGTGAATTGCACCCTTTTGATGTAATATGAAGGTTTTATTACATCAAAAGTGATTTGGAGAAGAAAATCAAGAAAACTAACGTGTGGAACCTTGGTTAAACTTGGTAAAAGGTGAGATATATTGCCTAAAGTGTTTGATTTTTCCATTTGATAATTTAAGATTAATGAATGACATTCGGAAGTTAGTTTAATGATGAAAAAATGAAAGAAAAACCAGGGAAATGATTAGATGAGTTTTCGACAGAGGTTAGGGTTTTTAATATATTATGATCCAAAATTCTATTTTTGATGCTTTATGATGTTCATAGCATGATTTTAATGCTAATGAGGTAAAGAAATGAAAAAGAATTGATTTGGAATCAATTTTGGTTGAAATTCAGCCAAGGGTGTTTGATTTTGTAAAAATTTGTTAATGAAATTTTATGACTTAAATGTGTGCATTAAAATTTTATGTGTGTATTAAAATTTTGTGGAAGTGAAATTTGTATTGGTTTTAAGTGTTAGCAATCAAATAGAATAGAATTGAAAAGGTTTAATTTGAATATGTTAAGTTTAGCCTTAAGGGCATTTTTGGTATAAAACGTAATGACCATATGAATGTGATTAAGGATGATCATTAAGTGTATTTGTAGTATATGAAATATTAGAAGTGTTTTAAATCGTGTTATGCAGGTTTTTGAAAATTGAGAATCTTAGAAAAGCAACTGGTATGATGTCGAAATGTTTAGTAAAATGATTTGAAAAAAATATTTTTCCTCTATTTTCTGTGCTTTTGACTTTTATAGTATAAAAAGTTTTTGATAATTGAACGACTTAGCTTTGCGGGAACTCTTCAGTTAAGTCAGATATCAATTGGAGAGCTACTGTGGGGTCGTTGGGAGAGCTCCACTCGGGTTCTGGAAGAGAACTCTGGGATGGGTCCTTTTAGTGGATCATCTTCATCAAAAGCTCCAAATTCTCCAATGGTATCTAAGGACTTGTAAACTACACTTTTATCCAAAGTATTGACATCAACTTTTTCTACTACATTCAAATAAATTACAAATTAGTAATGTATGAAATTATTTTCAATTGTAAATTTGTAATACTTTATATTTTTAACTTAAATATGATCAAAATAAGATATGAACTGACCATCAGTAGGTGTTCTTAATTCATTCATTGTGACAAGTGCAATTTCTTTATAAATCACCTTTTTAAGTTCATTATAATCAAGATCAGAGATAGTTTTTCTTCTTCGATAAAAAAATCAATATGTTTAGGCTTCCAATCGAACTCAAGCTCCAATTAGAGGAAAATGACTCTATAAATAAAGTACTATGTTCTTTGCCTCAATCACACATTCAAAGAATTGAGTTTTTTTTTACTTAACTTGTCCCAATTGGGTTTGGAAACATTAAATATTTTTAAAAAGATTGAGTTTTTTTAGCTTAATTTAGCCTAAATAAGCTTTAAATTGTTAAATATTTCGAAAAAGATTGGATTTTTATATCTTACTTGACATAAATTGAGTTTTATCATAATTATAGTGTAATTGGCTTTAAATTTAGTTGAAGCTGCCTAAGCATGACCGAACTTTGGCTACTTGAAATCTAATTAGAGTTAGACTTAGGCCAAACTTCTCAAGCTTGATCAGGTCTAAGACCATACTCGAACTTTAAAAAATGTTTTCCTACAGGCTAACCTTCACCCATTCTGTTGTCATTTCTAAAACTTTTATTATAGATTTATTTATTTTAGTAGCTCAGTAGCCATCATGTCTTCCACCATAAACAACATATAGATTACCTTGTAATAGCAACTTTTTCAAATTCTTAAATCTCGACACAACATTCTTTTTTTTTTCAAACTATCTTCCCATAATTATTTAACTTAAAAAATCCAGTTCCTTACCCTCTTGAACTACCAAAAGTTAACTGGTCTTATTGATGAAACATTACCTATCCCCTTTGAAACCATTATCTTACCTAATATTGAAATCAACTTATACTGAATCTATCATATGACAACTGATTTCATAATGATCAATTACTTTTATCTTGGAATTTTTTCGTAAATGAGTGAATAAGTTTTCATATGTGATCATACCAAACTTAGAAAGGTTTTAGTTTTGTATCTTAGAATTTTCAAGTATAACTCAATATTAAATCATATGAGTTGTAAAGACCTATAAGTGATACACATGATGGCGTATAAGGTGCAAATAAGGGAATGTACAACTAGACATAAGTAGCACGGACATCTTGTGACATTAAATAGTTCGACAATATAACTAGCCCATAACAGTGTTGTCAAGAATCATATGTTTAAGTAGGCTATAACTTCAGTATATTTATTATAAATTATTAGTTCCAAATATAAGTGATTGTTGTAAAACTATTAAGTGGGTAATAATTGGTTAGAGATATCTTTTCTTTCTCTTCCCATTTCAATCAACTTCTTTTGCTTCCCTCTTAATTCCACCTTTCCTGGCATGTTTGAATCTTGCCAACATACTAGTGCATGCAAGTTGGAAATTTTTGCAATCAACTAACCATGTAACTTTTTATCAACTGAAAATTTGAATATGAGAGTTTCAAGGAACATCAATTGATAACTTAACAGAGAAAGTCTTAAAGGGGACTTTATTTTTCTTGAATTTTTTATTAAATCCCTATCGATGAGCAGAGTTATTACTTCCTAGTGAGCTAGTGCAACCTTAACCATCTTGCTTGCTTCTTTAATTTTTAGATCAATAAGGTAATTAGGCATGTCACAAAGATGAGGGGAAATTTGCTCTTAACTTTTTCATGCTTCAATAGACATGGTCCATATATAATTAAATACGTAGTGTTTAGCTTATAGATAAGGAGAATTTAGTCAAAGCTTTACATTTTACAAAAAAATGGCAATACTATGTCTCATATATTCGATTGGAAATGAACTTTCAACCTAAAATATGAAATTCGACCATTAGAACAAAAAATGTGAAAGAACCAAGCCTCTCAAAGATTCTGGCTTAACAATTCCTGTGATTTACTAGAAAACGAACTGAGGAGAAGTTGTTGGACCTCGAACCTTCCTTGAAATTTTGAAGTGTCAAATGACATGAAAATGAGGAAATTAGAATGAATAAATAAAAAAGAAAATTTTGAATGTGAATAGTTAGAAGAGATTAAGA
>JANSVA010000002.1:13627603-13637726 GCA_025504915.1 Erythroxylum reticulatum | reverse complement strand
TGCCACGGAGAAAGTCAGGCTTCAATGGGTGAAGTCCTTGGATTTAATCTGAGTACCTTTCAGGACAAATAGGCTGCCTCTAGTTTACTCCACATTAAAAATCATATCAACTAGAACCCTAATGATCCAGATATATTCAAAATGCCAAAGTATGTTCAGTAAAATAACACCAATTCATACTATTCCAACAGATTCCCTCACTTTCCTTCAATCAAAATTTTTTCAAATCAATTCTGAATGCTCCAATTTTGTTTAGAGATAGAATGATGTATTAGGAACTTGTTGGCTCAAGGATTACTTCATTTGGAGGTCAGATAACAAAGTTATGACCGAAAGAATCAAACAAGGTTTTGTCCTCAATCATATTAAACCTCTTTCGGGACAATTAGCATATCTTTCTCTATAGTTATTTTATCAAGGTAAATATTATATTTTTAGAAATATAACTTCAATATGGACAACTTTATTTAATACCTTGAAGATATATTTTGTCATTTAGAGGATCAAAATTAGCTTAGAAAGTGTAAGATGAACAGTACCCCGAAGAAGTTTATGAACAGTGCACAGAAGATGTTTAAAAATTAGCATAACTTTCTCTAGAGATATTGGATCAAGGTCATTATTAGATGGTTTGAAATATAAATTTAATATTTACAACTTTCATGAAGACGTTGAAGATAAATTCTATCATCTAGAGGATCAAAATTGGACCGGAAGATGTAAGGTGAACAGTACCAAGAAGAAGTTTATGACAATGCATAGAAGATGTTTAAAAATTAGTATAACTTTCTCTAGAGATATCAGATCAAGGTCATTCTTAGATGGTTCAAAAGAGAAGTTGAAGATCTAGAACTTTCATGAAGACTTTGAAGATAGATTCTATCATCTAGAGCATCAAAATTGGACCAAAATATGTAAGATGAACAGTACCTAGAAGAAGTTTATGAACAATGCACAGAAGATGTTTAACAATTAGCATAACTTTCTCTAGAGATATTGGATCAAGGTCATTCTTATATGGTCCAAAATAGAGCTTCAATATCTATAACTTTTATGAAGACCTTGAAGATAGACTTTGTCATCTAGAGGGTCAAAATTGGACCAGAAGATGTAAGATGAACAATACCCAGAAGAAGTTTATGAACAGTGCATAGAAGATGTTTAACAATTAGCATAACTTTCTCTAGAGCTATCGGATCAAGGTCATTATTATATGGCTCAAAAGAGAACTTCAAGATAGATTCTATCATCTAGAGGCAAATTTGGACCAAAAGATGTAAGGTCAACACCAAAAAATATAAAAAGCCAACACCAGAAGATACACGTCATCATAAAAAGATACACGTCATCCTAAGAAGATACATGTCATCATAAGAAGATACACGTCATCCTAAGAAGATACACGTCATCATAAGAAGATATTTTTACTCTCTCCAAAACATCTCCACTTATGAAGATCATAACTTTCGACTCCGATGTCTAAAAATTACATACTATCTAAACTTTCGACTCCGATGTTTAAAAATTACATACTATATACCGTTAGAAAGCTAAAACGATAAGCTACAACTTTCTGGAAGACAATTTTATCTAATTTGGCCTAGATAAATACAGTTTTTCTCCTGAATTCAGAACACAAAATTTACCCCTATGGAAGACTTGAGAATCTGCATTATCCAAACTTGGATTGTCCTAAGCATAACCATTCAGCTACCAAATTGACTTCATTAAACTCTCAAATCTCAACTCAATAGGGTTTTCAATTGAAAATCTCACGAAGCACAATCACTAAAATTAGTTCTAGAATACTTAAATCCATGCATTTTCTAACTCCATAAACTATAATCCTTCCAAAAATCCAAAAGATTCAAAATGATCTTACCTTGATTCTTCACTAAATAAAGAGTTTCTTGGATCTAATGGAAGCCCTCCTCTTCCTCTACCTTTTTTCCTTCTTGAACAACCTTAAAATCTCTCTTGAAGGCTAAGAAAATTGAAACCCTAGCTTGTTTTCTCTTCTTTCTCTCCTTCTCTTCTTCTCTTCATATTTCTCTATCTTCTTTATAGCACTCTCTCTTTTTCCTCTTCAATTCACATTTTCCCCCTTTGTAAAAAGCAAGACTACATTTCTTTCTTCCATTTCTACCCTTAACAAGCCCAAAAGGCCCCTTTTACCCTTCCTTATAGGCTTATATTCTTTTAACCTTAAGTGTCTTGCCAAAAACACCCCTTGAATATTCTTGTAACCTTTACACTTTAATTCATTCAACCTATATCATATAATCTTTCTAACATCAACATAATAATTAATTTCTGCAAAATTTCATAAGAACCTCATAATTAATGTAAATCATACTTATTAATCTTGAAGAAAATTTTGGGGACCAACATTTCTCAATATACTCACATTTATAAACAATTATACTTGACAATTGTCAATGAATGCATGTACAGTCATTTTAATGTGTGCAAAAATTCAAATTCACGTGCATGTATACTAATAATATGCATAATCATGAAATGCATTTTTCAAATATCTCACTTGTACCATACTTTTGGGTTCTAACTCTTAATATGGGGACGAGATGTTACACTAAACATAGAAAAATATTATAAAGCTTAGGATAAAATACAGATGTCCCATATATTTTATGACAATTTGAGAAAACTCCTTAATCTTTAAGATTATTTTAAAAATTGCTTCTATTTTTTATTTTCTAGAAAAACCCTTTCTTTTAGACTTTGGTAACAAAAATAATGACAAAACACAAGCGGTATGAATATCATACTTGGACTAATTAAATGTCACTAATATCATAATTCATCTCAACCCTTAAAATTGACCCAAACTAATTAAACTTGATTTAAATTAATTATAATACATTATTAATTTTAGAGCATATTTAATTAGTTTAATTCAAGTTTAAGAACTAGTTTGAATTATCATGTAAGTAACATTTGATTGGTACAAGTGTAATGTTCATATTATATGTATTTTATTGTTATTTTTAACCGATTAATAAGAGAATGGATTTTCTAAACAATTGAAAACTAAAAGGATCTTTTTAAAGAATTTTAAATATTAAGGGGCTTTTCAAAAGTTTCTTGAACTATAAGGTAGCTCATTGTCTTTTACCCAAAAAAAATTATATATATATATATATAACATACTATAAAAGTACCAAATACCGAGTAATTTAATCCAGATAACGTGTAAACACAGATCTATCAAAAGTCTTAGAGTTGTTAAAGAGAATGTGATGGTGAAATATGACATGTACATATTACGAATCAATCTTTATATTATAGATATTAAAGAAGATGAAGAAAAATTACTAATCCTAAGTAGACCCTAGTTACAATATGTTCCATAATTACTACTAAGGAAGGTGAATAAATATTTAGGATTAAAAAATCAAGAAATCTTATTTTAAATGATGAAATGTCATTTATGACTATTAAGGAATGTGAACTAATATTTAGGTTGAAAAAATCAAGAACTCATATTTTTAAATGATGAAATGCCATTTATGTTTATTAAGGACTCTAGACAAGCTACTTGTTCTACTATTTTGAAAGAAATTATGAAGAGAAGACATAAGTTAAAGGACTATGATAAGTAAAATTGATGGCAATAGTAAAGAAGAAGGTCAAAATGAGAGAAGAAGATCGTTTACATCGCATTGTGTTGCAGTGATAAAGAAGGGAGCATCCATATTACTTCAACAATTGATCACGTTTTTTAAAAGATTCCAACTAAAAGACTCATAAAGAATCACTTATTGGGAGCCAATCTAGTTAAAAGTTTAATTTCTTTTTAATTTTATTATGCATTAAAATTTTAGGATTTCATTTGGCATTCATTTGATTTTGTTTTTATAAAATTGGTTATAAATTTATATCTTGTTTTAGTTGTTTTTATTTGGTATTTTGTGCTTTTATTTTTATAATTTTGTAGTTAAAAGTTTAAAAGAAGGAACAAATAAGGTTGAAGAGAAACTTTAAAGAGTGTTAGAGATAAGACATCCAAGAAATAGGATAATATAAATATTAAAAACAAGGTATTTGTTGAATTTTATTATTAAATATAGCTTAAGACACTACCATATTCCAAACCATATTGATATGTGAGTTTTCTTAAGAGGATACACAGCCTGGGACTTGAATGTGTCCTAGACTATGTCTACATGTCAAGAGAATCAAAAAGATTTATAACCTAGGGATATACCCATATCTTAGACAATATCTTTAGGCAGCTAAAGATAGGAGGATTTATGGCTTATAGTGTTCTAGAACATGTAGAAATTGTTTCTTAAGAGCAAATATATTCTAAGCTATGTTCATGACCTAAATTGTGTCTTAAAATTTTACTACCTAAACTTGTCCATAGTCTACACCATGACTGTGTGATGGACCACGTTGCTAAAATTTTAAAGTATAAAAGGTCACGTTGGACTCTTAGTTTCTTCTCCCTCTTTAATTTTCTCTTAATTTCTCCCAATTTTTTAAAACACTCGCTATCCTAATCAAGTTTTCTAGCCAAACCCACTAGAATTTTGATATTTTCCATCAATTTTCATTAATATTCACCAACTTTTCAATCACAAAATCTAGATTTCTTATAATCTAAGGCACCAAAACCATTTTTGGGATTTCTATATTTAAGCTTATTCCTTGCTTATTTTTCTTATATACACTCAATCTAACTACAAAAATAAGTTAACAACCATCTGCAAGTAAGAGAGTGAAGGGTAGAACCATTCAATTCACACTAACTAGATGAGTAAAAACTATGCGAAATGGCTCCAAATAAGCATACAATGCTCACCTTCAAAGAGATATGCCTATTTTAAAATTTTTCCTTTTGAATTAAATAGGAGTATAAATTAGATTACATTGGAGACAATAGGATTAGCGTCAAAAGTAAGGAGCTCTATCGAAAATTTGGGTAGAACATGTTCTTTAATAATATTAAATTTTCATATAGGAAGCATACCCTCAAGATTCTTACCACTTTTTAGGTGAATTAAAGTGAAAAATTAGACATGAGATATACGATAAAGTTTAGGGTAGATGGAAATCAAATGAAAATGTCATTTAATGATTTTAAAGCATGATACAAGTTTCATACACTCGAGTATACGGAGTTAAAAGATAGGAATGCGTTGGTCAAATTTCCCAATACCTTAGTCAAATTTCCCAACAAGCTCAATAACTATGTCTTTAAGGAATTTTAGAGCTCAACTCTGGGGAAATGAGCATTTATGACCAATCGAAGAGTAAGAGTACCTATTTTCATTCTACTATCCTTAGATAATTGTAAAGGGTCATTTCATGTAAAATTGTTAGGAGGGAAAGAAATATATTGATATGTTTTATTTATGTTGCCTAGTATATTAGTGACTTTGTAACTTAGGTTTCTATTTGGCCAAATATTTAGAATAGATAGAAATTAGGAAAAAGGGAATCCTCTATAGAGGTACTAAATTGATTAAGTTATCAAAGAACTTAGGTAGAGTTGATACTCTTATAGTATTGATCATATGTTGTCATATCGGTATCATCAACCTAAATATAATGAGGTATGAGGTTAGTTATGAAGCTTAATGGAGCATATATTTTGGTGGAGAGAGAGAGAAGCTAGAGTTAAGGAGTAGGAGAGAGTATAGCCCTATCTAATAACAGTGGTAACTCATATAAAGAAGGTGATAGAAGAGCATAGAGATATCTAGCCCACATCACAACACTTATTATGGGAGTAGATTAATAGGATTGTTATTAATCTTAAGAACCAGCCATAAAAACAAACTTTTTTTCTACAATGAGTGGGTCAAAAATTGAAGAATTAGGGAAAACAATTGAATAAATTGTATCAACTAATTTATACCCCACATAGGAAAGTTTTTTAGAACTACAACTTGAGGTTTTTCCTATGATTTAATCAAAAAGAGGTTTGCAATCTTAGTAGGAGAGTCTTGAGGTTGAGATAGGTACTCCCAAGTATTTAAGGGAAGTTATTGATAATTAATAGCTTGAAATTAGGGAAAGAGACTAAGTGATGTAGTCAGTTTTTAGAGATACAATTTTGACTCATTGCCTTGTTTGTAGCTAGTACAAAAACACCTGTAAATATATTTAACCCATCAGGTAGTGGTTGGACATATTTGTCATCAACTTTACTAAATAACAAAAGATCATCCACAAATGATAGGTTTATAAATTTTTTGGACTTTTAGTGGAATTTGAAGGATCTGTCTTGAGCTATTTTATAGTTTAACAACCATGTGAGGGGTTCAATTGCTATTGCAAAAAGACATGGAGAGATAAGATCACCTTGTCTGATACCTTTAGCACCTTTGAAGTAGGTTGTTACTTCTCTATTAACTAGAACACTGTAGGTTGGATTAGATATACATTGGTGGATCTATTTGAAGAACTTGGGAAGGAATCCAACCAGATGAAATTATTAAAATCTTTAGTGAAGTCAATCTTTACGACACAACTTTTGATACTTTTATTTAAATGATAATCCTTGAATACTTCCTGTGCTATTAGTAAGTTATCCTTGATGCTCCTACCTGCAATAAAAACAATTTGAGAAAAATTGATTAGAGAGTTAATTAGAAGTTTAAGCCTCAGAGTGAGAATCTTTGAGATAGTTTTGTATAAGATTTTACAGCAAGAGATAAATATAGTTTTGTATAAGATGTTACAGCAAGAGATAAATCTGAAGTCTTGGAAAGTGGAGGGATTTGGTTTTTTGGGAATAGGGCGGAGGAAAATCTTATTGAGTTCTTTGAGGATGAGACTAGAGTTTAAGAATTCCTTTATCATTCTACAAGCGTGAGGTTCTAAAAAATGCCAAGATTTTTGCAAAAAAAAAAAAACATTGGAGTTGTTAGGTCGTGGAGATTTGATAGTATTAAAGCTAAAAAGGGTGCCTTTAATCTCAAAATTGGTTATAGGGGCAACAAGAGAGTCTAAACGGTCTTAGGATAGGGAATGGCGGATGAATTTAAAAAGGAGTTCAAAGAACTTGAAGAAGGGGATTTAGATCTTATGGAGGAATGGAAATGAAGGAAGGCTTGATGTTTTAGTTGATCTTGGTCAAAGACAGGGGTACCTAATGAATCTAGGATCCTTGAGATTTTGTTTTAGTTTCTTATACTTTAGATAGATCTAAAGAAAACAACAGAGTTGGTGTTTCTCTCCTTGATCCAATTAATCGTGGCCTTTTATTTAAGGATAGAATTGTGAGTTTTAAAGAAAACATGTTTCGTTAAGGGATTACTGGAATTGAGACGTGGGGTGGGGTACGGTGCCAAAATGAGACTACATAAATTTGTCGTTAATTGCCAGACTTTTGATTTTCAAGGAATTGCATCTTCACGAACTTCTGACTCATGAGGTTTCAGTTTCACTGGAGGAGATGGGTAAAGCTTTGCAACTTGCCAAGCAGCAGGAATGCGCCAAGAACCTCATCAAGTTTTGAATTATTCCGGCCACAGCTGTATACATGTGGACCATCTTCTATTTTCAGAAAAAGAAAATTTTCCATTTGCATTCATAGTGGTTGTAAGGTCCTTGCCATTGACGTGACTGATGGATCTAATGGATATCGAACGTTTAACTTCTAAAATTTAGATTTATTTATTTATTTTCAAAAAATTTCAGATTTATTAAATGGAATTAAACAAAAGGTGATGTGACTGATGGATCTAATTGATATCGAACGTTTAACTTCTAAAATTTTTATTTGTTTTATAATAAATCTGCGGTCGCATTCAATGCGTGATATGATAATAACATAAAATATAAATTCGGCAGCTAATTCAAATTTTGTAATTTCGATCTACTATGGAACTTGTAAGAATCGTTGGTTCAAACTTCAACCCATGAAGCCTTCAAATTTCACTTTCGTTTCAACATTAGATTAAACTCATATTTTAATGGAACTCCAAGTATTAAGTTACCAAATCTTTTCAGGCTTACAAAGTAGAAAATATAAATTCAAAATTAATTTTATTTAAGATTAAGAAATTTATAAAAATATACTCTAACCACAAAAGCAAATCTCAAAATCTAATTTATCGTAAAGTAATATAAATTTTAGAGTATGCTATCGTAAGTAGCAAACTGAATAAATGACAAATTAAAAAAATTTTAATAAAGTTATTTATCTAATGATAAAAATATTCAGTAATTGATTATATTTTAAAGAGTTTTAAGTAGACTTCAAGAAAAGTTAGATCAAATTCAAGTAATTTCTTATACAATTATATTTTAATCTAAAATCTTAGAACAATAAATTACGAATATTGGTTTTGTATATAATTTACTTTATCCTTAATTATTTTTCTATGTGAGATAAATTCACTTATAAATTTTTAGATTTTTTTTTCTCACAAATATTTTCATCCTTATCGAGCTAACTCCCATTCAATCTTTACTTAATGTGAACCTATAAGGCCCACTCTAGCAATCATCATTCATCACACTCATATTCATAATTTTCTATTTATGGGATTTAGTCAATCTATCTATGATATTAATGTTAAAATATCATGTGATCTTATCACTTACCAGCATAAGAAAATACAAAATTTTCATGATTTTTCAAAATTCAGAATCTATTTCATTCTATAGTGTAATAAATAACACGATATAAAACATAAATAAAAAAAATTAATGGGAAATGGAGAAAGTCATGCACCACTATTAGTATCTACATAAATAGTATTTTACAATGAAGTTTAATTTTTCTTTCAACAACTCTTTCGTGAAATCGATTTTTAAAATAGGATATAAGAAATCACTTTAACTATGTAAGTATCGAGCTTCTAATAATATTTATACAAACAATTTGAGAGTACTAATATTGAGAAGGATATGTTATTTATACTAGCTCCTGTAAACTTGTACCAGTTTGTAATAGAGCTTGAATTTTTTAGGAATTGAATTGAATTATAATTTATAAGGTTATTTAAATTTTAATTGGAATTATAACTAAATAATACTTAGGTTCAAATAAGATCTAATATTGGTCTTTATTAGTAAATATCTTATATTTGATCATAAAGATTCTCAAGTTTTATATTAAAATTTAACTTGATTAATTTATCTTTTCTCTCCTAAATTATTCTTTGTGTATGATGTATTAAGTTTTAAAATATGCTTATAATGGATATCAGTTACTATTATAAATTTTATTTAGGATTATATAAATTAAGTTATTTTAATTTATATCTATATATCCATATTGATATATATTAATACAGCATAACCATTCAAATGTTAGGTATAACAAAGTAATTTTGACTGATATTTTCATGCATGATTTTTCTATATAATTTAATTATTTTATCACATAATACCTTATTAGACATAGGGTATAAAATAAAGTCTACTCTATCTAATCATATTAGTATTGATTCTTTTAATGAAATTTGAACATTTTCAAAATATCGTTCTACCGTGATCATCGATTTCTCAAATCAATATTAATTAAGAACAATAGAATATTCTCCCCAATTACTTTAAGATATGAATAATATATTAATCTCTCGGTTACTTCTGTATGGTTCACACCATGTCCAATAATTATCAATCAATTTATACTTAGATAACTCGTAAACACTATCAAAATATAACAATCAATATATAAGATATTATAGAAATCCCAATTCAAATAATCACTTATATGATTATTACAATAGGCATTTTCATAGACAAATTAGTAATATTCCATATGAATTCTTATATTAGGTCAATCAAATGAACTTTTTTTGAGAATTTTAAAAATTCATTAATGTAGAAAAATGTTTAATGGCACAACAATGGAGAGTGGAGTCTCCTACAAGTTATTTAAAATGGCATCATTTAAACATTATAGTAGCAAGAAATGACAACGTTGCAAACAATTGAAGCATTTCTAACGAGTCGACAACATTTTTGTAACAAGGTAAAGCCCCTCCCATCCTTTTATCGCATCTTCAAATTGCTACCTGATTAGTGTTGACGTCTTTGTTGATTTATGTCTTACAGTCAATGTAACACCCCATTCCCGCTGGATCCGAACCCGATATCAATGGTGATACCCGAATCCGTGCCCCGCGAGAATGGC
>JANSVA010000002.1:13557809-13591977 GCA_025504915.1 Erythroxylum reticulatum | reverse complement strand
TTTCTAATTTAAAGTATAATTGAACTAATCAATTTATTTTGGTTTAATTAGAAACTAATTTCTAATGAAACCCCCTTTTCAAATTTTAACTAAACAAATTAGTTTTCTTGTATTAGAAAAACTTTCTCATTTTTTAACAATTTATATTAATTAGAAATTAATTAGTTTTTGTAAATTAGAAAAATAATTTCTAATTCTTTATATTATATTTATAATTCTTTATAATCATAAGTAGTTAAACCACAAATGTATATAATATTTCCATATATATATATATATATATATTGAAACTGACAAAAACCATTAAGTAGTTTTTGTCTTATTATACACGCATAATAATAAGAAGCACTTGGCATTAAAGGAAACATGAAAGGTCACGTACCTTTTCAAGAAGAAGTTGTCTTTTTCCTGCGTTTCCTTCTCTGCATTTTGGTGTCTTTGTTTTTTTTTCTCACTTTTCTATTCTTGCTTTTGAAAATAAAAGCATCTAGAGGGAGAAAAAATGAAAACATTGTTTTCTTGTTGAAGACCATTCATAAAAACCCATACACAAAAAATAACAAAAAACTCTCTTTTTTCTTCATTTTCATAAGAATGATATTTCACTGTAGAAGACCATGCATTTGTCAAGACTTTCAACACTCATTATCCTAACAATCAAGACAGATGCGAAAAAAAAAAATGGAACATGACTTTTGTTATAATAACAAAACCATAAACGCAACAACACCAGAAACATATAATATAGCAAAAAAAAACATACCGCAAACATTACGATGTTAAAGAAATGTAGATCATTATTAACAAATCATCAACAGTTAAATTTCATATTAACTCATGCATATTACATAAAAAAAAATAACCTGCTCTGATACTAATGTTAGAAAATTAAACATAATCACAAAGATTATGTAAATCACAGGATCGTTTTATATGCAGATAAAACAAAAATTACATACTTGAGTTTTTGTTATAATGATTAAAGAATCTTGTTTGAACTTTCACTGTAGAGAATTGTTTTCAGTTTCTAATCTTCTCTTTTATTGTATCAAAGAAGTAAAAAACCTCTCAAAACATACATCTAAATGTGTGTGTCTATTGTTTGTTTTTTAAGCTTCCATATAACTACCTTTGGTAGTTATTTCAAGATGGTTGGCTACTATACCCTTTATGGGTGTATGTAAGTCATCATTTGTATTTAACGTATTTTTGTTAAGTTAATGCATTTTATCTCTTCAAAAAAAAAACTACCCTCTATTGATATATTCAAATATTATAAATTTAAACTACTTCATGATTTGTCCTACAAATATCAAGATTCATTGGTAAGAGCAATTGTTTTTAAAATGAAAATTGCTATTAATAATATCTGAGATTTGTTATATGCATTGTACAAATATAATAGTATCAACAAGAAAGATAAAAAGTAAGTACCAAACAGATCAATAAGGGAAGTCATGTACAAGTATTGGCAACGGCACCGAAGCTAGAACTGAGTTTATAATAAAAGGTAAGAGCTGTGGTTGAAGCTTGTGTGGAAAAGACAAGGTGAAAGGATGTGATGGAGCCATGCTATCATTAAACCTTTCGGGATCTGAGTAATGGTAGTTTGGTGGCAGGCATGTGAATGCGTATGCAAAAAAAGATTATTAATTCTGTAGTCTTACAAGGTACAAAATAATAAGAAGAAATTAATTAAATTTTAGGAGAAAGATGCACAAAAATGTGAAAAGTAAGCTACTCTATCATCAACTGGTTTAGTTGAATTAGAATTGCAATTTCACTCACAGCTTTAAACCTTTAATATTTGAAATTATGATAACTTTATAGTTGTTTAATAGTTCTTTTCCGGAAAAATAATCTGTTCCATTTTTTAGAATATGTTGAGAAATTATAATTATAATTTTATGACAAAAATATTAAATTTCGAATTAATTATAAAAGATTTTTAATATAAAAACGTCATTTTAAAATTTTATTTATTTTTAATTGTAATGACATCATTTGGACTTTGACAAATTGCTTCATATAATTATAAGAATTAGGGTTTGTTGAATGCATAACGTTCTTCATGGCATGAATTACGATTAGATATGTATATGGGCTGGACTAGATCAAGTTCAAACTAAAAAGATTTAGAATTGTTATAGTCATACCCAGACCTCTTCTATTAAATGGAATTAATTTTCAAATTTAATCCAACTTAACATAAAAATTTAAAATTTGAACTATAAGTCTATATTTTTAATAATTATATAAAATATAATTTTGGCATACTAATTGATTTAATCACGTTAAATTTAAATAAAATATTTAATTATTTGTAAAATAAAAATGATAATGAATTTATTTTTAAAATATAATTCATTAAAAAATTTTAAAAAATAAATTGAGCAAATGACTATAAGAATATATAATTATAATGAGCCTTAATCAATGAAATACTTATTTAAAAATTAACTAAATTAAAGTTCTTCAATATCCTCATCATTGGACAAAGAATTATTTTTGTATTTTAATAAACTTTTAAGATCAAATAAATAATTAAAAATATAAAAGCTTACCTAATATTTTTTCTCAATTATTATGTAATGAGAAATTATTATATGACAATTGTAAGTTAATTTAAATTTATGATATACACACACATACAAATACATACATGTTTAGGCTGTGTTTTTTCTTAATTTTTTATTATTTTTAATTGGGAAAATTTTAATTGATGAGAATCCTAAAAAAAGGTACATAGGCCAACCCGAGAAAAAGTTACCAGAAGAAGGATTTACCTGAAACACTTAAAGAGGAGGTAAACAAGAAACTATTTAAGCAATTTGTGCATTATTAGCCGTGTAACCACACTAGTTCAAGATAATAAGAATCTTCTTGAATACTAATGTAGTAACTGTAAGGTCAAAACAACTAACTCAGGAAACTAGTATATATAACTTGTAAGAGCCCAAATTATACCTTAGTCAAAATATTACATGTTCATGAAGGTAATTATGATAGGTGTTAAAATTGTGACGTGATTATAAGTTGTAAATGTTTTGAATTTTGGTTTAATGGATCATACTTAGTGATTTGGAATTAATTAATACCATTAGAAAATTGATTTATTATAATGTACATTAGGACTAGGAAGAAATTGTCAAGTGGCAGGATAAGTTGGTACATGAAAAATTGGATAATTAAGCTTATGAATTAGTGACATTTGGCATGAAAAATTAAGTGACAATTTCATGCCAAATGGCATAGTTAATAAATTGACAAGTGGCAGCAATAAGTGAGTGATAAGTGGCCTAATTGAGTTGTGGCATTTGGCAGCATTTATTAAGTGACAAATGCCCCAAAAGAATTATGACATTTGGTAGCTAAAATGGAGGGCAAATGGACTCCATGCTTTGTTAAATGTCATATTAAGATAGTGACACCTAGTAGCATATGTGTTAAGCCATTGCAGAGAAATTTTCGTACCTTTCATTCTTGCCTCACTACCATCGAAACTCTCTCACTTACTCTCAAACTTATGGATTTTTCCTTCAATTTGGATTATAAACACTTAAAATTCCTGCTAGATACTGCATCAAAGAAGTTGATTAGGTTATCTTCTAAGTTGTTTTCTTGGTGCTAAGATTTGTACCTTGATCTTGGATGTGTGTTGGTTGCATGAAGGGTTAGTTTTGCTTGTTCTTTGAAATAGGGCTTTGAAGTTAACTAGGTAAGGGAATTATAAACTTGATAGCATGTTGTGTTATCAATTATATGATGTTGGAAATGGATAGAATATGTATTAAACTGAGGATGAATTGAGGTCAGGAAGATGATAGTTGTTGATAGCTTTTGGTTTGGATTTTTATACATGAAAGATCATGGATTATGAGCTGCCTTACGAATGATTTTTGAATTGGTTTGGACATGAATTTGATGAGGTATTAAAGTATGAATAAGGTATAAATTAAAGTGAAATTGATGGACTTTGGTGAAAATGTGTAAAATGGAAGTGACGACGTCAAGTTTTGAAAACAAATTAGAGGCTATAGGTGAGTGAACCTTTAGTTCACTCATCCCATGATCGTGAGATTTATAAGGCTTATTACCACGAACGTGGGAAGTACTTAGGAAGGAAAAAATGTTGGTTTTAGACAATTGTCGGACTATATAAGGTTAAGGTACTTAATAATGGTTTAATTGGACTTAATTAAGGTTGAGAATGAACCTAGATGATGTTAGATTAATTGAGTAATAGTTAATTTAGTTCTAGATTGTTAACTGAGGTAATTACTTAAGGAATGTAAGGGTAATAAATAATGTGTCTAATGTTGAAAGGTATGGTTTGTTCAAGGATGAATGTGTCCTTATGAATACAAGTGTGTTTCAAAGGGTTTATATAATGTGAATTGAATATGATTGTTTATGAATTGGAAATTTGTGTGATTGTGTGATTGTGTAGATACATAATGCATTTAGTGATACATTATCGCAAATGTTTATGCTCATAATGTATGTTAAGTTTGTTTGGATGTACATATACATGTTCAAGTTGAGAAAAATGGAATAAAGACATATGTTATGCACTACATCTTTTGCATGTGATTTTGAAACATGAAATGATTTGTTTAAAACTATCAAGTCCTAGTTGTGAGTAAATAGGCATACCTAGAAGGGTCTGAAGCTGCTCCTGTGACACTAAGGTGATATTGACACTTCGGTGTCTCCTATTACTAAGACATAAGTCTCTCCTGATCTGTGATACCAATCATAAGTGTCTCCTATTCTGGTCCTGTTACCCACTTATGTAAAAAGGATTGGTAGGCTAACAGGTTTTATGTTCTAATACATGTTCGGTTTTGATATAAACAAGTTCTGATCTGATAAAAGATAAGCTTTGATTTGATACAAAACATATTTTAATATGATACAAGTCATATTTTGATCTGAAAGGATTATCTCTTGTTCTGATATTCAATTATGATACTTGTACATTCTGTTTTGATATTTATGAGTTTTGTTATGATGCAAGAACGTTCTATATTGATGAATCATATTTTGTTTTGAGACATAATATTTGGATTACTCTGTAATATGAACAATTAAATATTATTATGATATGATTTGAATCTGTATGAATGTTAGACGACTGTTAGAAACAGTCACCATTATACATTATATTTAGTTATTTCCCACTAAGCTTTAAGCTTATCACGGTAGTTTTGCCTCCGTGTAGGTTTTAATAAAAAGATTTAAGGACTGGGATAAAGACTACCACAGTGGCCAAAAAGAATGTGTTCTATTTTGGAAGTTGTTTTGTTTGAGTCTTAGTTCGTGTTTAAGTTTGAGTTATATTTCAATGTAATGAGACATGGTGTATTTTTTGTTTTGTTTAATAGTTTGTAATAACCTTAATACATGATGGATTTGGAACTTATGGCATGTATTATGATAAGCATGACATGTATGATATGTTTTGTTTATAAAATAACATCCTATGACATGTAATGTATGTTTGCTTGAGTTTTTGGAAGTTTGAATTGTTTGTTATGTTTTAGTTCTGTTTTGTGTTCTAAAGGGTATGTGGGTGTTACATAACTACATTTTGTTGTTATTTGTATAAGGTCACTCATTCTTTTTATGTAGGTTATTTGAAAACAGTCTCTTTACTAGTTAGGAATAAGGTTGTCTACTACTGGACCTCTCCAGAGCTCGCGTATCAACGGGATTCCTACTGTGTTGTTGTTGTTGTTATTATTCTTGTTCTTGTTCTTGTTCTTGTGGTATAGGGTCACTCAACTCTTCCCTTGGTTATTTACATTTGTAGCTTCCTTAATTGAACCTAGTCATCAGTTATAGCATCTTGATAACAATCTCTTAAAAAAAATTTGAAACTAGTACCTTAAATTTAGGGAATCCTCTTCAAAAAAAATCCTACTGATGCACTTAAGATGAGAAAAAATTGGTAAATGCTCGTTGATTCCTATATTATACAAAAGTCATTAGGTTCTGCGTGTGATGAGTAATGAGGAACATTATATCTCAAAACCATTTCTAGATTGAGATTAATATTTGGGGCTCTTGATATTATGATGCCTTGGATCTATATGATGGTGTTTGTTGATTAGACTTGTTTCTCCATCTTATTTTTAAAAATTCTTTCATTTCTGTCCCTCCAAATCACATATATTGCACATCCAAAAACAAGTTTAAAGATCTTGTGGTCACTTTTGATAAGCCTATATGGTTTGAAAGCCTATTGTACAATCTACTTTCAATCATGTTATTAACAATAGTTATCATATAATTGTTAAATTATTCCCAAAATTGTGTTTGTGAATTAGCATTTAAAGAACAAGTGTTTAACACTTTCCTGCTGCAAGTCATAAAGGCTACATATTAGGTTGAGATTGTTAAATATACCTTCCACTCTGTATTTTTTTAGCTTATTTTATTGCTAAATAGATAATGAAAGAGGCCTTTGGAAGCCTTGGCTTAAAATAGACTAATCTAAACTAGGAAATTCCTTGTAATAGATCTATGGAAACAGTATGATAAGATCTATTTGTGAAGGAATTAGAGGAATATAGAAGCCAAGTGGACTTATCCTCTACGTTTGAGTTTGGTCTATAGTTTGGAATGTTATCTACAACCATTTATAGCCCTCTTAAGATACAGGATTATTCCTACTTATGTATAATTGATTTCAACCAAAGCCTGTTCTGAATCTTATCTCTAATGATTTACAATTTTAAGACTAAATGGTGAGGGTCGAATTCATTCTAATTATAATACCAAAATGAAGTTAGTTCTCTATTTCCTATCTTGGCCTTCATCACTCTACATAAGTTGGTTCTTAAGCTAAGAAGTTACAACGTTATCTATGAGGAATTAGTTTTTAGCTTTTTCTTCCAAAAACTCACCCCTTTTAGGAAATGCATAGGGGTTTATTTAACCCAAAATTCTTCTGTATTTATGAACATTCTCTAAAATCTTCTTTACCAATAGAATCGTGTTTGTGATTAGGATTGAATATATACCTAAGCCTCCCTCTTCCTTAGGTATATATACCTCTTTCCTTATTACTTTGGCTCCTAAATATTTTTAAGATGTTCCTGACCACAAGAAGTTCTACAGTTGCTTCTTAATTTCCTTAATGAGGTTCTTTGGGAGCATGAAACAAGGAGTCCAATACATATGCATATTGCTTACGATGGAGATAATAAGCTGAAGTCTACCAGTAAATGACAATAACTTAATATTCCAACTACTAATCATTTTATAGATAGCCCCAAACAAAGGTTTAAATTCCCCAAATGTTAATATCTTTACGGCTATAGGAATTTTGAGGTTCCTGAATAGGGGTTATGTCATATTCAAACCAGTGATTAAACTAAATTATAGAGCTTGGTGAATTGAGCGTGTTGATATAATTAAATAGCTTTTGTCCCTATTGATAGTTAGTCATAGTAGATTGTTAAAAACATAGGGAGAGTTCAAAAGAGCCATCATTAAATTGGTATCAATTTTATAAAAAATCAATAATCCATATGCACTTATGATGAAAAGGGAACATCATGTCTTTCTCCTTGTTATGATTCATAAACTTGTTCAAGACCTTAATGAAAAGAGTGAATAAATATGGAAAAATTTTATCTCTAGTCATGGACCCCTAACACCTTAGATAGTTTTTGTTGGCTCTCCATTGATAAGGGTCATGTAGGATTTTGTTTCTATATATTCCCCATTCCATTGCTTAAATTGTTGTGGAAACCTAAAAAGCCTCTAAGCATGATGAATAAAGTCCTAGTATATTGAGTCAAAAGATTTTTTTTAGAAGTTAACCTTAATAACACAACACATTGGCCCCTTTTTATTATGGTAATTTTTGAAGATTTCTTGAGCTAAGAGTATGTTATCTTCAACATTCCTTCCTTTAATGAAACCTTTTTAACTTAGATTAATGATAGTGTGTAAACCTCCTTCAATCTATCAGCTATTAGCTCGGAGATGACTTTATAGATCAATTTGTAAAAAGATGTTAGCATGTAGGCACCTATAAAAGTAGGATTTTTATTTTAGGCACCAAGGTTATGGAAGGTTTTGGTAAATTCCTTATGTAGTCTCCCTTTATTGAAGAATTCTAATACACAATTTGTTTCTAGATCCTTTGTAAGGTGCTAGGTTTGCTGAGAGAAATACCTAATAAAATCATCTAGACTAGGAGCTTTTTTGGGGTTCAAGGATAATAGAATTTTTGTACACCTTTATAGCTATAAGGCTTATTTAATGCATCAGCTTGCTCACCTATGATTGAGTGAGTTATGGAAGATTTAAGAACCTGCACAAATGAGCAAAAGTAAGAATTTTTCCCAGGGAGTTTTGAAAATAATCATACACTTTGCTTATGATTTCTTATTGCTCGTAAATTATTCCTCCATTATAGTATGAACAATTGTTAATCCCGTGAATGTTTCTTTTGTAAGTGATTAACACTATGGAAGTATTTGGAATTTGTGTCACAAATGAGCAAAAGTTAGAATTTTTCCCAAGGAGTTTTGAAAATAATCATACACTTTGCTTATGATTTCTTATTGCTCGTAAATTATTCCTCCATTATAGTATGAATAATTGTTGATCCTGTTAGTGTTTCTTTTGTAAGTGATTAACACTACAGAAGTATTTGGAATTCACATCTCCCTCCTTAAGCCATTAGATTCTAAACTTTTACTTTAGCAATAAATGTTAATTATTGAGAGCTAAACATAGTAATTGTTTGCTTCTTCAGTGCCATTGCTTAAACATAATAATTGTTTGCTTCTTCAGTGCCATTTTCACCTTATTACTAGGGTCTAGTGATACTTCTTTTTGGACTTGATCTAAGGCTTTCTTGTAGTTCTAAACGTTAATGTTGATTTTATAGATTTTCTTATGGTTTAATTCCTTTAGCCCTGCCTTTATAAGTTCTAGAATCCCTACATATTTAAAAGATTCAAAGCCTTAAATGCTCTTCTCCAAAACTCTCCTGATTGCTTCTTCAAATCCTTCAGTTTTAATGGGGTAGTTGTTAAATCTAAATAGAGTTTTCCTCCAAACTACTTCTTAAAGATGGTGAATTCAATTAAAGTGTGGTCTGATATAAGGTAGTTAGAGAATGTGCCTTGCTCTTAGAGAATTTGCAATGCAAAACCTGGATTGTTACAAATTTATCTAACTTTTTCCTTATTAACCATTTGACACTAATTATTACTCTTAAGCACACACAAAAAATCCCCTCAAAGCGCAAATCTATAAAGTCAAGGATGCTAGTGCTTTTCTTGAACTCCTCATTATGGCTACTTATATTGTGCCTCTCCCCTTCAAATTATGAGGGGAATAGGTGCTATTGAAGTCCCTTATAAATATTTGTAGCTCAACCTTACCAATCCCTTTTTAAAGCAAAGTGTTAAAGGTAATTCTTTAAATTGTCAAGTTAATTTCATAAACTGTGATAAAGATTTCTCTAAGATTAGGTAAAATTACATTGAGTGTCATACGCTAATCGGAAGAAACAACTTAAGACACTCTAACTTTAGTGGGATCATAAGTGAATATGGAGTGACTGTTGTAATAGTGATAATGGTTGGAGATGACGGACTGACCTAACTTCAAAAATTGAAGTCTTTTATTACAATTATTTAATTTCAACTTAGTTACTTCTAGACCAATTATAAATGGTATTCTAATGTTCAAAAAGTTAGGGAGTATTTGTCTCTTTTTAAGGAAAATTAAGCCCTCTTAATTTCCATTTAATGATAGACATTATTTAGGGCTTGGCCTACTAGCTGAGGCCCTTACTTTTGCTTTCTTTAATGATTTCCTTCTTCAATTTTGAATGAATTGTATCATTTTATAAGGGATCAATTAAGAAAATGTTGATGTTTCGAGGTTCTTCCTCGAAATGTAATTCCAATAAGGCAGACTTTGTATTTTTACGTGCATGCCTACTTGTTTGCTCCTTACTATGGCTTTTATCCTTACTATTGGTTAAGAGTTCTTATGTAATTTCTAACCTTGGTTGAACATAAAAACTTTCCTTTACAAGTTTCTATAAGTATTATAGATCGTTAAATTTGTAATTCAACAACTCCCTCATGTTCCTTTGTTCCAATTCTCATAAGCTCCTCTTTGAAAGGTTTTATCTTTTGACTTTTCTTCCTTTTAGAGTTGGTTTCCATTAATAGCTTATCATCAACATTTCTTCTGTCATCTTATCATTTCCATCAAGTTTCAGGATAAGGATGGAATTATTATTTTCACTTCCACACATACTCTAGCATATCCTATATGTTTTACATCTATTTTATCTTCCTCATAAAACTAGCCAAATAGCTCAATCCTATTATTGACCAGTATTCCAATGGAATATTATGAAAGTTGATCTAGACTCACATCTAAGCTAGTCTCCATTTTTGGAGGAAAATTAGTTTGTTGTTAATGTGCTAATATCCTAACTCCAAAACCTTGGTCATTCCTTATTTTGACTTGATCAAAATTTCCTCCAAAAATGTTTTCTTTAAACTTTTCATGGCATAAGAGAACATTGTAAGGTATATTGACCTCTTGTCTAAAAGGAACCCAACTAAAGAGTTGAACCAATTTGAAACTATTGTTTGAGTTTTTACAAAGGGAGGAACAAT
This sequence comes from Erythroxylum reticulatum, assembly GCA_025504915.1. Classification (NCBI taxonomy): domain Eukaryota; kingdom Viridiplantae; phylum Streptophyta; class Magnoliopsida; order Malpighiales; family Erythroxylaceae; genus Erythroxylum; species Erythroxylum reticulatum. Next base: position 13,581,310 of record JANSVA010000002.1, on the reverse strand, counting down.
TATATTGCCTACTCCATATTGTATAAGTGGAATGTAGCATAATTTTACTTGAAAGGATGCGCCAAGTAGTTCTTAATTTTGCAGTTTATGATCCTGAGAAAGTATTTCCAACTGAAGGGGTAAGATACCGGTGCTACAACTCAACGAAGGGAGCTGCAAGATATGAATTTTTAAGGGAGGAAAGATAAAATTAGTTGACGGTTTGCTTGATGAGGATAGAGAGCATTTCAATTGAGGAGAGGATAGAGATTATTTTACTATGGAAGGTGTTACGAAACTAGAACTCATACTAGAAATGGTAAGAAAAACAACTTTACTAGGAGCAACAAAATTGAAAAGGGGACTACTACTAGAAAAGGAAAAATGCACAAAAGAAAGAGAGTTGTAGTGAATAGGGAGAAATAATGAAAGCCTTAGGTAGAAGAGATGGAGAGGAAGATGAGAGCAGAACTAAGGGAATGTGAGCACCTATAACCTAGTCAAGAGGAAGGATTGGTTCAATAGAAAGAGTTAGACAATGAGAAAAGGAAAATATATATATACATCAATTTTAATATTTTATAATTTAAACATGATCCAAAATTTTTATGAACTTAATTTTCAATCAAAATTTAATTTGTGGATTAATTTTTATAATTTAAACCCTAATTTTGTGGGTCAATAACCTTTAACCATAAAAAGTTTTAATAGATTAAATAAGGAAGAGACTGTTTAGTTCTGGCAGCATCACACAGTATCTTGTGGATTGATTAATTATTCTGGAAATCATCCTAAAGAAGTTGGTAAAAGATGCATTCAACTTACCAGTTAGCAATTCTAAAACATGGAAACCATGACGCAATCCCTCCCATCCTTCCAAATGACACATTTCGAACTTAATTTCATTTTCCATTACAGGCTTCTAGAATCTTTGCGTGTTTGCACAACAGACAACGCTAATCAAGTAGAATTTGGCACGAGCACCTTGCTCCGGGCCCAACTAGAATTTGACACAAGCAACTTGTCAGGGTTCAGGTCAAAATAGTCTTATTTTAATGCAAAATCTTTTTGGACCCCATTTGAACCAGATCAAATTAATCTTCCCAATCTAAAGCCTAGTTAATTAAAATTCGGACTACTAATTGTAAATCAAATTAAATCAAGTCAAAATATCATCCCTACCAAAAATAAGCTTTAAGAAACTTTAGTTCCTAGCCTATCTACCAGGCTTCTAGGTCGGGAAAGAACCTTCATGTACATCTCAAATTGACCTAATTGAGTACTTTTCTGATGATTATATTATTCCAACACATTTCGGAAAGTACAAGCAATCATCATAGGGTTGTGGAATCTAGATGATGAAATGAGGCTCGTTATCAATTATATGGTGCCGTGTCATCTCACGGCGAAATCACATAGGCTCTCGTATTTAAAATTGCAGACTAGCTCCCAAAAAAAGATTCAAATGGGGAATAGTTGTGAGAGGTTATAAGAAGTTGGCAGCACAGAGTTTGAATAACCTAATTATATTCTGAACTGAAATCAAAAAGCAACCTCCACCCATTATAGGCCAACACAACTACAGGCATGAAATGATGAACAGACAATCTTCACATGGTAGCTTCCACCTCAGGATCAGTCTCGATAGGAGCAGGAGGGGAACTATTGCCACCTCTCAACCGCGAAGAGACATTGTCAATAGCAGAATTCAGTTGGCTGATTTTGGCATTCAAGGTTTGCCTGGTTTTCTGCTTCCAAGTAAAGAAAAGAGTTACAGATTGTATTTATGTAAAGCGAACACTAACCGGATCAATCCAGAGTAAATAGAAAGCTTATTACCTCCAAACCTTCATCATAATAGATTGGTCGCTTAGCCCTCCGAAATCCATATTCATCTTCATTTAGTAGGGATCTTCTAATCTGCGAGAGGAAGTGTAAAGGAGAAGAAAGGGGGAGAATCAGCCAATGCAGTAACCTATTAGTTAAACAAAAGCACAGAAAACTATAAACCTTTTCCAAAACACAAGTGACAGAAAATGGAAAATTCCATCGATTCCACAGTTCACACAACAACAGCAAAATGCATGATGCTTGTATGACCAACTTCTCTTCGAGCATAATAAATCATTAATAATGGCTCATGAACGTGAGGAGATAACTAGAGATCCAGATACATTTAGAAAGCAGTTCACAACAAAACAATACTCTAAATGATTAGCTAATGAAGGGCTCTGCACATCGTTTGCCAAAACATAGGCTGTCTGTTCCCCCGGGCTGAGACAGGGCACAGATGACCATTAGGTTGGTCAATAGACAAATTAAAAGAAAGGCAAAAATATTGTCCAATAGCATTGCACTTGTTCAGAAAGAATGACCAACTCTATTTATAAAACTATGTTCCGTGTCACAAATACACAAGTAGAGCACGACAAGACATGTCTGGCCATCAAAAAACAACGCAACTAAATGGGACATAAGCAGGAATCAGTCAAATGTCAAACCATTTATTTACCTAATCCAATTATCAAGTCGACTTTTAGCTTTTCAACTTTCCCGTGGAGCATCTAGACATTTACAGGAATAACTAAAAGTTAAGGTAACAAATTAAAAACCTGAGGAGCAAAAACATATGCTAAGGTTCCGCATATTGCACCTCCTAAAAGAAAACCAGCAACAAAATCACCAGCCCCACCCCTGCTTCCATCACTGCATTTGAGAGAACCCTAGTTATTTTTAGAAAATGCATCATTATTTTTAGAAAGTGCATTATCATATAAACTTCCGTAGAAAGCAGAGCGGCCTTGGTTCAAATAAGATAAGTCAACAGAGTGCCTACACGTAAGGTTTCTGCCAGATGAGGAAGCATAGCTCCTAATTACAATTCTTCTGGAAAAGGCTATTAAAGAACTATACTTCATGAAAACATTGAGAGATAGGTCTTTACCTATCTAGATTATTATAGGACATAATGCAAACATGGAACAAATTAAAGTAGTATTCAAGTAAGCAATACTGAAGAATAAGTGATTTAGGCTCTTCCCAAACACACAATTGCCCTTAATACCAATTCAAATCAAGTGTTCACAAAACCTTTTATGTTAAGAAGTTATTCCAGCATCAGAAACTGTCCTTGAACTGAAAAAGAATTTGCCAAAAAGGAAATCCAGAAATGAAATGAAACAAAATCAGATAAAACCCAGATTCCTCCATCAGTTCTTCAATTACCCGAATATTGAAGATAGGCCTGCATATAACCTATTTATTTTCAACAGTTGAATAAACTTGTAACAGAATTATAGAAGCTTGTGCAGTGATAAGATACTTGATGATATAAAAGAAAACTTTGTGAAAAAATTGCCTAATCAACAATAAAAAGATGAACCAAGATAGGCCAAAAAGATAAACTCCAGGATGGGACAACACTGACTGAGCTAAAGAGGAGGAAATCTTTAAGTCGCAATCCAGAAAAGTTCCAAGAGAGAAATATTTGGATGTAGAAATTTGAAATATCCATCAATTATATAAAAGAGGATTCCCATCATCGCTATTTCAAATAAAGTGATGTACAACATTCATGTAGACTCATGATATCCCATAAGCATACATTGAATAAGAGCAGTAAATAGGTTCCATTGGAGAGCAATTTCTCAATTACAACGGATGGCAACTAAGCCCATCAAAGGAATCAAAAGCTATCTTTAAAATCTTCTACCTGACAAAATATGAGTGTGCAATTAATCCATAGCCAGATTATATAACCACAGCGCATCAAAAAAATGAAAATGGAAAAATGCCAAATCCACAATCTACCGTAACTGTATCAATGATCCAGGATGACTATAAGCACGTTGAGAACCAAATAAAATGGAAACCGAAATCAAAGTAGCAAAATCTACATTCAGCCTTTGCATACATGGACAATAGAAAAGCCTACCAAGGTAGACTTTAATTATAATTTCCACAATAACCAAGATAATTGCACGTCTCGGTAAAACTTAAGTCCCATGTTTGAGAATCTCAAGGAGTTTTTAGTCCACTAAGGAACCAAAAGAAATATTACAGTTCATAGAAAGGAAACAAGATGAGAAAATAAAGGAGAACAGGAGCATATATATCTCAAATGTGAAGGAACTTAGGTGCTATTCATTGTTTTTGTCCTTTCAAGTGGCATATCAACAAGAAAGCAAAAAGCAGAACATTACAATGAGGAGGTTAATGGGGAACCTAAATGGAAACAGAAAAGCCATCAAGCGTTAACATAGGTCATATCAAAGTCCTAGGGCTTCTAAGCTCTTAACTTTAGAGGCCTTTCACATGACAAAAGTGAAGGATGCATACCTGTATTGTGCACAAACTGAAAAACTGCGGTTGGTTCTCACTGCTTTTGAGTTCCTCTGAACTGCCAGTTTTGGTGTTTTTGCAAACAAATTAGACCTGGAAGAGGTAAGCTCAGGTGCTCCAAGATAAGATCCACCTACAACCAGTTAAAAACATTACTCTTAAAGGAACGAATAGCAATTAGCAAACATGTTATTCCTTTTGACTTTGACTATCTGTTACCTAATTGATTTAATCTTTGATTCACTAATATATATCAAAACAAACACTTAAAGCATAAAAATTTATCCCATGAGTAAGAAGCAAAAGAGAAACATTTGATAGATACTCCCTTCTTATTCTGGAAGATTCTTCTTTAGCTATCAATCAAATTTATACATCGTTCACGTAAATCTCTTGAATTGAGCACAGAAGGGAGCAACGAAAACTCTTAACAAACATCACATAAATGTACAAATGAGCAAAAGCAAGTAAATAAAACAAAAAAAAAAGTGAAAGTGTAATACAAAATCTTCGGAAGCTCAGCATTTTCAGTGACCAAACATCAACACACCGAAAAGTCCAATTTCAAAAGGAAGAGTAAAATAAGTAACAGAGGTTGAGAATACCTGAGATTGATACACAGGTAGCCATGGCAGTAGAGATAAACAGAGAGATCTTGAGAGAGACAATGAAAGAAAAAAGAAAAGAACGAGAAACAGATGGTAGCAGCAGCGACGAGCCTTCTATCTGGAATGGGTTTCAATTTAGATATGTGCTTTTATGCTACATTTCCGAATGTATCCTTGACTCTTACAGAAATTAACTCCTTTACCCCTTTTCCATTTTACTTGCGTGATTCTTCTCATGGGAATTACATAGCAGATGACAGGCTATAGTGGCGCTTCTGTAAGATAGATAGATAAAAGGGGTAATTTGGTAAGGAGGAAAAGTACTACACGGGGAAAACAAAGCAGCACAGAGCAAGAGAAACGACGGGATGGGATGGGATCACGTATCGTGCGATTCATGGCATAGCTATGGATCCTCCGCCTTCGGGTAACTTCCAATACAACTTTTAATTTTTTTTCTCCCATGCTGCAAATATTTAAAATTTTCAATTAGATTATAACGAAACGATCCTCAGTTTTCTTCTCTTTCATTTCAATAATATTGATTTGCAAGACTTTTATTTGTTTAAATTTAAAAAAAAATCATATTCTTGTCTCTACTAGTAACGTGTATTTTTTCCATAACGAGCGTGGAATTGTTGGATTATGAATAAGATTGAAGTTGATGAAAAGAATTTTTTCCAATTCAAATGAGCCATGTGGATCCAATCTGATTTGCTCAAACCTGGAAAAGGCTTCTTTTTACCCTAATTAATTAGCAAGACAAACAATTTGGACGCGAAAATTGATATAGTAATATATATTCTTTTGCCCTCCTTGGCTGGTTGACTGGTACTTGTTAGTTTGATAAACTAAATCACAAAACAAAGAATTCAGGAAGGGAAGGCACTTCATCAGAAGAGGAGGTGGACGAGGGCAGGTATTGCCTTAGGATATAGAAATAGACCCAGTTATGTACTGTCGTGAACCAGGAAAATATGATGAAATCAAGAATATAAAGCAACATTCAAGATCCATAAATCCAATGGCTTTCGTCTGTTGGAATTTTCATGCCCTCAATCAGAAAGTGCAAAATCTGGAGGGACTAGAGATGCAGCCATTACTTACAACTACCATTAGAGCTCCAGCTCATGCAAACATAATCTTGACATCGCTCCACTTTGGCTACAAATGCTTTACCGCTTCATGTTGTTATACAGACAGAGACAGTAGTCCCTGAAAGCAAAACCAGCATCATAACAGCATTACTCTACAATATGTTTCCAGGGATCAGTGTACTTCCAAAAGCAAAGCAAAAGCCTTTTATTCTAATTTCGTAATGCTTTCCAGCATCATAGTCACCTTCTCTCATTGAATTTTTCCTGGCACTGAATATAGTCCAAGTATAACGACTGCACCTATAGTTAAATGAAAATCATAATTTAACATACAGCTTCATAGATACTCCAACATGAGAGAAAACGATCAAAAGAACTATGCTCATCAAGCTCACATATTTGTTGCAAATATAGTAGCATTTCAAAATGCGAAACCGGCTTAGATCCTCTTTATATACAAGCAGCCGTGAATATGCACCCAGAAACAAAAGAGCTAAAGGAGTAGTTAAAATTATTAGCAACTCCTGTGTGGATTATGAACAGATGAGAAATAAGGTTTCTGTATAAAGCCCATGGAAGATCATGGAGCATGACGATGTCAACTACCACAGCCATGTGGTCCATATCACTATAGATACTATGAGAATCACCACGGAATTATTTATCCGAATAGCTCCCAAACAGGAGCAGAGAAGTATTCACACAGTGACTTTCAGGAATAAGCTCAGTCTTTGGAACGGGTTTCACACTTTTTTCCTTCTCAGGGAAGGGGAAGGAAAGTGATAGGGAGAGGGAAGCGGACACACCATCCTCCTCTTCCTTATCTTCCACCTTTTCTGGAGGCTTGTTCAGGTTATTATTTTCCTCTACCACTCCAACAAAGAAAGGTAGGATTCCTTTATTTGGGGATTTTGTATCAGCCCCTAATGCTAGTTCAAGATTTGGAGTCCCATCATGAGCTCGAGCCCCATCCTTTGATGAGTATTCTTTCTGAGACATGGACTTTCCACCCACCCAAAAATCGTCTACATGATGTGAGTCCACGGGAAAGAAGTACCTTTCAGCAGCTTCAAAGCCCTCGAGAATAACCTCCTCATCTGATGTTTTGACATGTATCTTCTTCCCAACTGAGGAACTAGAACTCAAATTACATAGCTGCGAAGCAAAACTTCCATGAGGGTGATTTTTGTCTGTCAAATCAGGATACTGGACATCAGTCTTTGCTTTCTTGCTACTAATTTCTCCTTCTGTCAACATCCCATCTACCTTACTCCATGGTATCTTCTTACTTGTTCTATCAGAAGTCTGGTGAACTGTCTTTGAAAGATCCAAATAAGGACGTTTCTTACGATTTGACTGCCGACGGTTAAGCCGTTTAATGGTTGAGTCTCTATCCATCAGCGCTTCAAAGTCCATGTTAACATTGCTTTCATTCAAGTCCGCTTCATCTTTACATTTGTCTCGATCAGTATTGTTAATATCCATCATTTCCTCCTCATGGGCACATCCTCCCACATGCAAATTTTTATCAGTAGCCTGAAAACTATCAAAAGATGAAATGCTTCCCCTAGCACATGAAATATCTCCCAATATTTGAGTCTCCCGGCCACCATTAGAAGTACCACTGGCTACAGAAGTTGAAGAGGCCTTTAAGTTGGTTTCCAGTCTGCACTCCTGAAGAGTCATTTCTTCCTGAAGACACAAAATGGTAAGAATCATGTGCTCCACGAAGGCAGTTGACCTTAAAGGTTGCACATTTATATTAAACCAAGACAACACGAAGCATAATCAAAAGCAAAAAGAAAGAGGGAGAACAGAAAATGTTTAAACACTTTTATTGGATCATGTACTAGAAATTTCATGAACTACTACGTACCAAATTGATCAATGCCAAATCACATGAATATCTGCACATGCATCCCATAAATATGGTACACACAAAACTTGAAAACTATTAATAGAAAGGCCACCAGAGAATACATCAATATAACCTGAGCAAAAGACTCAGGGTTGTTCACTATGAGGTTGTAATAGGTTGTATATAAAAGAGAAGATCCAACGCAAACTACAGAATTACATAGATCGTCATCATATATTTCGACAAAATTCTGACTGGTTCATCACTCAGGTCCCATTTTCTGATGGATCCCTTCATATCATAGGACATCCATAACTATAAGTGTTATCAAAGATCTTCGGAAGTATATTGTCAAGCCAAACAGCCAACATTTGCTCCATAGCTAACATATACTACAAAATACATAAGCTGCAAAATCTCATGGTCACCCTACTGATGCATTTCATTTACCTGTTAAAGTACAGAAGAAACTGGATGTATAGCTAAAACCACATCCCAAACCTGGACCTATTCCCATCACTCAAAATAAAACACCAATCATATACATTTGACCTAGGGTTTTAGTACAATGCTGTGATCCTACTTGAAGTTCAAGTATACAAACCCTACTGCCATTTGATCCCAGTTTTACATTACCTTTTACCCTTAAGTTTTTTCCACACACACAAAATAAAACCAGTTTTTACTTCCAGCAACCCTTCTCTGTCTCTCTCTCGTTGTAAATGGACATTTCTGATTTACTTGTTCTCTGCCAGCCAGTTCTTCAACTTCACAACATAAAAATAGCATTATGGAGTATCTGATTTACAAAAAGTTCTACACTACCTTAGCAGGACAGGTGTATCTATTTTCTTGGCACAATGGTGAACTTCTCATAACTCTTGATATGGATTTGGGATCAATTCTGGTATCTTGCTTCTTTAAGTGTGTGTAAAAACTAGACAGTTTATTATCATTCACCTCTAATGGAACACAAGTCTTGTCAGCAGTAACAGATGATGGAAGAGTTACATTGTGAGCAACATCACATACAGACATTTCCTGATCTGTATGTTTTAATGACAATGAATTCTCATGCAAAGGTAAGCTTGCAGGGGGGGCATTCAAACTAGTTACTGCCGTCTTCTTTAAGGATTCTGAACAATTTGATCTCTTGCCCCTAAATACTCCCCACATGAAATGTAGCATGTTCCAACCTACAGAAAATAATCACAAAATTGTTGAGGTTATTTGCTATACTAGAATATTCCACAACTGCTTAGCAAAATAAAAATATTCCAAGAATTTGAAGTATACGCCATATTTTGCTACACAAGTATGTCAACTTGCATGAAGAAACCATCAGCAACTACAGAACACTGTAAGTAAAATCTCTGATCGGTTTATAGTCATTAACACAAGAAAACCCCAGATGGCATGGAGCCACCACAGCATTCCCAAGTAAAGGACAACATCCCATGTGAGACAAGAATTTAAAGAATAAAAATCGATCTGGAAAAAACAAAGAAGCAAAAGTATCTCACAGGTATAGCCTTTATAACATATATTATTTAAAGAATAAAAATCAATCTGGAAAAAAAACAAGAAGCAAAAGTATCTCACGGATATAACCTTTATAATATATATTAGCAATACTGATTACGAGACAAATAATTTCTTAAAAAGTGCATGTGCAATCAGATATTATTAAACTTTAATCATCATTAACATATAAAAGTATTTCAGCATACAATCTAACTTTGAAAAAAGAAACAAGCCCAAAACTTGACAAAGATCATCAGTTTACAGAACTCAAAGGGCATAGGCTCACTGATTTTAGAACCGTGAAAGCAATGAAGAAACTAAAAAAAAAAAAAATCCCAAAGCAAACATGATAAAGCAACAACAGAACAAATAAGAGATAACATTGCATAATATTTGGATAAGTCCAAAATCAAAGCTTGTTAATTTAACTTCAGAAAACTTTATTTGGTTACAGGTTACGGTCACCAAAAATAGAGCCTATAAATTTGGATAGCAGATTTCATCAGTAGCAAGCATGCACTATGATCTTAAAAAAGTCATGGAAATCCAGTAGAAAATTATTTAAGCCCCTGCAAACCTTATCCCATAAGATCCTCTTCAGTAGTTGAATAATAGAAAGACCAACAATTAGTAGAACAGTGAAAAATTTTGCAGCAGATTCTTACGCTGAGAACTCTCTGGAAGTTGGGTCGATGGAAATATCAAGAGTTCAACGCCATCAAAAGATCCTTTAAGGGCCAAATCATTTTTTATCATTTTTTCCAACAAACCTTTATAGCTCTTCTCATAACTGCAATAGACAAGATAAATAAATGAAGGTAAAGGATAGATGTGTCAAATAGACAACCCTCTACTATAAGGTAGAAGTTAAGGATATAGTACACTTTACCATCCAAGATCCTTTGCAAATAAGTAAAGAGCAATATTCTCCTCTTTTGCACCATTATCATGAAACTGTGTTGGCCACGTGCTCAAGCGAGATACTTCCTCAAAGCTAATTTTATGGGAAAACTTATTCACCACTGCAGGAATTTTAGGCGATGCACTAGTTGACAAATGTGCTTGAATCCCTCCATAAACGTCTACAGATTTCCCACCTTTATACACATCAAATGTGCCCCTACATAGTTACAGAATCTTAGCCAGAAAATCTTGGGAAGTATGCTTAAAAGATGCAAATTGATGAAAGATTTAACCTTAGTTTAAATCCAATGCAGATAAAAAACATACACAGATATACTTTGGGAAGTATGCTTAAAAGATGCAAATTGATGAAAGATTTAACCTTAGTTTAAATGCAATGCAGATAAAAAACATACACAGATATGCTTCAGTACTCGTATGTCAAAAATCTCTGCCAAGGATTATAAAAACAAGAAGTCCTTTATGTCATTGCCTTCTATCAATTTCAAGTCCGTAATCCAAATCTAGAGTAACTTACTAGTTACTCTTGACCATAGATATCCTGATTTACCCTCAAAGGAGAAACTACTAAACCTCAAACTTGATGGTGAAGCACTCGAGTTACTCGCCCTTCAAGAGCGTATCTAAGAAGAGTGTAATTTTGATTAAATATAAATACCACCAACATAATAATTAATAGCGAAGTGCATTCAAATAATTTTCTCTTTCTTAAAGTTCTGTATCCAAATACAAAAAAAATTAATAATCCAAATTTAAAGGTGTGTAAATAGAATCTAGTTATATCCAGATTCAAATTGTGGTTCATATATGCAATTGTAATAATATTTTAAAATTATTTGAAATACTCTTATACTGATTTCCTATTTCAGAACTCTTATTACAATTTTTCTCCTTCCGTTACTGTACCATTAAAAATTTCCCAAAAGAACATATATACATCTTATTCTCTCAAAGGATTCAACTGGAGCCAATAGTTGGAAGGAAGAATAGATATGATCCAACTTGACGTTTGTTGTACAATATGTTTTTAGTCTTTTTATAACAAAGCTCCCACTGGGATATTATACAAAAGTTTTCAAATATTCAGAAATTTTTATAAAACACAAATGTGACTCTAAACAGTTAAAACTAGTTCTTCTATTTCTGTAGTCGGAACATCCGAAGGATAGAATAGTGAAATAAAAAGTAGAGAAGGATGAAAGCTAATTCACTGTTAGCTGCATATGCTCAATCTTGACCAAAACTTACTAGATACTAGAGAGAGTAAAAGAAAAACTTACTGCCAGATATACTCATCCTCTGGAATGGACGACATCTTCCCGAGGACAAAGTTTCCTGCTGAAGCATGATTGGATGTTGCAACAGAAGGAATAACATCAACTAACTGCAAATTAAGCTGCTTATCACTGTTACAATTTTGCTTGTAAGAGCCAAAAGAACAAGTCCCATAATTCATTTGGCCCTCAATGATACGATCATTGGAAATCATACTCTTCACTTTCGAAAACTGATCATAAGAAGTTGTATCACAACTCAAATCAAAATTTGAAGAGGAAAACACATCAGATTGTTCACTTCCTTTTCTCTTTCCATATATACCAGGCTTCTTAAGCATAGCAGCCTCAATTGCAGCTTTCAACTTATTACCTTTCCCCATCTCCACCTTAAAGTTTCTTGCAGTAGATATATCTGCATCAGTATCCTGAGGAATAATAATAGTGCAATGTTCTGTTGTGTGACCTCTTTCTTTACATTTTTGACAGATAATATTCTTCTGAACAGTTGTCTCAGTGGACTTCAAACGATTAACAGCACCCTCCCTAGTTTTCTCACCCTGGTTCAATGCCTCACATGGCCTATCCAAGCAATCTTGCAAGTTCTCAATACCATTATTGGATGGTCTGTCAGAGGTCCAAGAAGAACTAGATGATGGCTCATCCTTAGGGGCAACATGGTTTAACTTCTGCTCAGCTGAAGCACCACAACCAGCTACACTAGGTGATGCTCGAGCTACAATAACAAACAAAGACCATAATCAATCCCAAAAGAGACTGACAAGAAAAAGAAAAGAAACAGCAGAAATATATGAGCAAGCATACCAGAACTAACAAGAACATCCGCTCCTTTTCGAGAAATACAACTGGTTGACCTCAGTAAAGAACCCATTTTAACATCTGATTGCACAGCCTTTATCTCTCGATTGTTGCTGGAAGAAGATACGGCACTTTCACCACGATGTGTAGTTTTTGAATCAACCTTGGGGGTTGCAACCACAGAACTTCTTATCACTGAACTAACTAAAGGTCGATCCAATTTTGACAAATTTTTTCTCTCAAATGCATTACGTTTTTGTCTTGGTCCCTGCACATCTTGATTATGGGAAAACTTAGGCGAAAGCATTTTAACCTTTGTTTCGGCGGCATTCAAACGGCTGGAGTTCACTGATTTAAATGATGTAGATTTGCTTATCATCCTAACAGGGTCATCCTTCACATCTAGAGATGAACTTTCTCCCATGCCCTTGTGCTTTGAGGGAACTTCATCCACCAGTTTCACTTTTGGTTTGGAGCTCAAGGCATTGAATGAATTAGATTTGAACAAAGTGCCTGTATAAAGACAATAAAAGATCTCAAAAATCACTTCAGTTTATGAGGACACCAGAATAAGAAAATAAAAATACAGATACAAAGGTGTATATGGATTTTAATTACTGTTCAAAATCATGAAGATTTTTTTTAGTATAACTAATATATGAATCTTGCATCCCTAAAATATAATAGTTGGGGATTAATTAACGATGTAGAACTCTAATCGGTACTATTGTATTTGATAAACAGATAGGCTAATGAATAACACACCTTAGTACACTAGTTATCTTTTTGTCCATAAAAGTAGGCTTCCCAGCCGAACCACTGTAAAAATTATACATTCTCTTCTCCCCTCTCACTCTTTTAGCTCGCTTTCATCTCTACTTTCACATAGCTCCAAATTCAATATGGTATCAGAACCAATTAACAATTATGGGACCCTAACCTCTAATCTCTTCTTTAGAACCAAGTACCTATCCAAGGAACCTAAAATTCTTTGTTTCTTCTTCTTTAGAGCCATTGTTCTTCCTTCCTACAGCTTATTAAGAGTGCATTTATCTCTGTTCAGTCTTTCTTTCAGACAGCCCACCGAGAGAATTGTTACCTCTACCCTATCTTTTCCTCTGACAACCCATTGGGAATGCCCTTATCTCTATTATATTCTTCATTTTTCTTTCCTCTTGACAGCCCATCGAGAGTGCCACTAATTCGATATTGTAATTTCTTCTGACAGCCTATTGAGAACCTCATGACCTCTATTTCTTTCCACAAATTTCCTTCCGAGAGTCCATCGAGAGCATCAATACCTCTATTTTTATCTTACCTTTTTCTCTAACTTTTGTTTTTGTTTTTCCTCCTTTCTTCTTTTCCAGCATATCACTTTTCTACTCAGTCCCTGTTCCAATCACACCACCTGCACTGTTCTCTCTCAGCAAGTTCCCTCCAAAATAATGTTGTTTCCTTACTGTCAAGTTATGTTTTTTTGGGGTGTGTGTGTGTGTGTGTGTGTGTGTGTGTGTGCGCGTGAATTTAGGGCTTAATAGTCAAAAAATGAAAGAAGTAAAAACAGCCAAAAAAAGAAAGTAAATATATTTTTTATTTTTTATTTTATCGATTTGCAAAATTCTCTATTTACATATTCAAAACTTCATATGCAAGTTAGATATGAAAACCATCTACTTATTAGCTTAAGTAGGAGCATTGAAGATTAGAAAGATTTCATATTTAACATTATAATATGATTATGTATCCAATAAAAAATCTTTTGTGCACGCCAACAATGTAATAGTTAGATACTATTTAGGAATATTTTATTATTTATTCTGCAATATTGTATTGCCCTATTATTGCAAATGAATGGACTAAGCCTAATAAGTACACTTAGTAAAATGATTATCTTTGTACACAACCAAACCAATTTACGTAATATTGTATAGCCCTATTATTATAAATGAATGGACTAAGCCTAATAAGTATACTACTTAGCAACCCAATGATCTTTGATTGTTTGCACACAACCAAACCACATTAAACTATTCTATATATTCTTCTCTATACTTTCACATAGTATCAAAGCTAATTTAACAGATGATTACACTATTCTATATATTCTCCTCTCTACTAACAGATGATTAAACTATTCTATATATTCTTCTCTCTACTTTCACATGGTACCAAAGCTAATTTAACTTACATCAGGTGTATAGTGCACCTTTTTACTTTGATCATTTTTTCAATGGTCACATAGTCATCGCAGCTTTTTAATCAAACACCCATCAGTATACAGTATCTGATCAACCAGATATTATTCTCTATTATCGAGAGATTTTTCCGCTGCAAATAGATCAAGGATTTAACAAACAGAAAAAAAATATCTTGATGATGAATCTGGAATTTCAGTGCTTTAAGATACCAAGAATTCCATCAATAGGATGAAATGCTCAGTAAACTTTACGTCTCATGTGAACTAAAAGACATCAAAAATAGAAAACAAGCCAACTTCTTTTCCTACCTTTTTGAGATTGAAGACGAGCATTGGCAGAACAAGAGCGAGCAATTTCTGAACTATCTGTACTTAATTGATTACCAGATGATGTGTAATGTGAATGTTTTACTTTCACTTTTTCCAAGTTTTTGACTGAAGTGTCCCGTGATAGTGCAGCTATTCTGCTGGGGCTAGAGGGTTTGGGGGATCCTGAACTTGTTTCAATTGCCTGCCTCTTTGAACAAAATTTCACCTCTGCAGCTCCTGCACACGTCTTGCCAGAGCTTCGTGATACTGCTTTGTCCGTCTTTTTCCCCTCAGCATCTGAGTTTTGAAGTCAAGTTCAAAAATAAGATATGTCTGCAACTTAACAAAGGAGAATTTCCGAAAAGGAAAATGGTATTTAAAGATTCTATATAAGCTATACCTAGCTTCTGGTTTTCAGTTTCCTCAGTCAACTTGCATTCTTCGCACAGCCAATCTCCTTCAGGAAGTTTACGAAGCATTTCTCGCATGCAATAGCTAATTAAGTGTAATAGCATGTCAATACATGTATGAAATTACAACTAGAGAATCCTGATTACCCAAACAAGCTAAGATACCAAAGCCACATAAACATATATGGGCTTACATGTGTTCTGCTCCATCACTGCAGCGACTGCATATGGCAAGCTGTTCCTCACGGCCTGCATCCCCACAAATATCACACACTTTAACCTGTTTTCAGCAAAGAAAAAATTTAGCAAAAGAAGAAGAGGATGATCAACAGGGAAACTAAGTAGAGATTATTACCTAAGAAACAAGAAAAGGCCAAGAGAAACAAACACTGGAAAATGACAGAACTATAATTATCCCCAACACACCCAAAGACCCAGCCCTCAGTCTCAAAAATCAAACTACAAAACTAAAGCATAATCTGAAAAATCTTACAATGATAAACCACCATTCCTTAAATAACGCTAATCAAATGGACTTTTTGTCTCAATCACCACAATTAACTCTTTAAGGACTTCCATCATCAAAATTATCCAATTTATTGAATTAGTTAAGTCTACTGCAACAGTTTTATTTCAGGTGCTAATTAATAAAAAGAACTGAAAAAATAAGCCCCAACATCAACGCCTGTGATAAATCATGGGAAATGGCAATCCACCCCCATTACCCTAAAAATGGCATCACCACCTTCCCATAAAAACTTTATATGAGGAAAAAAAAAATACAAGGCTACCATATAGTAAAAAGAAAAAACTTACTATCTACAGAGGAACTACAGCAACATGAGCTAGAAATATTTCTTGAGTTCACAAACCTTTTTAAGCCTGGACTTTTTATGAGAGGATTCTCCAAATAACTGATGAGCAAGAAATATTGAAAAAAATAGAAGCAGCTAATCTCACCAAAAAAGAATATTCAAATTGCACACATTCAAGTTAACAGTCATGCAAACACTATCTCTGTAAGCGGGTGCATTACTTACATCATGTTCCACAATTTCTGAGTCATCACTCTCATCCCCAGATACAGATTGAAAAGGAGGTTCCAGTATGTCAGGGAACTTAACTGCTGGCTTGTCCAACGTCTCATTCTGTTCAATTTTATTAAAACATCTAGGACCTTCATCAGTTTGGTCCATGCTGTTGATCTCTGCCTGTGTCTTCAGGTAAACTTTATTTGGCTCCCTAGCAAGACTTCTACCACATTTCTCGGAGCTCTCGAGTGCAGCCGAGCAATTGTTACTACCAATACAGGATCCTTGTCCTTTTGTTAACGACAGATTAGAATACTCCATTGTACTTTCAGATTTCACATGAGGAGACAGACCACCTAAATTCTGAACCTTCGGTAAGCTACTACCAGCACTGACATCACCCATCTCCAGTGGGTCCAACTTGGCAATACCCACAATATTGGCTTTTCTATCACCCTGGAAATTGGCATTTTGTCCTTCTAAATATTCAGCATCTTCATGCTTAGCCACCGAAATATTCTGGTCTGAAAGGTGGAGTGGTTTCAACAAAAGCTGACTCTCAGCAACAGTTGCAATAGAAGAGAGCTTTGGAAGTTTCTCGGAGTCAGCTGAAGCATCAGCAATATCAGAAGACCCTACAGCTGCTTTACTTTCTGCATTCTCAGATAAGGAATCATGATTTGCATTAAAACTAAGCATATTACTTGCTTCACTGGGGGTATGCTGTAAGTTGTCACATGTTCCGTCTTGACATGGTGAACCATCATCCTCATTTACAGAATTCTGACTTGTTGCAGTTGCACGCCATGTTTCATCAGAACATTCATCACCTTTTGATCCCATACAGGCTTGCTTGCGATGCATACAAGATGAACAAGGAGCAGAACACACGTTACAAGTCCCAGACTCTGCACCACTATGAATCTTCCTTTTCATGGAATGCTTGACTGATCTTTTCTCAGATTGTGATGGTATCTAAATAAGAGATAGCAACACATAAATAAGAAATGTGTAAAACTTTGAAGTGAATGTAAGCTCTCATATACCGAAACCAATAACTAACAAATCAGTGAGACATACAGGACATTTACAACCAGAGAAAAACACATTAAACACATTTGCAACCAACTATGAGAAAATGTTTAGTTGATGCCAACCTTTTATTTGTATCGATAAAGTAAATAAACTTTAAAAGATTTTTAAAAGTTGCCTATCACTAGCTCCTTCATAAAATTCATACTTAACTAATTGATTTATTATATTATAGGTAAATAATCTTACACCAGGTTAGCTTAGATATAATTTGTGCAACATGATTGAAATCAAAATCATCCAACAATCAAATGAAATGCTTTACACTATTATTGATACTTGGTTTGACCATTTTTCTTGCATTTCTGGACAATCCATTGCAATCTTTGTTTGTTTGTCCGATCCCTATAAGACTAACATGTGACTCTGACTCTCTTTTCCCCACTTTTTCCTCCCTTTTTGTTCTCTCTCCTCTTTGTCTCTCCTTTTCTCCATCACTGTGCTACACACATCATGTTGCCATATATACACCTGCTTAAGCTCGCTTACATACATCTTGCACTGCATATATTAGTTGTAGCAGCAACTCAAATTGATTGTTAACTTTGAAAATTTATGACCATAAAATCTTTAAAATGATTATGAGGAAACTTGCATTTTGACAAACATTGGAATTAGGTAAACTCTAGACTTCCAAACTGTCTTTCTCACAACCAAATTATTATGCCATTAATTTTAAAGGTGAGATTGGATTGTCCAGTAAGTACATTTGGAAAAACTTTGTTTCCAGTTCCTACCTGAGTTATGTAGAATATTTGAATTCTTATCTTGAACCCAAGAAACAACCTTTATTAAGCTATTTGAGCAACTTCAAGGACATATAATTAAATACATAGCATTAACGAGTACTAATTCCCTATAACTTCAAGAACAGTAAACCTCACCCCGCAAATGATTAGATTAACCAGCTCATATTAGACTGGACCACTTTAATCCACAGCTTGAAAACAAACACAACATTCAAGTATGTAGTACAAAAACCAATTTCAGATTGAGAAGACATTATTCAAGCAACTTCAAAGAAAAGAAAACCTGTCCTATGCTAGATTGAAGCAAATTCAAATTTCATCAAGATATTATTGGAATGAAACAAGTAAGCAATTGAGAGGCAATCTCAAAGACTCTACATGCAACTTTTAAAATCGCATATCCAGCCACAGTAGAGCAGGTTCATTATTAAACCATACTAAGTGCTTATATATAAATAAAAATGACCCAGCGGAACAACAGAGACAACATAGAACTAAGAACAACAGAATGTAAATTACCCTTTTATCTCACCATATTCTTCCAAATATCTGATTCAGTTTGATCTACTGGCCCTTTCTTATAGCAACTTTCTTTCAAGACTTGCGTGATCTAAAAAGCACATAGAGACACGTCAATACCTCTTTCGAAAAAGAAAGAAAAAAACGAGAAAACACCCTCAGATACAAAGCAACTCTAAACTAAAATAACAATAACAAGATTTCAGATTTAAAGTGATATAACCACCAAACTGCAATCAAACAAGAACCGTCACTGAAGACACAACTTAACTTTTTAACTGATGAAAAAACAAATTTAGACGGTGAATCAAACACATCCTAAACTCCCAAGTGAAGAACAAACTTAAAAATATGAAACCCTAATAACATGCCTTTGTTTCCGCAATCACCTCCTGCGCATTGTACAGCTCCACCGCGCTGCTCTATTCGCTTCACCGCGGCCAGCCCCGCCGCCACCGACGCAATCCACGGCAACCCAACACCATATCCTTCAGATAAATTTTAATCCTCAACCAAAAAAAAAAAAAGAAACCCTAAATCCGCTCTTACTTACCTAAAGCTGATCACCCACAAATTCCCCAAATTTTGTGCTCTAATTAACAATCCCAACCTACAACGTCTGCGAATGAATTTGTCGTACAAGAGGATCTCGTAACAGAATACACATACACATATGCCTATTCGAACATACTTAATGTAATATTTTCTTCTCTCTCTCTCTCTCTACTCCTTCTATTTAATGATCTAAACAGAACTGGAAATTGCCAGTTTAAAAGAAACCCAGAATCATATTTCTGCTCCCGAACACCCTTAAACTGCCTCTCTCCCTCTAAACATCTGTCTGTGTTTTTAGTGAAAGGGGTTCTCTCTCTCTCTAGATGTATTCTTTTCTTGGGAAATCTCTCTCACTCCAGAATTTTCTCTCTCGCGTAAAATAAAAATTTCTTACCCTCTCTTAAATTTTCTTTCCATTTCTCTAACCCAAAACTTTCCCGAGAAAATAAGGGACCAAATCTGATTGTTTTTTCTTTGCAAGTTTAATGGGGGTCAGGTGTTTGGATGGATTTTTAGAGGTTTCTGTTTGATTTTATCTGTAAATTTCTTTTACATGTCGAAAGCTGCGTGAGGCAGTCACAATTCACAAACGTGCCACTCGCACGTGTGCAGAAACCTGTTGGTTGAGTCGTGCGATTAATTGTAGTTAGAAGTGTCTGAACGAGACACGTGTGAGCAGTTAACTATCGCTCGTAAGTTGTAACACGTGGTTGTAGTGGTTTCCCTTAATTCTCATTTTTGTTTTTTGTTTTATTCTAATGGAATTCTTTTGTAGGTTTTATGTAGAATTTAAACAAGTCATTTTGTATTGCAGGTACGTATTTCATAAACGTGCACAAAAGTTCTTTATTGGTAGTGTTAGCAAGCCATAAATAATTTAAGTGTATAATTGAAATTAAGGAGGACGGTTAAATAAAATTGAAATTAAGGAGGACGGTTAAATAAAAAACTATGTAATACTGTAAGCACAATTTTATGAAACATAGCAGCATCTATAAATTTTGAAACTCATAAATATTCATTCATATTTTAAAAAATTAATAAAAGAAAGAATTGTTGAAACATTTTTCCATTAGCCAGCAATGCTAAAACGATTCTTAGATGTAAACTCCTTACCTTATTTGCCTCTTTCCTAAATTTTTCTCTCACTTTTTTCACTTGTATTCTTGTGAGAAAACAAAATTTATCAGGCAGAGAAATAATCCTAATATACTCATAAATATTGACAACTATTAGTTAGTTCAAAACCCCTAATTGTAATGAGCTAAAGAAAGGCTTATTTATTAAATTATTACATCCTTATGTTCTTTTAATGCATAACTCACTTAAAGGATTAATTTCTAATATTCTCCTAATCGACTCATATGACTTTATACAATTTATTGGATCAATAATTTAAACAATCATAATGTATAATAGTTATCACTCACATACACCAATATCATCAATAACCATAATCAAGTATAAGACTAATAAGAGTCATGATTGTTATATATTATTAAATCAACATATTCCATTCTACATACCACTATATTAGCCTTTTTACTTAATCATAATTATAAATGGGAAGTACATAATTGGATGTCCCATGCAGTTTTGATTTCAACAACATATATTGCAATCAAATACATAAAAATAGAAAATACAAAATTCATAAATAATATATTCATCAATGCACAAATAATATCAAATATGTGATAAGAGCCAATATAACAGTACTGTTTAATAATCATCAACACAAATGGTGCTCATATTCTTTACATGAATATAAAATATTTTCGGCGATAACCTATTTGTTAGAGTTAGCTAATGTAAGATCGATGCTAATGTGCTCAATTGACCTCTACATTTATGAACCTCTCATTAACAACAAAGTGTTTCAGTTTTATACGATTAGCACCTTTGTAATACTTGTTGTTCTTAAAGAAGACAATTGTTGCAGAATTATGGCAATAATTTTTTAGACACTTAGGTTTACCTTCGACAATCTCAATCCCTTAAATAAACTTCCACAACTATTTAGTCAAAATCATAGCCTCAAAACATGCCTTAAACTTAACCTCTGTAGTAGATGCAACAATTACAAATTACTCTACGCTCTTCTATAAGATTGCTCCTCCAGCTAATAGAGAAATGTAGCCAAAAGTAGATTTTCTTGTATCTATACAACCAGTAAAGTCCAAATATGAGTATCCAACCACCTCAAAGTGACCAGACCTCTTAAAAAGTAAGCAAGTGTTGTTTAGTTACCCGTAGATATCTTATAACTTTCTTTGTAGTTTTCCAATAATCTAGACAAAGATTACTATAGTATCTCCCTAACATGCTTACTGGAAAACTTATGTTTGGTCTCATATATATCTAAGCATACATTAGGCTCCCAACTATAGATGTGGGATTAATTTCATTTGTTTCCGTTCTAAGTCAATTTTCAGACATTGTATGAGGCTAACTTGTCCCTTTTCTAAATTAGAACTAGTAATGTTGAACACTTGTCTGTTACAAATCTCTTTAAAACTTTATTAATATATTCCTTTTGAGACAAACCCAATAATCCTTGTGATCTATCACGAAATATTTTCATTCCTATCATATATATTACCTCACCCATATCTTTCATTTCAAAATGACTAGAGAAAAATTTCTTAATCTCACTTCATAGACCAAGATCATTAGCTACAATCAAGATATCATCAATATACAAGACCAAAAAAATAAGCTTACAGCCATTGACCTTCAAATATATAACCAATCAATAATGTTTTCCTTAAATCCAAAGGAAACAATAAAATCAATAAACTTATGATACCATTGTCAGAAAGCTTATTTAAGTTTGTATATTGACTTCTTCAGTTTACACACCATGTGTTCCTTTCCAGCTTCTATGAACCCTATTGGTTGGTCCATATAGACTTCTTCCTTTAAATTCCCGCTCAGAAAGATAGTTTTCATATCTATTTGGTTTAACTTTAAATTGTAATGAGCCACCAAAGCTATTTTCCTTTCCAACTTCTATGAACCCTATTGGTTGGTCCATATAGACTTCTTCCTTTAAATTCCCATTCAGAAAGATAGTTTTCATATCTATTTGGTTTAACTTTAAATTGTAATGAGCCACTAAAGCTATAATAATTATGAGTGAATTCTTTTTAAATACTGGTGAAAAAGTATCTTTATAATCAGTGTCATCTTTCTGAGTAAATCCTTTAACAACTAGTTTGGCCTTACAATATTCTAGGTTACCAAGAGAATCACATTTGATCTTAAAGACCCATTTACAACCAATTCTCTTATTACCTTCTGGAAATTACATAAGGTCACAGTCATTATATGTTTTACAAATTTAAACTCATCTTTTACAACATCTAACTACTTATCATAATTTTTATTATTCATGGCTTGTGAAAAGATAAATGGGTCATTTTTAATTCTAGGGTCATTTTTTTTACTCATGTAGATATATCATATAGTCATAAGAAATAGTCAGTCTTCTTTCTCTTTGAGACTTCTTTAATGTTATTTGTTGTGATTCTTCTACTATAGGTTCATTCACGTCAAGTTCAATTTTATTATGAACAATGGTTTATTAATTTATTATTCTTTATGATTATTAAGCAGTTCAATAATTTGTAGAACAATAACTTAAGTAGGTATACAAGTCATAAGGAATTACACATCCATAGGGAATTCCACTCCCATTTCTTAAATATCCACTATACGTTGTGTTTCACTACTGTTAGTCTGACCATGTTCAATGAACCTGGCATTCCCGATTTTTACAATTCTTATAGTATGGTTAGGACAATAAAATATATACCTTTTAGAATTTTTTTGGATAACTAATGAAATAGCCATTGATTATTCTTGCATTCAGTTTCTTTTCATATAGGTTATAATGTTTAATTTATGCCTAACAACTTCAAACATACAATGCGTTAAATTAGGTTTCCCTTTAGTCCATAGTTTAAAAGGAGTCCTTATAATTACCTTATTAGGAACCTTATTCAATAAGTACACTATTTAAATTAGGAACTTTATTCAAATGCCTTAAATTAGGATTCCTTATTCAAATGCATCGCACAGACCATTTCCTTATTAGGGACCTTATTCAAATGCCTTAAAATAGGTTTCCATCTAAGGAACAAACTGCAGCTAAGAGCTTTTCTGTTGATGAATCATCCACATCTCAACATGAACCATTGACTCCTGACTCAC
>JANSVA010000002.1:13535312-13546022 GCA_025504915.1 Erythroxylum reticulatum | reverse complement strand
GATAACTTTGATGACCTCAAGTCAAAGGATCACTTATACAATCATCACAATGAGAATTCCATAGACATACAAGTAATTTTCCAAATGAATTTCTCATATCGGGTTTGTTTAGTGAACTTGTTCTCTAGTAAGCACTCACACGTTTGTTTAAGTATCTCTATACTTTAGCCTATGAGATCGACTACTTCCTTTATAAGTAAAAACAAAACGTGTGATAGTCTTTTCCTATTCTATTAACGTCCAATTTTAATAGAACAACGACTAAGAACATTTAAGAATATTACATATATGCAATATGAATCTCATAATTATAATCTCATTATAATTTCATTTGCAATGTATAATTACTCTATGGACTTTATCATATACATTTAAGCATGTACAAGATAAATATGTCTTTTAAATAATTTGTCACTAAACTACAACCAAAGTGGTTGACTGTAGGACATGAACCAACAAAAGTCAAGCATTTGATATAGTTGTTAAAGGAATCAACATCAACATACTACAGATAGCAACAGAGAGGAATATGGAACATGTCCTTAATTTCAATAAAATTGTCAAGTTTGAGAATGAAACATAATATCTAATCATATCAACCTTCTCCCTCCCATCCTAATACTCTGATTCAAACACATGACAAGTAAAAGGGCTTGCAGAACATTTCCTCATTTCCCTGATTAATTTGTCACTACTAATGAAAAGGTAGGAAAATTAAAGCGCAGATGGTTGTCACACTAAACTTTCTATATTAGCCTCAAGTTGCAAGGGGAACTTCAATGTCATTACTATCATTAATGAATGACCTTTAATTTTTTTAAAAAATCACAACCCATCACAATATGTCCACGCTAAGTTTATTGATAATTCAAAAGCAAGATGTCCAACAGGAGCAAAGGTGGATAGTATAGCATGGTTTCAAATTTCCTATGATTATTCTACAATAATGACTGAAACACTTCTACAAGTTATGATTTCAATCTAACTTATCAGCTACACTTTTACACAAACTGACCTGGTTATGTCATAAACCAGAAGTGCTCCAGCTGCTCCTCTGTAGTAAAATCTGGTTATTCTAAAAACTTCTCATCAATGAAAAACACATGCGAGGCTTTAACAAAATTGGAGAAGCATATCATCCGACAGCTAAAGAAATGAAAAACAGAAGATACCCATATGTATAAATCAAGCCAGAATCAGCCACACATTAATCTGAAATTTTGCAGATCCCATCTAACACAAAAAATGCAATGCCACATCCATGGAAAATTACTTATTAACATAGAAACTTCCCACTAAATACTGATTAATTAAACTAGTTCGAACCAACAAGAGGGAAAAAAGAATAGACTAAAGTAGCTCTTGATAAACTCTAGAACAACACAAGAAATGACTAATGGAGTTGTTGAAGAAAGTAACGAAAAGAAGTTGTAAGAAAGAAGGAAAGTAGAGACACAACTAATAGTTGGCTATTACATCATGCAATTAGGCTACTAATCTACACGAAAATAGCCTAAACTTTAGGGGCACTACACCGATAGTTTCCACGTCCACTGGACAGGAAATGATGCATTGTCATTTCATAAATCCAAACCCCAGAAGAGTCGCACACCTTTATAAAACTACAACTACACAATAGACGTGCAAAAGGTACCGCCATAACAAGAGTATAAGACTATGAGTTCGACAAATCATTGAAGAGGAAATTTATATCGATATATAGCTCGGGCAACCGCGAGAGAAAGAAGCAATATAATTTCAACACCAATTCAAATTTGTTAAAATTTCCTATGGTCAAATAAATGAACAAAGGAAGTGAAATTTGCCCATGATTTCAACACCAATTCGTTTGTTTAACCATGGACAAATTGAACAAATTTGAGAAGCATATCATTTGATCATTAAAGAAATGAAAAATAGAAGATATTCAAATATAGTTGATAGAGAACAAAATTACGAAAGTTTGTTAGTAAAGAGCATACCTCAGCCTAGGAAGGAGACACTATATGAATTAACGCAAAAAGAGGATGAAAAGAGTTAAGAATTGGTGTGAAAAGAATAGGCGCAACAACGAAGAAGCAAAGTGGGAAGTAAAATTAAAAGAACGAGGGAGTATCGGCTTGGCTTACCGAGACTAAGCCGAGAGGTTTGATTTTATTAAAACGTTGATGTTTTAATCTCGGAACAGCATAGGCGCACCGTTTTTGGAACAACTGATATGATGCCAAAAGGAAGAGGGGCGAGGGGGTAAAAATGAGCCGAAAACCATGTCCATGTGCACCTCACTAAACCTTTGACTGGTCAAAAGGAGAAAGCAGGAAGAAGAATAATCAAGAGCGGCCAAACGATTGAGAAATAAAATTATTACAACTGAAAGAAAAAGAAGGAATAAATGAAAATAGTAACGAAGAAAATGGAAATAGTTTTTAATTGATTTTTTGGAAAAAGGAATATTTACTTGGCGCTATTGTTTAAATATTATATGAATAAAGATAAAATGAGTTTTTTTTTTAAAAAAATGGGAAAGTAAAGTAACGGAAGATGCGTTTTGATATCAAGAACTAGAAAAATGGATGTAATGTAGTGAACAAATACACCCTCACTCGCATCATTTAGATAACCATCTCCTCCCAAGTAGTCTCCTTTCCTTCTTTCTCTCTAGAGAATATCTACCAATCTCCTTCACATGTAGTCCCTTTGATCTTATACAGGCGGCGATTTTCCCTGCAATACTTCTGTATCCGTGTTTTTGCTGTATCTCATTTCTTTCTTTTTTTTCTTCAGAAGGAGGAATTGTTTGGCGTTGTGCGATCAAAGGTTAGTGCTTGGTTCGTTGGTTTGATTTGAATTGCTATAATCTACTTTTCCGAGGAGTTGAATATTGTTGATATTTGTGTTAGATCTCGTCGATTCGATTTTCCAATGCTTTTTCTTTGGGTTAATTGTCTTTGCTTGGTTTTATTCTTGGAGGAGGATTTGTACCGTACTGCATGTTTGTAGACTGTCAGTTCCGATGGAGGATTAGTAGTTGAAGAAGAATATTCCATTTAGTTTCATCAATTTGATTATCGTTCCATTTGTTTGGGTTTTAATATCGGTTGGTGGCTTGACGTGAGAATCGATGCTGGTGTAATCGATTCAGTTGGATATGCTCTGTGCATGACTCTCTGATTTTGTGTGTCTTTGGTGATGCTGCTTAAAGAGGACTTAGTTAGCTTTAGTTTTACTTTTCCCCTAGTTTTATGAAGTTTTACTGGCACTAAATGATTGAGCAATCACATAATTGGCTCTCTCTGCCCAGCTACGCTCTTATTTTAGAATAAATACGTAATGTACCACCGATTCTGCTCTGGGTTAATTCTAAGTCCTGCTCTGGGTTAATTCTAAGGCTTATTTTTGGATTCTGTTAGTGGATTCTGTTAACTCCTCTTCTTATCTTGTGCTCAGCCGGAGGCTTAAAATTCAATAATGGTGTTCCGAGATCTTGTTGAGGAACAAAATTTTGAGAAGAAGAATGGATTTCTTCAGAGAAATGGGCATCTCTTTTCCTTTGTTCCCTTAACCGGGAACGAAAATCTGAAGGTGGCTGGAAAAAGCTTGCTTGAAAGGGACATGGGTACTTGTGATTTGAACCGGATACGACTAAATGGTAAGAAATCCATAGCTGTGGTGCAAAGCGGAGAGAGTAATAACCAACATTCACCAGATGAAAGTCTTGTTCCTGGTCTTCCTGATGATACAGCATTAGATATTTTGGCTTGGAGCTACATATCAGATTACCCTACTCTGGCTTGCGTCAATAGAAAATTCAGAGCTTTAGTTGGAAGTGGGTGTATATATAAGATAAGACGGCGGCTTGGGATAATTGAACACTGGGTTTATTTGGCCTGTATTTTAATGCCTTGGGAAGCATTTGATCCTGTAAGACACAGATGGATGCAATTGCCGAGGATGCCATGTGATGATTGTTTTACTCATGCAGATAAAGAGTCTCTGGCTGTGGGGACTGAGCTACTTGTTTTTGGTCATGAGTTGTTTGGATTTGCTATTTGGAAGTACAGCTTGCTTACTCGTGGCTGGTCTAGATGTGCTTTGATGAACTTACCACGATGTTTGTTTGGTTCAAGCAGCCTTGGGGAAATTGCCATTGTTGCTGGAGGAACTGACAAGAATGGACGTATTTTGAAGTCTGCTGAGCTTTACAATTCTGAGGTGGGTGCTTGGCAAACCTTACCAGATATGAACATGCAGCGTAAGCTGTGTTCAGGATTCTTTATGGACGGGAAGTTTTATGTAATTGGGGGTATGTCTAGCCCAACAGATTGTTTAACTTGTGGTGAAGAATACAATCTTGAGACGAGGTCATGGAGGAGGATAGAGAACATGTACCCTGCTTCTAGTGTGGGCCATCCTGCTATGCGTTCTCCCCCACTAGTTGCTGTAGTAAATAATCAACTTTATGCTGCTGATCAAGTAACAAATGAGGTCAAGAGATATGATAAGACTAATAACTCATGGGGTGTTCTGAAGAGGTTGCCGGTTAGAGCTGACTTTTCTAATGGCTGGGGATTAGCATTTAAATCATGTGGGAGCAGCTTACTTGTGATTGGAGGACACAAAGGACCTGAGGTTGAAGTTATCGTGCTGCACACTTGGGATCCACAGAATGGAACCACTGATGGACCAGAATGGAATATTCTTGCAGTCAAGGAGCGAGCAGGTGCTTTTGTGTCCAACTGTGCAGTAATGGGATGCTAATGCTTCAGTTCATCTTTTCTTAGGTGAAAAACCTTTGATATGTGGTTATAACTGAACTTTATATTGGTAAAGAGACAGAATTTAAATCTTCCTCATTGCCATTCTATCAAAATCCTTACAATTTGACTTCTATTTTTCTTCTAATTTTTGGTGGTTATATGTCTATATCACCTGGATGGGCATAATGGACTTGACATTATTGTTAAACTTCATGAATTCAAAATGGTTCAATCTGGACATTATGCTTGCTTCTTCTTATGAGTACCTTTTGCTGATGAATTCATTGATTTGCTACCATTATACATTGGCAGATGAATGCTATCTTGTTTTTTGTGTTAATTTTATGTGAAATTCATTCTCTAATTGTCAGTGATAACATGATTATTTGAAAGCTATAGTTGTTCGTTTCAATATAATCTTTTCTAGTTTCTGACGAAGTTGAATGGAGGGAATTCTTTTGCAATAGTTACGATGTACATTCTATAAAATATGCAGTTATTCCCCTATTAATGTTAGCAGTTAAGTCCTTTAGTTAATTGATAATCTCTTATCATTCATATATCGTCCTTTAATCCCCAAAGGCAGACAGCACTTTTCTATCCAGACAAGACATATCGGACGGTCCCAGAATTTGTCTCAACGCCAAAATTCCTAGTGGAGTGAGTCTGTTAAGGTGAACAGATTCCTACTTGAAGTCTGTAATGCTCATTATGTGTACTTCATCTCATTGTTTAACCTTCCAAGTTATTGTCTGATAAAAGTGTTGTTTTACTTCACTTCAGTTTTTTTTTTTGGAGAATTTCCTTCACTTTAGGTTGGATGAAAG
Organism: Erythroxylum reticulatum; assembly: GCA_025504915.1. Classification (NCBI taxonomy): domain Eukaryota; kingdom Viridiplantae; phylum Streptophyta; class Magnoliopsida; order Malpighiales; family Erythroxylaceae; genus Erythroxylum; species Erythroxylum reticulatum. The sequence continues at coordinate 13,540,438 of JANSVA010000002.1, read as the reverse complement.
CATTCATCACTACTGGTAGAGCTAGGTTTGCAAATATTAATATATTCCCGAGTCTGGTTAGGCATGGGTGCCAAAAAAGGATTTGATGAAATTTGAGCAGTGGTAGATGATAAACTTAGAAATTGAAGCCTGTGTCCAGTTTTGCGTTATTTAGACACTTTTCAATCACTGAGACGCACGGTCCATCCCTGACGCAAATCATAGAAGTAATCGAACTTTTGTACAATGTTTGATTGACGATACCAATAAAAAGTAACCTTCAAAAGTAATTTTCTGTGGATCACAGCTTCTTAGATCATCTACCAAACACCATCATGGACAGTATCTTGGTACCTGTATTTTTCATCGTTTCAACTGGTATAATTGTTTTCGAATTATTTATGGATTTGAAATAATTTATAAATTTCGAGAATGAGAGCCGTTTTATGATAAAATGAATCATGCTCTTAACTAATATTTGAAAGGACCGTAACAAACCGGTTCGGCCTGTTCTTTTCTGTGAAAGCTCTTCTATTCCGTACCAACGAAGTCAAAGTAAGTTTTCCTTCTTTTGGCCAACCGCATGGGGCAGGTTTCTTCTCGCCGGGATCAAAAGACTGGTTCCTTTCCTTTTAGAAATGAAATCATAACTCACTCCCACTTCATCCCCTCTAACAGATCTGAATTCCGCTCCTTCCTTGCCAGAACTCTCTAACCTGATAGCCTCAACTCAGACCCCCTCTCTCCCCACACAATTCCCACGTCCAATCACCGCAATTCCATTTGCTCAGGGTCATCTCATGGCTCTGCTAGAAACAACACCTTCCCACTTTATGTTGAGTTTTAATCCCCTTAATGTCATTATCAGATCATATCAAATCAAGAACTAAATAAAAGCAGAAACATACCTAAATCTATTGGAAAATCTGTATTGGAATCTTGCGGTTTATCTTCAAAATTAGAACATAACCTTTTTTAGAATTATTTTTTCTCTAACTATCTGTTTTCTCTGATGATGGAAATGTTAAAAGGAATTATGTGTATATTTAGTTTAGGGATTATAATCACTTTTATTAGAGTAAAATCCTAATCTAATTTCTAGTTTGACCTATCATAAAACTAAAAATTATAAACTCGGTATCTACATATGTAAAGTTTACACTTCAAATAGATGAATAAAGCCTAAAATATCATAACCATATTAGACCACTTTACTTAATTGGGCTTAACTTTATATGATAGCCTTTATACACAACTACATACATATAAGCGTGCATGTTTGATTAAAACTCCTTACAATCTCCCACTTGGGCTATAACCTTATGAGACTTAGAATTTTGATATCATTATTATATGCATTCTTAAATAATCTGGTCCATCAATCATACCAATAGAGGATCAAAGCGACTTTCGCTACATTTAACGTAACTAGACCCATCAATAGTCACATATGCTGATATGACATGGATTAAGCATGAACATGTAGTATGGAAATTATAAGCAGCGTGATCTTAGCATGCTTATTTCCAACTGGTCCAACCTTATGCTTTAGTGAGATCAATCTTAAATAAGTTCAGAGACAAAATAAACCAAATTTCTTAAAGCTAAAAATAACTTCAAACAAATTAACCAAAAACTTTAACTAAAATGACAGTGAAAAAATGTCTAATTTGAAAAGCATCTACAATACAAACTCTCACTGAAACTATATATCTTGAAAAGATGCAACACCCATATGAGCAATGTGCTCATGAAAGACCTTGGGTGACACTCGTTTAGAAAGTAAATTCGCAATCATGGAGTTTGATCTAATGTGCTGTATAGACAACTGTCCACTCTGAACTCTCTCTTTAACAATTAGGAACTTGATGTCAATGTGCTTCGACTTTGTCGAGTTCCTATTATTATTGGAATATAGCCTTGCCGAGTTATTGTCACAAAATAACTTAAGTGGTCTTTCAATAGAGTCCACAATGCGCAGCCCCATGATAAAGTTTCGCAGCCATATCCCGTGGTTGGATGCCTCATAACATGCTATAAACTCTACTACCATAGTTGAAAAAGCTATAAGTGTCTGCTTAGCACTCTTTCAGGAAATAGCTTCTCCAATAAGCAGTTAGATATAAATTGAAGTAGATCTCTTACTATCTTAGCATCCAGCAAAATTGGAATCAAAATAAATAATGATCTCCAGCTTATCCAATTTTTTGTATGTGAGCATATACTCTTTCATTCTCTGCAAGTAGAGCATGACTCGTTTGACTGCTTTCCAGTGATTCAATCCCGGGTTACTTAAATATCTCCCTAGCATTCCAATAATGTATGCAATATCTGAATACGTACAAACCTGAGCATACATTAGACTTCCTACAGCCAAAGCATAAGGAATCTTTTGCATTTCCTTAGCTTCAAAGTTATTCTTGGGGCATTGACTTAAATTGAACTTATCTCCTTTAAACATAGGGGTATCACTGGTTTATAATCATGCATGCCGAACCTTTTAAGTACCTTTTCGATATAGCTCTTTTGTGATAATCCAAGAATACCTCGAGAGCGTTCTCGATGTATCTAAATCCTTAAAACAATAGAAGCGTCACCAAGATCTTTCATTTCAAATTTCTTTGACAGAAATCTCTTGGTTTTATGCAATAAGCTTATATCATTAGTGGCAAGCAACATGTTATCGACATATAAAACTAAAAAAATGTACTTACTTCTACTGAACTTATGGTATATATAATCATTAGCCAAGTTCATCTCAAACCAAACAAGATGACAACTTGGTGAAATTTATAATAACATTAATGAGATGCCTGCTTGAGTTCATAGATGGATTTCTTTAGTTTGCAAACCATTTGCTTTGTATCTTCTGATATAAAGTTTTCTGGCTACACCATATAAATCATCTCATCAATGTCACTGTTAGGAAATGTTGTCTTAACATCTATCTGATGCAACTCAAAATCAAAATGTGTCATTTATGCCATTGTTATCCTGAAAGAGTCTTTCAAAGAAACCGGAGAGAAAGTCTCTTTATAATGAATGCCTTCTTTCTGTGTAAAGCCTTTTGTGACAAGATGAGCCTTATACCTTTCTACATTACCTTTCGAATACTTCTTGATCTTAAATATCTATTTGCATCCAATAGGTTTTGCACCTTCAGGCAATGGTACAAGGTCCCAAATATCATTGTGCTTCATGGACTTTATCTCTCCATTCATGGAATCACTCCTCTTTTGAGAGTTAAAACTTTCCATGGCTTGACAGAAGTTGATTGGATCATCTTCTACCATATCGATGTCAACTTCATGTTCTTGAAGAAATACAACATAATCACCTGGAATTGCACTTCTCTCTCTCTAGTGGATCTCCTTAATGGCATAGGTTCTTGAGGTTGTAGGGTTTGTTCTTCTAGAACAAGTTGTTGAATTTAGGGAGGAGTTTCTATAGCATTGTCTTCATTCGGAGTTGCTTCTTGAACAATGTCAGGAATGGAAACTTGAACCTGATCATTGTCAATAGCAATTAGAGGAATTTCAACATGTCCTTTTCAAAAACAAAGTCCTTTCTCGCCTTACAAACTTAACATGCTAAAAAAAGAGCATTTTTTGTCTAAAAAAATTTCCTTAGTAGTGGGATCATAAAACTTGTAACCCCTAGATCTTTCAAAATATCCAATAAAGTAACAACTGATAGTCCTTAGGTCCAGTTTTGTTTCATTTGGCCTACAAGGCCTTGCCTCAGCTGTGTTAAGTCAAAATGACTTCACGTCTAATAATTTTGATGACATTCAAATAATAATAATATTAGAAATTGTTGAACCGTTTTGATCAGAAAGAAAGTAAGACGAAACGGAAGCAGAAGTAAGATGAAAGAAAGTGAGACAGAAGCGGAAGCAAAAGTAAGACGAAGCGGAAGCGAAACTAAGATGGAAGAAAAACTAAGACGAAGAACCGATACTACGTCGAACGGTTAACTAGTTTGAGTTAGTTACAGAACTCAACTAAATAACTGTTTTTACAAGAATCAAGAAATCAAGAATCAAAAGGCAAGAAGAAAGAAGCAGTTGAAGGCGAAGGCTATAAATACAAGTTGGAGTCAAAGATTAAAAAGTTAGAGATTTTAAAATTTTTTTGATCTTTAACAAACACTGCATTCATTATGCGAAACACTAGAGCTATCATTACTGTAACAGAGCTTGCAATATCTTTCTGTAAGAAAGAAAAAAAGCTGGGAGCCTGAAGAGTCTAAGTGAGAAAAACAATACTTGGTGTAAGAGACCTGACAAGGCTCTGTGAAAAAGAATACTTGTATTTGTAAGAAGAATAGTGAAATCTCAGAAAGGATTCTGAGGATTGGACGTAGCCCACGGTTTGGGGTGAACCAGGATAGAATTACTATGTCAACCTCTACTCTCTAACTCTCAAATTTCAATTTCTATTGTTTTATACAAGTATATAGAAGTTAACTGCAATACATTGTGATTTTTTACTTAATAGTTTTTGAAAAAGTTATTTTTCAAAGAAATTTGAAAGGGGATTGTATTCATGCAAAAGAATACATAATTCAACCCCACTTCTTGTGCATTTTGTCTATTGAACGTAAAGTCTATATTAATGCGTGATTTACTTCAATTGGTATCAGATCTCGGTGTAGCATCCCATCACTGATGGGGAGGGTAGAATAGTAATTTTGAGGGGCTAATGAGCATTAGAAATTGCCTTTACAAGCTCACGCATAATCTAGCATCCGCATACATGTGAATAGTGAATTTTGCACATGAAAAATGACTGTACATGCATTCATGACATTTCCCAGTATAAGAGTTAAGGAATGTGATTGAAAATTTATATAATTTATGGGTATAAAAAATTGAGTTGGAGAGGGGCCTTGCGGTTTTTGAATTTTTTGGAGAATTTTAGAAATTGTTTTTCTGAAATTTTGGTGTAATTTTTGGACTAGGAAAAATGCTAAGTGGCAGGCTGATTGTGTACTGGTAGTAACAAATGAATGTCCAATGGCACTGAAAATTTAGATATATGATTTTAAATTTATTATTTTGAGCCATTGGAATTTGGGGAGAAATTGGAGTAGAAATTGGAATTTAATTGGAGAGAAACTAAATGGAGGCTTAAGAAAGTGACATG
>JANSVA010000002.1:13509232-13535212 GCA_025504915.1 Erythroxylum reticulatum | reverse complement strand
TGTAAATCTTCTAAATCAATCTTATAAAGATTGTTTCGTCTTTTGGCAGAGAAGAATATGGAACCATCCTTGTTTTTTACTACACAAGAATTTTGATTAAAGGATACATCAAAACTAGAGTCACATAATTGACTAAAATTAATCAGATTATATTTTAAACTATCAACTAGCAAAACATTATCAATAGATGCAAAAGAATCTTTACCAATTTTACCGATTCCAATTACTTTGCCCTGCTGGTTATCTTCAAAAGTTACTGATCCTCCCTTCTTATTTTAAAGATCTAGAAAGATAGACCTTCTTCCTGTCATATGTCACAAGCATCCACTGTCTAAATGCCATTGGTGCTGGTTGTCTTTTCCAAGGAAGGAGATCTACTGTAGATATTATATTTTTCTTAAGTACCCAAATTTTCTTGGATCCTTTGGGGTTAGTCTTAAAATGATTCATGGTATGATGATAATGTGACTGATAAAATTTCTTCCTATAAGGAACAAAGTTTTTTCTATACTGATTATTCTTTTTAGCAAACCCTAAACCACTCTTATCATTAGGGTATCTGTATCTTCCTAGCATATCATTCATTTTTCTTGTACTCTTAGTGAATGCTGATAGATCGGCTGAAAGGATATTAATTCTTTATTTCAGCTGACTGATTTCATCAAATCTATCTATAGCTATCTTTTTCTTCATATCGTCTACTTGTTTCTTTAGGCAGACGTTTTCTCTCTCTAACACTTGCATGTTCTTCAAGTTTTTTACAAACTTTTTTCTTTAATAATTTATACTGCTTAAGTATAGCATGAGAATCTTCTAATAATTCTGAGTATGCATCTTGTAATTCATTAAAATTAGAGGTTACCTCGTCGTCACTTTCTCTTTCGACTACCAAGTAAATGTTTGCTTGAACTGATCCCTCTGAATCAATGTCAGATTCAGATGAATCCAATTCTTCCCATGTTGCTATCATACTTTTCTTCTTTTCTCTATTTTTCTTTGGTTTTCTTTTCAGTAATGGACAATCAAACTTGTAATGTCCAGGTTTATTACATTCGTAGCAAATGACAGATGTTTTCTCGTTCTTGCCCTCATCTTATCTTTCTCTGAATCTTGTGATTCTTTTGCCCAGCATTCAATGCTATAGATTCATCTCGTCTGGGTTTATCTTCTGCATCAAGCTCTACTTCATGTATCTTCAAGCATCTAAGCAATTCATCAAGCTTTAATACGCTCAAGTCCTTAGCTTCTTGTACTGCAGTGACTTTAGGTCTCCATCTTTTTGATAGACTTATGATAATCTTTTGAACATGATCTTAATTATCATAAGTTCTCCCGAGAACTTTAAGTCCATTGACGATAGTTTAAAATCGTCCAAACATCTGATCGATAGACTTATCTTCCTGCATTTTGAACAGCTCATACTATTGTACAAGAATACTTATCTTGGATTCCTTCACTTGATTGATGCCTTCATATGCGATGGATAGAGTATCCTACATCTCCTTCGCAGTGGCGCATCCATGAACTTTATTGTATTCACTTCTACTTAGGGCACAAGTTAGAAAGAACTTGGATTTTAAATTTAGGTAAAATCTTGCTTTTTGATCAGCTGACCATCTGATACGTGGAATAGCATTTCCTTCATCATCCATCGGTGTATACGGTCCATTCTCGATAATCTCACAAAGGTCAATATGTGTAGATTCAATGAAGAGTTACATCCTGTCTTTCCAATAATGATAGTCTTCACCATTGAACATAGGAGGTCTATTGACGGAGACACCTTCAGCTATATAAACGTGTGATTCTTTCATGGATCTTTATCCACACTTTGTAACGGTGTTTCTTGGAAACCGAGCTCTGATACCAATTGAAGTAAATCACGCGTTAATATAGACTTTACATTTAATAGAAAAAATGCACAAGAAGGGGGGGTTGAATTGTGTATTCTTTTGCGTGAATACAATCCCCTTTCAAATTCCTTTGAAAAATAACTTTTTCAAAAACTATTAAGTAAACAATCATAATGTATTGCAATTAACTTCTATATACTTGCATAAAACAATAGAAGTTGAAAGTTGAGAGTTAGAGAGTAGATGTTGACATAGTGATTTTATCCTGGTTCACCCCAAATCGTGGGCTATGTCCAGTCTTCAGAAACCTTTCTGAGATTTCACTAATCTTCTCACAAGTACAAGTTTTCTTTTTCATAGAGCGTCTTCAGGTCTCTTACACCAGGTATTGTTTTTCTCACTTAGCATCTTCAGGCTCTCAGCTTTTCTTCTTTCTTACAGAAAGATATTGCGAGCTCTGTTACAGTAATGATAGCTCTAGTGTTTTGTATAATTAATACAATGTTTGCTAAAGATCACAAACTTTTTCAAATCTCTCTCTATTTAAAATCTCTAACTTTTTAATCTTCAACTCCGACTTATATTTATAGCCTTCGTCTTCAACTGTTTCTTGATAACTGCTTCTTTCTTCTTGCTTCTTGATTCTTGTAAAAACAGTTATTTAGTTGAGTTTTGTAACTAACTCAAACTAGTTAACTGTTCGACGTAGTATTGGTTCTTTATCTTAGTTTTTTCCCGTCTTAGTTTTGCTTCCACTTCATCTTACTTTTGGTTCCGCTTCGTCTCACTTTCTTTCGTCTTAGTTTTGCTTCCGCTTCGTCTCACTTTCTTTCGTCTTACTTCTATTTCCACTTCGTCTTACTTCTGTTTCCACTTCGTCTTACTTTTGCTTCTACTTCGTATCACTTTCTTTCGGCTTACTTTTGCTTATGCTTCGTCTTACTTTTGCTTCTGCTTCCATCTTACTTTCATTGTCTCACTTCTGCTTCCTCTTCATCTTACTTTCTTTCGTCTCACTTCTGCTTCCACTTCATCTTACTTTCTTTCGTCTCACTTCTGCTTCCGCTTCATCTTACTTTCTTTCGTCTTACTTTTTCTTCTGATCAAAATGGTTCAATAATTTCTAATATTATTATTATTTGAATGTCATCAAAATTATTAGACGTGAAGTCATTTTAACTTAACAAATTGATCATAAGTAAAAGCTTTCAATGTTAAATTCTTGCTATGATTTTTGAAAGTCATTCATCTTTATTTATGATTATGTATTCTTGGAACATAAGGGAAATGAGTCAATGTTTTTAGGTCTTTGAGCTTAATTTTAATGTTTTGCCCAAGGACAGCCAAAAGCTAAATGTGGGGGAAATTGATATGAGCTTAATTTATTATTTAATTGTTTCATAACATTTAGCGATTAACGACATAAAATTGCTTAAGATACTCACTCTGGCTCGTCTATGATTTTCGGTACAATTCGGAAGCAAAGAATTTAAAATGTGTCAAAAGATCTATATTTTGGCCATTTTCTGAAGATTAATTTTTACTTGTCTTCATAGAACAAGAAGAAGAAAATTAAAAGACAAGAAAGATGGAAACACAAAGAAGAAGAACGTGGGGTGCATGGATTTTGTATGGATTTTGCATGGACTTGCATGGCCATGTAACGTATTAATTTAATTAATGGATAATGCATAAGGCACCAAGGTGAGAACAAAATGGTAGCTGCTGGGATAAATCACCAAAATGACAGCACATGCATCACAGCAAGGAGGAGCAAGGACCCAAAATGGCAGTGTAATAAGGAGAGCTAAGAAAACCAAAATGTAGGCATCTCACATCTGCAATTCACACAGACGTTGTGCGTGAAGATAGATGTGGTCTGTGAGATGTCTGTGTTTAACAAAAACAATTGCGCTAAACGTAGACAAGCCTGCATTTAACATAGATGTTTGCGATAAATGTAAGCAATGTCTTTGTTTAAGGGAGAAGTCTGTAAGGTTAAAAAGAAGAGTGAATAGTATATATGGCCAACGTATTTAATTTGTCGAATTAGTGAACAATAGAGAGAAGTTTACAAAAGAAAAGAGGAGGAGGCGCTATAGGGGTTTCAGTTGGGGACAATTTTCATAGGGCTGAAGCATTTTCTTGAGAGATCCATAGATGGCTAGACATCCCGAAGCAGGTTCAGAGGTGACATCGATGCCGATGACCTGAGTTAAATATTTTTCTTTTCTTTAGTTTTTTCTTTGTCTCATTAGGAATTGATTATATTATCCTATGTTAATTGATTTGGGTATTGTGTATGGATAATCGAATTTTCGTTATTGGTAGGATATTTGTGTATAAACACATTGGTTATTATGAAAAGATTATTTTAATGTATTCATTGAATCGTTTATTTGCAAACCCATTGCTAGAACTTCGATATAATTTGTAATTGTTATGTTGAAATTTATATGTAGCGACTAATGATTCATAATCATTAGGGATAACATGACCTATGTTAAATGACACATCATATGTGGTTGTTGCCTTGATTAAATAGTTTTCCTAATCCATAATGCTACTGGCTAATTAAATCTAAAGATCATATCCTAGGTTATTCGATGGTTAGGTTTAATTAACGATTGTATCTTAATTAAACACTATCTAAGAGAAAACTCAGGTTAATTATTAACTCACGATTAATAATTGCTATGAGAGGTTAGAGAACAACAAATCAATGAAATATGTTTAATTATGGTGTAGGCTGAGATTGAATCAAAGAACCGAGTTCCTACCGAATTCTCCACTTTTATCATTTTTTTCATGCTTTCTTTACTTTGTTTTCACTAGTCTAGTTTCATTTTATTTTCTTATTTCAAAAATACAAAACCCCTTAACCTAAACATCGATTAATTTCACTTTAACAACTTTACATACACACTCTATAAGACTAACCTAGACTCACTACTGCTATAGTAGTAGTCTAGTTATTTTATTTTAACTAGCGTTACTATGCGTTATCAATTTTAGCGTCATTACTGGGGAGTTCGGTGTTTTAGTTTTTATTTGTGATGTTAATTGGTGTTTTTGTTCATATTTTTTTAATTAGTTTCTTTTTAATTATTTCTTGATCTTTTCATTTTTTGTTTGGTTTTTTAGTTAAAAAATTTGAAATGGATAAAAGGAATTTCTTTTATAACTTTTATTCTCAATCCTACAACCAAGGTTAGACTGATTAACTTAACTTTAGTTATGGATGGGATAACCAACAAAATTACATTTATAATGGTTTGCAGGATACACAACAATTCCTATGAGGATCAGAAGCTTCTTGTCATAACTCAAGTACATCTTTGGAAGATTTGATTAATGTTGTGATTGTTAACAATCTCCAATTTCAACAGAGCCTATAACAGCGGTTGCAACAGTTCCAACAAGAAATGAGGCATATAAAGTCTAGAAACCAAAACATGGAAAGCCAAATAGGTGAGATAGCAATAAGGATTGACTACCTAGAATCACAAATGGAAGAGGAGCAGCCATATCAACCCAAGGTATACCCAATGGACGTTAGTGTGGAAACCTTACAAAGTGATAAGGAGCTTGAGAATTTTGAGAGAAATACTCAAGGAATTGCATGTGAAGAAGAAGAAGTTGAGGAGGAGCTCGAACTAGAAAAAGACATCATTTAGCTCGGAGGTGAGTTCTAACTTCATGATTATTTTTTAGACTAACTCTTCACCTTTACATAGTAGATTAGAGAAAAAAATGAGGAAGAAAAAGGCAAAGAAACATTGAGATCTTTCCAGAGTGCATGGACTCAGTCAAGATTGAAAGTTAGAGGATATGGAAGATGCTGAATATGACGGATCATCAACTAAGGCCCTATCTGAAACAACCTCATGTGGAAGTGGCGCTAACTGTAATACCTAAGGATCACAATTTTGTCACGTGAAGAGAAGAAGGGAGTCAAGCCAGCGACCCTAAACCAAGGCACTTCTTGTGAGGCAACCCAAGGGAAGTAAATTTCTTTTCTTTACATTTTGCATTTCTTTTTATGTGCATATATGTTCTTTGTTGGTTTGTTTCTTGCTTATTCTAAATTTTTGATAAAATTTAAAGAAAGAATAAAACAAAGATTTTCTCTTTTCTATTAATATATAGTTATGATTAGAGTGTGAATTGACTAGAGAATTTCATAGCAACGTTATCATGTATTTTTACTCTTGTGATTCATCAATGTGCATTATCTTTAGAAGAGTAGTGACTAGTGGTAGACAAAGCCAGTGAGATTTTGAGCCTTATTTGACTGACACATTCATATTAGTCTCATTATCTTTTGATAATGTGTGACCTTCATGACATGTACATCCTGATTTTGCCTAAAATTCTATTCCAGGCCACATTTTTATCACATGCATTAACTGGGATATGATTAAGCATTCTTTTCTTTTCCGAACTGCATTAGTTAAATAGCCTTCCCATTGTTTAATTTTCCTTCTTGTTAAGCCCCTTTGAGCTTTATACCTTTCTTTTTATATATATCACATTTTATGCTTTTAAACTTAACAAAATGTCTTACCCAAGTCATAAAGCTAGCGAAGCATTTGTGATTGGTGAGTTTGTGGATATACAAAAGTGTAAGTGTGGGGGTGTACATATGTGTGAGTTGGTTAATGTTGGGATGTTTAGTTATGACTTATCATTGAAATTCTCATGTTAATGTAGTTTCTTTTAATGTTAGAAAAAAGAAAAAAAAAGAAAGAAAAGAGAAAAGCACAAGAAAAGAAAGAAAGAAAGAAAAAGAAAAAGAATGAAAAAATGTTGTTTAAATAAATTTATGAATGAGGAAGTGCATATGAGTTTGCAAAGTTATTCATAATTAATGCATATTCCTAAAGTTGTAATAAATGTGTTATTTAAGTATTTTGAATGAGATAGATGTTGGCTTAGAAGGCTCAATCTTGTGGTTTCAATGTATTGTTGGCATAAATTATATGAGTGATTCCTTCAGATTGGTATATGCTTCATATGGTCTATGTGTGAAAGTTGAAATGAGTTATGAAGAATAAATTATAACTCCCCACCCTCACAAGACACATACCTGACAACCTAAGTGATGTCCGAGTACGTACCCTACAAGGGCTGCTACAATAGTCAAACACTTGACACTCAGTACAAAATTTTCAAATTTATCATACGCATATACGGAAATCAATATTCAAATTCAGGCCCCTACTTTTATTTCATAAACCTCGAAAACACAATTATTATTACACTTTGATCAATCTCATTTGCAACCCATTTCCAATTTCAAAAGTTATTACACAAAGAATTATTCAAATATACATTGTACAAAAATTACGGAATATGCAATTTGATACAAAAATAAGAAAACAGATTTAGACGTGAACTGATCCCAACCTCTATCTATTACTTGAATGTAGTGGTTGTACTCCCGTTAGCCTAACTGGGTAATTCTTCAAACCTTAAAATATATTACAAATTTTGGGTGAGTTTTTGCGAACTCAATGAGTGACCATCCTCTATAGTTCACTCAGTTAAATAACACATCACATCATGTTTTCACATAATTTACATCACTTCATTTAACATATAGCATCACATTCTGAGTAGTAAAATCTATCATTTCAATCATTTAAAACACACATATCACTTATAATGTAATGCACATGAGACTCACTTTCATTTATTACTTTGTTGTAATCGAGTGCCTATTTACTAGCTCATATCCCTTAGTGGATACTGCGCTGTATTAGATAATGTCCTATATCTCTTATTGGATACCAGGTACATTCATAACTAAGCCCAAGGCTCATTTTCACTTTCTGAGCTTTAAACTCTTTTTCAATGGCAACTCCAGTCACAACTGCCTTTATATTTCATGCATTCATGAAATGGAATGCATTACATTCTCATATTTTCAATCAATCACATGATTTCGGATTCACAATCACATTCATATTCATCATCAGACCTTGGTCCAGCATCCAACAATTAATTTGAGAAAACACATATTCTTTCATATTCACATACAAGGAGCACTTCAATGTTCTCACATTTAACAAGCTCCTCGGGCATTCAATGTTCAGAATCAGCACATTCACATCAATCATATTCGCATTGTATAATAATCATATCCGTAGTCATTCAATGCAGAAATTGAAATTAAAACTCATGATCATGCAGGAGCACGATCATGAGTTTTTAAAGCATTTCAAATGTCACTGTTGGACCCTGTTTTTGGAGCCTAACTCTGGAATCATAAAACATGAGCGTATTATCTTGTAGGGTTATTTCCATGGAATCTCCTTAGCCAACACTAGTTCATCTTCATTCTCATAACATCCCAAGAGTTTCCTATTTAATCAATGGATATACTTCACTCCATTTATATGTTTATATCCTCAGTCATCACCATAACATATCACTCATTTTTATTTTCTCTACTAAGTACATTTCAAGTTCCCTTCAAGCCTAAATGTATTATAGGAAAGCATCGATAAGCCCATAATTCATAATTGTACCTATTTTGGACAATAGCATAACTTTCACTAAATATGTTGTATTAAGATCATTATAGGATATTTTCGAATAGAATTTCGAAATCTATAACTTTTGTGAAGACTATGAAGAGAGATTTTGCCATCTAAAGGGTCAAAATCACGAATTTCTGAAAGTGTACAGTAAATAGACATACACCTCCACCTAACGAACATACACGGGCTCTGGGGTGATTTTCAGACCCATGAAGGTCCGTTTAATGGACCTAATGTCTTTTTAATGGACATGGACTGAGCTGGGGACATTTTCAGACCGATAAAGTCCATTTAATGGACCTAAAATCCATCTAACAGACATAGGTGAAACATAAGCCCTTCTAAAGCATTCCCAATGGTTCCTATATCCATTCTAGCATCACATTCACTCATAATCTTCCCAAATTCAACTCTTCTAGTGCAATATCACTTCATATCAATTGAACTACCAATTTTATTTCATTAAACTCTTAAATCTCAACTCAATTGATTCATCACATATAACTAATTCTCATCATTTACTATAGTTGTCCTGTATACATCCTATGCAGTATTACTAACTTATAATGACCATATCTCTCAATTTCAATATCCAAAAATTTTCATGCTTTATATCATTGGAAAGCTAAAAAGATAATCTACAACTTCTAAGAAGACGACTTTGTCCAATCCAGCCTAGATCAATACAATTTTTTCCCAGAAGTCAGAACACAAATTCTTACCGCTATGAAAGCTTGAAAAGGCAATGTACAAACTTTGAGAGTCATGAGCAAAAATGCAATCATATTTCATTATCATCAAAAGATAAGAGCTTTACAAAGCTTTAATGGGCATTTCAAGCTACAATACATGATTTTGCAAAATCTCAAAATACAAAAGATACTTGAATAAATAATACTTGAAAGGCGACTAAAGCCTTATGTTTACAAAATCTAGCTTAAAAAACAAAAATATGCATAATCGAAGTAATGCCTTGACTCTCTTTCACTTGATCTCTTGCTCATTACCTGGAGATGTGAAGGAATAGGGGTGAGCTTAAAAGCTTATGGGTAACAAGTTTATAATCGGAAAACAAGGAAAACCATTAATAATGCTCAATGTCTTAATAATTTTGCATCAAACCCACAAAACACATAGTTCCCAAATTCTCACATTATCAAGCAATTCATAAGCAACATAAGTCATGTATTATCAAACTTGTCAACACATTATAAGCACATAATCACATCAGAAATGGTTTGGGTACGTCCGTAAATAGAACGTACTAACACATTCCCACAAAATAGTTTTGTCTAGTTGTAAACAGAACGTACTATCATAATCGCACATAATGGTTTTGCGTAGTCATGGATTTTACATCTTGTAAACATGTTGCCCAAAATGGCACATTTCTAAAACAAGAATTCAAATCCATAATATCTTTTCAAAAACCATTTTCACATTTATTCCATAAATCATCAACACAATTCACATTCCAAACATGTAGCAATTTCTCAATCATTCAAATAAGCAATAAATGCAACATTTATAACACAATTTAAAACATTTAACTTTTTTGATTTTAAAAATGTTTGCATCTCATAAATTTCCACCATAAACATGTAACACTTTCTCAAAGAATTTAAAGAGCAATAAATTCACATTTATACAGTATTTGAAACATTAAATTCCATTTATTTGAAAGAAACATTAATGGCTTATTTACTCAATTATAAACATGAAACCCACCTTGAATTCCTTGCTTGAAATTTGCTTAAGAATGCCTCTTCTCTTACTCCTCTTGCCTTTCTTATTATCCTTCAACCATAATAAAAATCTCATTCAATAGGAATTCAAATTGAAGACTTAAAGAACACACATTCACTACAAATTGATCCTAGAATACTTAAACT
Organism: Erythroxylum reticulatum; assembly: GCA_025504915.1. NCBI lineage: Eukaryota > Viridiplantae > Streptophyta > Magnoliopsida > Malpighiales > Erythroxylaceae > Erythroxylum > Erythroxylum reticulatum. The sequence continues at coordinate 13,524,922 of JANSVA010000002.1, read as the reverse complement.
CATGCCTTTCCTAAGCTTCATAATCCAAAAACCCTTCCAAAATCCAAACAACCCAAAAGCGCACTTACCTTAATTCTTCTCCAAATGAAGAGATGTTTGGCTCAAAAGAAAGCTCTTATCTTCTTCTTTCTTTTTCTCTTCTTGAACAACTTCAAATTCCCTTTTAAAAGCTAAGAAAAGATGAAACCTAGCTCCTTTCTCTCCTCTTTCTTTCTTCTCCACGACACACTCACTTCTTTCTCTCTTCACTCATGTTTTTCTTCTTCATTTAAAAGCAAGACTACACTTCTTCTTCTAATAATACCCTTAATGAGTGTGAAATATCAGTTTTACCCTTTCCTTTATGCCTTAAGTCTTTTAACCTTAAGTGACTTGCCAAAATTGGCGTCATGCATTCTTACCACTTTTAATACAACTAACCAATGAAATAAAATCTCACTAAAATTGAAATAAATAATCTAAACTCCAAAAATTAATCTATCAAAACCTCATAATTTATTTAATCATGCTTAACCCAAACTCTTCATAAAAGTTTGCACGATCTTGCTTTTTCCTAGTTCTTTACAAATGCTTTTCTTCCTTCTTCCTTCTTCCAAAACCTCAAATTTCTTCTTCTCCTTTCATTCTTTTTCTAAATCCAACCTTTCTAGTTTATATTTTCCCTTAATTTCACTTCATTTTTTATCCCATTTCAGCTCCAAACATTCACAAACAGACCAAAAATCATGAATCAACACAAACAACAAAAACCTAATCTCATTCACGCATGTTCTGCGTTTTCTGCATTTCCCCTTCATTTTTCTGCATACTTTCATCTTCTTCCAACACTTTCTTTTCATCTTAACTTTTCATTTTTAATCCTTCTCAAGGGATGACACTACCTTTTCCTTAACTCTAATTCATTTATAGTCCATTTCAAAAACATTCAAAATGCTCATTTATACACAGTAAAGGAAACACGGCACACACGTATATATTAACTCTTCTCCAAAAATTTCTGCACTCATCTCATGCACGTTTTCGTTAATCTTTAAACTCCGAAAATCATTTTAACACTATCTTTTAACATATTAATCATCAAATACATAAAAACTACAAATCCATATTTTCTTCTTAAACCCACGGTATTCATGAAAAATAACCATTTTCTCATGACCATGTAATGACAAATATTTCACCAAATTTGATTCATATTTCTACAACTCATAAGGATTTACTTAGTGCTTACTTGATAAAACTTCAAATTCTTCAAATACTCAAGAAGCTCTAACTCTCATATACCCACGTACATCATCTTGAAGGTGGTTTGGATTAGGTTTTTCTTAAGGCAAAAGCAATGGATAACAAAGTTGGAAGTAGCGAAAAGGATAGATCAAAACCAAAGTTTAACTTTGGTGAAGGTTCGGTGAAACAAGATCCGAAGAAGAAGAAGAAGCTTCAAGAAGAAAGTCACAAAGAAGATATTTTTAAGACAAGACAAAATAGTGTCTTTGTCTTTCAAAGTTAAAGGAAACGTGGACTTAAGATTTGGAAACTTGTCCAATTTCTAAAACTTTAACTAGTTTCTCATTTAACAAGTTCAATCATCTCTAAATCTTCCTCCAAATGTCTCCTAAGTTCCAAGATCATTTCCTCACAAATTCTAAAGTCATCAATAAAAATTCTTCAATATCATTTGTCTCTTATTTCTATTTCTATTTATCAATTAACTTACCTCTTGACATTTTTCCTAGTTCAATAATACTCAAAATTTATGAAAATTTTCCCCAAAATTCACCAAAAATTTTAAAACAATACATATATTCTCCAAATTAATTTTTCAACACAAATAAACCACGATTCTCAATATAATCACATTTGAAATCAATTATACCCAGCCATTGTCAATGAATGCATGTACAGACATTTTAATGTGTGCAAAAATTCAAATTCACGTTTGTGTATGCTAACAATATGCATAAACATGACATGCATTTTTCTTAAATCTCTTTTTGATCTCACGTATACCGTATTTTAGGGTTATAACCCTTAGTTTGAGAACGGGATGATACATTTCTCCCCTTCTTAAATAAATTTCTACCTCAAAATTGTTATCTAATTGATGAGGAAGGTAGGGGTATTATTTCCTCGTATAATCCTCCGTTTCCCATTAAACTTCATCAGTCAAATAATTTCTTCCAATTAATTATAGTCAATGTAATCAATTAATCCTCCAATTATTTCTTCAAACATCACACTATCTTATTATTTCCTATAACTTAGGTTACTCAAAGTTTTCACTTCGCAAGCCGACAATACATCTTTGTCAAATCATATCATTATTTCTTAGCATACTCACATATCACACACTATAATTATGAGACATCTTTATTGATAATATAACTCATAAGTTATTTTTCCTATGCTCTTAATGACTTCATGTGGACCAATACAATTCAAGCTTAGTTTACCCTTTTTCCTAATCTAAGCACATCTTGCCAAGGTGATACCCTTGGAAGCATTTCATTTTTCACTTCTGTTCAGCGTTAATAGACTTAACTCTTAGGTCTGTCTCACTATATTCCATAACTTTGATGTTGATCCACCAAAATTCAATTGTCTTTCATAAGCCACTTATTTTTATTATAGATTCATTTCACTCACTAACAGTATCTCGAATTTATTCTGGCCTTTATCCGTTTTTAGGCCCTCTTCATTTCAATGTAAGGGCAAACGACTCTCTTTGTTATATAATGCCTCATACAGTATTCTAATGATATCACCATAATAATGATTGCTAGGCTTGAAGTCAATTAGAACTATACATTGATCTTATGTTCCTATGAACTCCAAAATATAAGCTTTAAGCATATCTCCAATAGTTAAGATTGTTGGCAATTCAAACATTCAATCACTTGGTTCTACATCCTTAGCCGTCAAACGCTATTTTGGCGTATTCCTATTAGGTTGTATAGCTTAGGTTGTTACTTATGCTTTCTCTAATAATATCTTTGCTCAATCATCTTTATCGGGTACACATCCTTCTTGTTTCAATTATACAGTAACACTTTTCCTATTCGGACTCAAAATTCATATTCATTTTCAATTCCTTAATAAGATTCACAATTTTGGATCCTCAATTTAGGCTTTACTAATCTTTTCACGTGAAACTGATCTTAAATTTCAATGTAACTAATAATACTTCACTTTGCCCCAAATTCAACTCGACATTCTATGCCCTTTATTGCACTAGGTTTGGCAACATCACTATCTAAATTGTAATACCCTGCTATTGGATTTCCTGTTCAATGCATCCGATTACAACATTGGCTTTACTGGGAAATAGTCATTTATACAATCAAAATCTTCAAGTAACTCTATTCATTGTCTCAATCTTATATTCAGTTCTTTCAAATTCCATAATTACCTCAGACTTTATTGACCTGAATATTTATATATATCCAAAATGTTTCTGTATATATAATATCTCCAAACTTTCAAAACAATCACTATTACAGCAGGTTCCGAATCATATATCAAATAATCAACTCATGAGGCTTAATTGTCTCTATGTATACAAAAATCACTTTATGATGTTACAACAAAATACATCTTAATCTCTAATGGGAAACTTTATTATATACTACAAAATCTCCAAATCTAAATGACATAATTGACATTGGGGTTATAGGTCCTCAAAATTCTTTTTATATTCATCACTCATATGGTTTACATATTTTTCCTCAAACATATTTGCTAAGGGATAGGATCAGTAAAAACTCTTTAACAACTTTTAGTAGTGTTCAATTTCCAGTAAATTCTAGAAAACTTCGAATCTCATATATATTGCTTCTAGTTTCTCCCTTTATCATTAACTCTACTTTCCTTAGGTCTCCCAATATGCCATGTTTTGATACTATACGACCTAACATTTTATTTGATCAAGCTAAGATTCACACTCATTAAACTTGGCATATAATTGTTTCTACCTCCATGATATGTAAGATTAACCTCAAATGTTCAAAAAAATATTCTCTTCACTTTTCGAATACACTCCAAATATCTTCTATGATCACAGTCACTAATTGATGCAATTTTTCTTGGATCACTTTAATCTTCAATACCATAGTACTGTTGGGGGCATTGTTAACTCCAACAGATATAACCCAAAACTCCTTGTCCCTAAGATTTATTCTCGTAATTCTTTAAGTATCTAATTCCTCAATGAGGTAACATTCGCTTATATTATTTTCAGTTTCCCATTTAACTTCTTCTCCCGAATGATTTTCTCAATTCATTTGATTCTCTCTGATTTTCACATTGACTAATTCTAATGTCTATTCATTCATATTAGTTTCTACACACATTTTGATTTATTTGCAATCTTCACTTCCTATGATGGAAACACATTCATCAAATCAAATTTGTATCCTCTAAACATATTTGCATAGAATATAATGTGGACCTAAGTTCTCCTCACATTAGCAATAGTGTCTCCTCAAATTTAAGAATTCAATCACATAGTTGGATACTTTACATCAAACAAAATGTATACATTCTCAGTAGCATATTCTACATCTTATGCTTGAGTCTCCGTCAGGGATAGGACTCCAATATTCACTTTTGACTCATTAAAGATCCATTTCTAATTTGTTTCTTCATTGATCATTCTTAAAAATTAAACCATCCGGTCTGCTTAATCTAATTCGGTGAAATTCTTCTTCGAAAGAAGATTTCTTGCTACTATCATCTACACTATTTATGTAATCTTTATCAATCAACTGTATTCAGCATTACTTATTAGCCATTCTTAGTATTTCAAGAAGATCTATTCCAACTATTCCTGATCTCTCAATAAAAGCAATTTCTATCATAACTTACACGATTAGTATATTCCGTATAATAAAACTCAGTGGAACAGTAACATATTCATTTACTTTTATACTTTGGTATATACCATCAAGATCATTACATCTTATCTAGATATGTGTTTATGATAATTCACTAATTAATAACTTATGCTAAAGATATCTTAACCTCATTTGATTCTGGACAACACTTCTCTTTTTGTGCTTATCCTCGATCATAGAGACTAAGCCATGATCGTGCCCTTCACTTTCTTCCTTATATTATCATACATACTAACATCAATTATACTCCAATTTTCCAGAATTTACCTCTTCTAATGCTACATCATTTCATAATAGTTTAACTACCATATTGATTGCATTAACTCTTCTCATTTAATTCATCTTCTTTTTCTTAATCTCATTCCAACATAAAATCCTATCTTATATACATTTCTAACTTTCTCCTAAGTACATATCATTTATCCCATGTACAGTCATTTATGTCTACTTCATTCCCCTTTTATTCTTTCCTCATTTCTATCTCATCTTCCTATTGTTATTTATTTCATCTTCCACACATATATATCCTCAATTAATTCAAAATTATTGATGCATAATCATTATGAAATTTTGATCTCAACTCCCCTAATATCTTCTTACGGTGGATCATAACTCTTGTACCATTAATCAAACAACCATTTTGGTTCCAAATTCATCTTCTTAAGATCATCAAAAAATTATGTTTTCATTACATTCTGTTTGTACACTTTAATCTCATCATTTCTACTTATATCCCTATTTTCCTCAAACAATCCATGATAATACATTCACTTCTATAACACATTCGGAGATATATCACCACAATACAATATTGGTGTCATATTCAATAATACATCCTCCAATGTAATTGCATTGAATCATTATTTATCATATCAACCATACACTATTTCCCATCTCTAATTATCCACAACTTTCATTTTCTCACATTCTGAAAGAGCATCATTCTTTTCACTAATTCTATCATCTCAAACTCTTAACAAATGCTCATGTATGTGACTCATACACATACGACTCAGACTAGGGATCAGTTACTACTATCTGTTACGACATGACTAAAATGCATCTAACTTGGCACATATTTCGCAAAATGCCCATGTAAGATAATAATTCTAGGCTCTGATACCAAAATGTAACACCCCACCCTTGCAAGACACGTATCCGATATCCTGAGCGATGTCCGACTACGTACCCCATAAGGACGGCATGTTAGAACAGTCAAACACTTGAAACTCAGTACAAATTTTTCAAATTTATCATACACACACACGAAAATCAATATTCAAATTCAAGCCCGTACTTTTATTTCATAAACATCAAAAACACAATTATTATTACACTTTAATCAATCTCATTTGCAACCCATTTCCAATTTCAAAAGTTATTACGTACATAATTATTCAAATATACTTTGTACAGAAACTACAGAATATGCAATTTGATAAAAAAAATAAGAAAACAAATACAGACGCGAACTGATCTCGGCCTCTATCTCTTACTTGAATACAGTGGTTATACTCCCATTAGCCTAACAGGGTAACTTTTCGGAGCCTAAAAAATATTGCAAATTTTAGGAGAGTTTTTGCGAACTTAGTGAGTGACCATCCTCTATGGTTCACTCAATCACATAACACATCACATCATATTTTCACGTAATTTACATCACTTCATTTAACATATAGCACCACATTCAGAGCAGTCAAATCGATCATTTCAATCAATTAAAATACACATATCACTTATAATTTAATGCACATGAGACTCACTTTCATTTATTACTTTGTTGTGACTAAGTGCCTATTTACTAGCTCATATCCCTTAGTGGATACTGAGATGTATTAGATAATGTCCCATATCCCTTAGTGGATACCAAGTACATTCATAACTGAGCCCAAGGCTCATTTTCACATTCTAAGCTTTAAGCTCTTTTTTAGTGGTGACTCCGGTCACAACTGCCTTTATCTTTCATGCATTCATGAAATGGAATGCATTACATTCTCATATTTTCAATCAATCACATGATTTCAAATTCACAATCACTTTCATATTCATCATCGGACCTCGATCCAGCATCCAACAATTAAGTTGAGAAAACACATATTTCTTTCATATTCACATACAAGGAGAACTTCAATGTTCTCACATTTAACAAGCTCCTCGGACATTCAATTTTTGAAATCAGCACATTCACATCAATCATATTTGCATTATATAATAACCATATCCGTAGTCATTCAATGTAGAAATTGAAATTAGAACAAACAAAGAAATGAAGCCATCTAGGTCGACTCACAGTACGCTCCAGATTAGCATTAGCTTCTATAAAAATGTTCTCCCTTGTCTTATGTTTCTAATGACACCAAGATCATTCAATTTGGTTTAATATGCCAAAAGTTATACTTCAAATATTTTGAACTGTTTATAAACTATAACAATATTCTATACCAAACTTTGTGTCAGATTCTGGAATTCTAGAGACATAATTGAAATTTAATTTCTTCATAAAAATTCGATCTATCTGTCTCTAGTTTAATAAAAATTAAAATTCATTCCTTTTGGGTGACTATAGAAGAAGTTATAGGCAAAAGAAAGAAGGATATTTACTGAGCAACAAGCTCTCGGGTGCACGATTGTGCACTTTTGAATTGTTTAACCCAACTAAAATTAAGTCAGGGCCGTGCAACATCAGTGCATGTCCATCCATTCCAAAATAACCAATGCATAGGAGTGTAACCATAATCCATGCCTGTGCACACTAACGAACAAGTCACGGCCGTGCAACCTTAACACACGACCGTGCACACCCAATCTTCAGAACCAATTTCCGCCTCAATTTTATCACTCAATATCTAACAAATGATTTTATATGGCTATAATTTTTGGTGTAGATGTAAAACAATGTGTTTCAAATCTGTTGGTTCAAATATCATGTCATTTGGAGGTTGAGAGAAGAAGTTATAGCCAAAATACTAAAGGATGTTCAAAAACAGTCTCCCTTCTGTAGCCATAGAAGTCACAATCATGCAAGACCACGATTATGAGTCTCTAATGATTTAAAATGTCACGATCATGCAGGAGCACAATCATGACTCTCAAACTCTTCAAAAAAGTCACGATCATGCTTTTTCCCAGTACTTTACAAACGTTTTTCTTCCTTCTTCCTTTTTCCTTCTTCCTTCTTCCTTCTTCCTTCTTCCAAAACCTCAATTTTCTTCTTCTTCTTTCATTCTTTTTCTAAATCCAACCTTTCTAATCTATATTTTCCCTTAATTTCACTTCATTTTTGACTCCCATTTTAGATCTAAACATTCACAAACAGATCAAAAACCATGAATCAACACAAATAACAAAAACTTAATCTCATTCACACATGTTCTGCGTTTTCTGCATTTCCCCTTCATTTTTCTACATGCTTTCATCTTCTTCCAACACTTTCTTTTCATCTGAACTTTTCTTTTTTAATCCTTCTCAAGGCACGACACTACCTTTCTTTAACTCTAACTCATTTTCATTCCATTTCAAAAACACGCAAAATGCTCACATATACATAGTGAAGGAAATAGAGCACACACCTATATATATCAGCTCTTCTCCAAAAAATTTTGCACTTATCTCATGCGCGTTTTCATTAAGCTTTCAACTCCAAAAATCATTTTAACACCATCTTTTAACATATTAATCATCTAATACATAAAAACCACAAATCCATATTTTCCTCTTAAACCTACGGTATTTATGAAAAATGACCATTTTCTCATGACCATGTAATGACAAATATTTCACCAAATTTGATTCATATTTATACCACTCATAAGGATTTACATAATACTTACTTCATAAAACCTCAAATTCTTCAAATACTCAAGAAGCCCTAACTCTCATGTACCCATGTACATCATCTTGAAGGTGGTTTGGATTAGGTTTTTCTTAAGGCAAAAGAAATGGATAACAAAGTTGGAAGTAGCAAAAAGGATAGATGAAACAAAGTTTGACTTTGGTGAAGGTTCGGTGAAACAAGATCCGAAGAAGAAGAAGAAGTTTCAAGAAGAAAGCTACAAGAAGATATTTTTAAGACAAGACAAAACAGTGTCTTTGTCTTTTAAAGTTAAAGGAAACGTGGGCTTAAGATTTGGACACTTATCCAATTTCTAAGACTTTAGCTAGTTTCTAATTTAACAAGTTCAATCATCTCTAAATCTTACTCTAAATGTCTCCCAAATTGCAAGATCGTTTTCTCACAAATTCTAAAGTCATCAATAAAAAATCTTCAATATCATTTGACTTTTATTTCTATTTCTATTTATCAATTTACTTGCCTCTTGACATTTTTCCTATTTCAATAATACTCAAAATTTTCGAAAAATTTTCCCCAAAATTCACCAAAAATTCTAAATCAATACATATATTCTCCAAATCAATTTTCAACACAAATAAGCCACAATTCTCAATATAATCACATGTACCATCAATTATACCTAGCAATTGTCAATGAATGCATGTACAGTCATTTTAATGTGTGCAAAAACTCAAAGTCACGTGCGTGTATGCTAACAATATGCATGAGCATGAAATGCATTTTTCTTAAATACCTTTTTCATCTAATATGTACCATTTTTAGGGTTATAACCCTTAGTATGAGAACGGGATGATAAATAAGTGTTGCATTAGCCATAGTTGATAGTACCTAGTTATGTATGAGTGTGAACTTGTGCACTTGATGTCATATTGACTATTGCATTTGTTTCACTAGTTTTAATAGCTTTAAAGTTACTTCACCCAAATACATCTCACCTCACCTTTTCCCACATTATAACCCTAAAAAGTCCTTTGATTCATGATTTTGCATGTGAACATTAGTGGTGGAGAATTGAAATGGTATGCAAAGTTATGGAATGACATGATCATGAATGGTGTTGAGTGTACTTATAGATATATTTTAGTTAAACACATTTTCCGAGCCTACCATTTGATTGCTCAATTTTTGAAGATGATGAACGTTGATTGATCATGAGTAAAAACTTTTAATGTTAAGTTCTTGCTGTGATTTTTGAAAGTCAGACATCTTTATTTATGATTATGCATTCTTGGAACATATGGGAAACGAGTGAATGTTTTTGGTTCTTTGGGCTTAATTTTAATGTTTTGCCCGAGGACGGCCAAACGCTAAGTGTGGGAGAAATTAATATGTGTTTAATTGATTGCTTAACTATTTCATGACACTTAGCAATTGACGACTTGAAATTGCTTAAGATACTCACTTTGACTCGTATGTGATTTTAGATACAATTCGGAAGCAAAGAATTTAAAGTGAGCTAAAAGCTCTACATTTTAGCCATTTTCTAAAGATCAATTTTTACTTATCTTCATAGAGCAAGAAAAAGAAAATTAAAAGACAAGAAAGATGGAAACACAAAGAAGAAGAACATGGGTTGCATGGATTTTGTATAGATTATGCATGTATTTGCATGGCCATGTAAGGTATTAATTTAATTAATGGATAGTGAATAAGGCACCAAGGTGAGAACAAAATGGTAGATACTGAGATAAATCACCAAAACTACAGCACATACATCATAGCAAGGAGTAGCAAGGACCCAAAATGGCAGCGCAATAAGAAGAGCTAAGAAGACCAAAACGTAGACGTCTCACATCTGCATTTCACGCAGATGTTGTGCGTGAAAACAGACGTGGTCTGCAAGACATCTATGTTTAACACAAACAACTGCACTAAACGCAGACAACGCCTACATTTAACGTAGATTTTTACGTTAAGCATAGGCAATGTCTGTGTTTAAGGGAGAAGTTCGTAGGGTTAAAAAGAATAGTGAATAGTATGTCTGGCCAACATTGTTAATTTGTCAAATCAGTGAACAATAGAGAGAAGCTTATGACAAAAATGAGGAGGAGGTGCTACAGGGATTTTGATTGGGGACAATTTTCATGGGGATGAAGGATTTTCTTGAGAGACCCATAGAGGGCTAGATGTCCCTACGCAGGTTCAGAGGTGACATCGACGTCGATGACCCAGGTTAAGTATTTTTTGTTGTGTTAGTTGTTTGTTTCTCTCATTAGGAATTGATTGTGTTATCCTATGTTAATTGATTTAGGTTTTGTGTATGGATAATCGAATTTTCGTTATTGTTAGGCTATTTGTGTATGAACCCATTGGGTATTGTGAAAAGATGTTTTTAATGCATTCATTCAATAGTTTACTTGCAAACCTATTGCTAGAATTTTGATATAATCTATAATTATTATGTTGAAATTCATGTGTAGCGACTAATGATTCGTTATCATTAGGGGCAACATTACCTAACTTAAATGATGCATTGTATGTGGTTCTTGCCTTGATTAATCTATTTTCCTAATTTGTAATGATACTTCCTAATTACGATGCATTGTTAGTAGTATACATCATTATGGCTTATTAATTTGCTAACAATGGTCTTTAACTAATTGATTGAAGATTTAGCTTTGGTATTAGTTCCTAATGTTTCTAGGAAATGGATAAAATTACATTACAAATTCCCTCTTATGTATGGATTGAATCCCTTGTTGATCTTTCAAGGAGACAATCTTATTTCAATTGTTCCTTGAGAGTAAGAATTTATGAAAGAAGTTGGAATTCCTGTCCCCATCTTAGATTTATGTAGACTCCTACATCTCTGTTTGAGTAAGGCATAACTAAATTTAAAAGCCTCAATGTAATGCCCCAAGGCAAACTTCTCCTACACTTTTATACTCTCATCATTTGGATTGGCATTCAATAGGTTCTGAGTTAAATTTAGATTGACTTTGGCATCCTTGGCAGCCTTTTAAGTATTAGAATACCTTCTTGCATTCAGTGCTTTCAATTCATTTTTTATAGCCTTTAACATTCTCATATATATGAATAACTTATAGCCTTTCACTTGCTTATTAATGCCTTTGCACACAGCTTCATTGAAACCTTCAATCTCAGTTAAATAGTTGTTGAATCGAAAGGGGAAGTGTTTCATTTATCTTAACAATAGTTGTTGTACTAAGCTATTAAATTAAGGGGTTTTTGAAGAAAGCCTTGCTTTAAGGAAATTGATGTAGCCAAATATCAATGAGCAGTGACCTATCTAGTTTCTTCCTAAGGGACCATTCTTCACCTTGTTTATTTCTCCAAATGTGGAAGAAGCCCTCTTTACAAAGATTTCTTTCCTAAATGCTTTTCACACGGTCAAGAAAATCCTCATTGTAGTTTTTGAGGTAAGCCCTTCCTTCATATTCATAAAGGTATATAGTACTGCAAAGTTGCCTGAGATAAAACAAAACTCACTTATGACATTTCCAATTTTAGTTAACTTATTCCAGAGGGAAATATGTTGGAAACCTAAATTTTAAGCATAGAAAAATGTGATTAAGAAGGAGATATTTACTTGCTTCATATAAATTCTTAGGTGAATGAGTTGATCTAAAATCTTAGTTGTGGGATCTCTACTAGGTTGGGATCATATGCTTGAATGATTCTTCCACTTGCATACATCGAATGATTTGTGATTAGCCTCCATTTTTAATTGAGTGCCTTCAGGTTATTTAGATTATGCTCCTTAATCATAGTTCCCAATAATCCAAACAAAAACAAGTTTGCATTTTTAACAAATCAGCAAGCATAAGTTAATTATTTGGACAATTAAGCCCTTTTGCATTCCATGCTATGATATTCATTTAGGTGAGGGAGAGCATTTTTTCTTTGTCCTCTTTAAATTCCTTTTAACTATTAACTGGTAGCCATAAACCACTTTGTACCCCAAATTCATCTTTAATATAGAATCCATCTTATTTATTGCTTAAGATGGGTCCTTTTAAGCAAAAAATGAAGCATCACCTTCAATAGCTATATTCTAAGGCTCCTTTACTTACCTAGATCAATTATCTTCTTACTTTCCTCCATTCCAGGGTGTCACAAACTTGGATAGATAGCAATCTAGCTTTTGAGATGGTAAGGCACTCCTATGACCTAGCTCTAGGATTTCCTTTAGAGAGTTGGGGAGCTACTAGGGATAGGGATTGTTTTATAAGAGTTGGTGAGACTCGAGTAGGGGGAGTAGGATTTGGTATCAAGGGGGAGTTTTCATTTATAATTAAAGGGGAGGAAGTCATTACTTGGAAAGGAAGATGTAAAATGGCAGGTAAAAAGCAAGATGAGTGTACCAGTGAGGGAAGCACTAGACAACAAAGAGAAATATTGCCAAAAGCACAGAAGAAGGAAACTAATTATATATAAATCATATTTTATTTATCAATTTTACTATAATTAGCTTAATATAGAAAAATTCTAGAAAATCTTTGTTAATGAAAAAAATTAATCAAGATGATACATTATAATTTTAGTTGTTTTTGTGATCCAATAAATTTAGGTCAATATTTATAAGCATTAACAACTAATTTAGTCCTAATTTGCTCCAATAATCTTCACATAAGATGCTTAATTTACATTGTAATAATTTATGCATATCTTCTAGTTAGGAGTGGATTCTTTCTAAATTTTAGTATCCTACTAAAAATTAAAAATAAATAAACATGAAAATAAATGAATGAGTGAGCATGAATAAATCCACTATATTGGCTTTAACCTAAGTACAAAGGTAAAATTAAAGAGTGGTGCTATTATTCATTTGAAATGAAGACCCAACTAAGTAATCGAGGGCATTCATGCTAAGGTATTTGCTTTCACATAAAAAGGTCATGTGACTTTTAAAATAATCCTTTAATACTCCTTTATAAATTCAAATTCTATGCTTTATTTTTCTATTAATTTGAGTTATTCAAATGTTTGAAAGCTTAAACATCTTGCTCACCACGTATTCTGTATACATTAAGTTGGATTTTGTAAACTAAGTTGATTTTTAAGGGATTGTTAGGTTAAAATGAATTGATTTATTGTTAAATGCAAGTATCTAAATTTGTAACTAACCAATGAACAGTCAATTAAATGAATAATGAATAGTTTTAAAATTACTTCAATTGATTTGTTAAATTCCTTTTTAGAATCAATACCTTTAAAAATTAAGAATGATTGAATTGATTTAATCAAAAATAAGAAACAGTTTAAGTGTGGAGATATTTGATGTGCATGAAATATGCACATATAGTATGACTTGAAGACTAAAGAATCTCATCCGCTCAAAAACCCTAAAGGAGACATCCTCTGATAGAAATAGAGAGAGAGAGAGGTCTTAGAAAGTGGTTGTAGCACATCAGAAGGGGTTGTTCAATCTCGCGAGAGTGTGATACTAGTATAGGCGCAACACTTGACATACTCTTCTCGACACTACCAGTTTCTTTGCATATGTTTGCTGCAAAAAGGTATAACCTGATCTAGATTTAGTTTTAATATTCACATGAGTCTTAGTATTTCAGATTCTTAAAGGTGATAAATGTTATTACCGTTGACAGGCCAAAAATCTCATCAATAACTTCTCTATTTTTTGTTTTCAATATACTTTATAGACTTTCATGATTAGATTAGGAAAACTCCAGTGGCTATTTTTTAATGGATAAATTTTATTTAATTTATGATATGGGATATATTTTTGTAAGATATATTTGATTAGCCCTTAATGTTAATTTATTCATGTCAACATCAAAATTTGATTTAAATTTACTTATGAAAGACATAAGAGAGCTTACTTATGAATATATTATGGCTTAAGTCGAGGGGATTGAATAGAGTGCTCCAAAGAGACTTATGCAATATTCTATGTATTAGGATGAAATCTTTAATAGTATTTCATAAAGCTTATTGTATTCAAATGAGTGTTAGCAATATAAAGGTATAACCTGAAGTAAATCACTTATTAATATAAAAATCACGTATAATATGTAAAATACACAAGAAGGGGGGTTGAATTATGTAAACTTTTCAAAGATATTAATCTTTCAGGAATTTCTTGAATTTCTTTACAAAATTCAAATGATCACAAAAAACACTTTACTAAATTAGATAAGTAATGCAATTGCAAGAATTATTATCTACTCTTCTAATAAGTAGAAATTTAAAAGATAAGGGTGAGAGAATAGACGCAACAATTTTATACTGGTTCACCCTAAACCTTAGGTTATGTCCAGTTCTCAGAGTTTGTCTAAGATTTCATTATACTCTTCAACTTTACAAGTATTCTTTCTACACTTGCAGAGCCTCTTCAGGTCTCTCTCATAAATTATTCTTTGTCTGCTTTCCTAGCCTCTTCAAGCTCTAGCCTTTCTTTCTCTCTCTAGGAAAGATATTTTTGAGCTTCACGTTACAGATGTATTTGCTCTCTTCTTTCGCACTTTGAATACAGAAGTTCTCTAAGTATTGTACAATCATATTTTCTATCTAAAAAAATGTTATTTAGTTTACGACTAGAATTAATATTTATAGCCTAAGTCTTCAACTATCTTCTTGAGAAACTACTTCTTGAATCTTTAAGAAATCATTATTAGTTGAGTCCTGCAATTAACTTCAACTAACTAACTAATTGATGTTCTTGAATAGCTTCCTTTCGTATTATTTGGTATAATACTTCTTCTATTGTCGCTTCGTTTGGTATCACGCTTCTTCTGTTATCTCGCTTCTTCTATTGTTGCGTTTCGTCTATTATTGTGTGTATCGTCTGTGATGACGTATTGTCTGCTGTTGACGTGTTTCGTTTGTGCTGACATGTATCGTCTAATGTTGATGTATCGTCTAGTGTTGACCATACATCTTCTGGGTTTGACTAAGTGTTACTTACATTTTTCTACACACTTAACAAACTTATCAAAACAATTCATACATTTCTAATATTATTAT
>JANSVA010000002.1:13454693-13478227 GCA_025504915.1 Erythroxylum reticulatum | reverse complement strand
TAAATTATTTAATTGAAGAATTAAAAATAAATCAAAACTCCTTTTAATTTATCTTTAATTCTTCAATTAAATAATTTATAATCATAGATCAAGATTGACATTTAGCAACGCATCATGATCACCCAAATATTCAAGAATGTCAAAGTAGTTTTGACTAACCTTTCCGTGCATAATTTTTTTGTATAATTCAATCCTTTCATCATACAATGTTCCGATTAGATATAGAACATGGAATTAATGTTTACTCTAATTTGAGTCTAATCATATTAGTTCTCTGCCACTAACTATCAATTCAATTAATGACATTTATAACCTATTTACAAAATATCATTTCACCTTGTCCAATGATTTCTTGAATTAATACTAATCGAAAACAACGAAACATTCTCCCTAAGTGCTTTACAGTGATGAATCCTATCTTGATCATTCAACTATCTCCATATAGTTCATGCTACATCCAATGACTACTAATTTAACGACCTGTGATAAAATAGATCATAGGTAGTATCAAAACATAGTAATTCCTATACGAGATAACTTTGATAACCTCAAGTCAAAGGATCGCTTATACAATCATCACAATGAGAATTCCATAGGCATACAAGTAATGTTCCAAATGGATTTCTCATATGGTGTCTATTCAGTGAAATTGTTTTTTAATAAGCACCCACATGTTTGTTTAAGTATCTCTATACTTTAGCCTATGAGATCGACTACTTCTTTCATAAGGAAAAACAAAACGTGTGCTAGTGTTTTTACGTTCTATTAATGTCCAATCTTAACAGAACAATGACTAGGAACATTTAGGAATAATACATAAATGCAATATGAACCTTATAATTATAATCTCATTAATTTCATTCGCAATGTACAATTATCCCATAGACTTTATCATATACATCTAAACATGTTCAAGATAAAGAATTCCTTTTAAATAATTTCTATAAACTACAACCAAAGCGATTAGCTATAGGACATAAGCCAATAGAGATATCTTAAAGAGTGTAGCTAAATTAAGGATGACGAAGATGTTGATGGAAAAGGATAACTAAAGTAGAAGTTGCACTAAAAGCAATGGGATTTTTTATGTTAATAGAAATCATCAAAAGATAAAGTTTATTGTAGATCAAATCCGTTAGCAGTGATATCTTGGTGTGAAGTTCATTCACAAGATCACACAGATCAAAGTCAATAAGACTATAATTATCTTTGACAAATTCAGCAACAAAAATGAGCTTAATAGTGACTTGGGGAATAACTAAAACATCATTAAAATGAAAAGAAGTGAGGTAGGAAAAGTTAAGTGACTAGTGGAAGAAAAAGGGATTTTTTGACCATTACCAATAGTCACTTAATTTAGACCACTATACAGTGTTTTAGAATCCACTAGTTGAGGATGTGGTATCATGTAAGTAGTAACATTAGTTTTAGGTAGCCATTTAGGGATGACACTAAAATTTTATTAAGAATTCTCACAAGATTGGATGTTTAAGTTAGTTAAAGGCCATAGAGAGGTTGAAATTTTGGGAAAGGGCCAGAGGAATGATTTGTGGATTTAAAATACCAAAAATGATAATAGACAACAATATAACTCCTCTTCCAACAAATTTGGCGTTGTAGTTTATTCTTTTAGTGAAGACAGATATATAGTAAAGATTGCTTGAACTTGATTTTTCCATATGAGATAGTGAAATTTAGCTATATGGTCAAGATATTTGTAATTTGATTGAACGAAAGAGTAGATGAATTATTTATCAAAAAAAAAAGATGAATTGTGATAAGTCATGATATGTGCTTTGTTTGTTTATGCAGTTTAATGAGTAAAGTGTGTTTTAAAAAAGGAGGCTAGTTTATTGAATCAAATTGAGCTTTAATACAATGATGAATTTTGTGAATTGTAATTTTTCTTGTATTATTTTGTGAAGACGTACAATGAATTTATTCATTTTTGAAGATAAGAAGAATATACATATATAATAGAAACAAATAAAAACAAAATTATGAATAGTTGAGAGTGTGTGTGTGTGTGTTTGTGGATAGTAAATTATGAAATGTCCTTTTTTTAATGGATTGTAGTTTGATTTAGACGCTGCATGAATTGAATCTTACAATGATAATGATATAATAATAAACTTGAAACAAACCGTGCTAATGCTATAGGTATTAAAATTGATATATAATGGTTTAGAGCATATGTCCTTAGTGAAATTTGTCGGAGAGAATCTGTATGGCAAATAAATATATAATAGATTATCGTCTATCAAGCGGATCAACATTTGTGTAACTGCTTATAAGCATTATATAATTACAATATCAAATTAACATATTTGGAACTCTATCACTTGCATTTAATTTATAACTTTCTTTAATTATATCAAATATTAATGTCTTTTATTTTTAATTGTTTTTATCAATAATTTGGAATTATTTTCATTATTTACAATTAATTATTATATATAAAAATAATTAGAATATAATAAAGATATATATAACTAAAAGGGATAAGAAATAAAAATTTAAATTAAATAAACTAAAAATTAAGTATTTCAGTTATATAAATCAAAATTATATAAATCATTATCCTTATAAATTAAATTATAAGCATAACCAAATTATTCTAAATTTACCTATTAACATTATAAGCACAAATAGATTACTATAACTATAAATGGATATACCTATTAACTATAAAATGAAAGTGGATTTGATTTAACAAAAGAAATAGTTAACTTATAATCCATTCCCTTCTTAAATTATTTCAATATTATTGATCTTAAATTATCAGACTTTCATTAATTTCACACAATATAAAAAGAGCTTTTTTATTTTCATAATCAGAAACGTGCTTTTGAAATTAACATTTGATTCTACTTTACATTCAAATTAGAATAAAATATTAGTTTCTAATAATAACTAGCTAATGTTCATATTAATTAATTTTATATATATATAGTGCTTAATTAAAAATATATCACGTTAGTAATATTAATAATTAAATAAATGATTAGTTACATTTGTAATAATGTTTTTGAACATTTAGTTAATATAATTTGTAGTTGAGTGATGTTTTAAAATTGACTAAAAATTCAAATTAAAATGTCATTTACTTTATTTGTAGTTTGATATATTTAATCATGTTTATAGTGGTTGAATTTGGTTACATTTAGTGACTATATTTTTGCTACAATTGAGTTTACTGTGCGAATTAGTAATTATTTTGAATTATTTATGTTAGCTTAATTATGTATATTTGACCTTCTTCAATTTCATAAGCCCTTTCACCCTTTTTGTGCATCAGTATAGGTGTTAGGAAATTGAGATAAATCTCATTTTTCACATGACAAAAGAAAATTAATTTTTTCGTAATTTTATGAAATCAAAAATTACTTTAATCTATAACATAATTAATCCATAAACATATTAAAACAAAATTCGTATAACATACCTTTTTATTAAATTTAATCTCCATTCAGGTAGCTTTCCTCAAATTCATAGGTTTTGTAAAAAGTACCATAACCACATAAATGCCCAGCATTTAATAATATTCACACAAATAAGTTGAAAGAAAATTTTAAATTAATAGTAAAGAGGCGTAAGTTAATAGTGGTAGCTCCTATAGAACCTATATCAACTTACAAAATACAGAGGGGTAAGTTAAGAGTAGTAGCTCCTACAGGGTAAGTTAAGGGTGGTAGCTTCTCCAAAGCCTATATATTTTATAAATAGATATAAGTTTTGTAGGAGCTATCACTCTTAACTTATCTCTCTCTATTTCATAAATAGATATAGATTCTGTAGGAGCTATCACTCTTAACTTACCTCTTTCTACTCTTAATTTCAATTAAATTTTAATTATAATTATAGTTAATCCTAATTAAATACCAATTATTGGTATTTAATTAGGATTAACTATAATTACACTCAAGAGTCTATATTTGATCTTAACGTTTATTAAATTTTACAATCAAATCTAATTCTATTAAATAATTTTTTTCTATCTTCAACCATTATTTATTTGCGATTTATTATGTTCCTAAATATATTGGCAATGTATATAAATTATAATCATAAATTATATTTATAATTAACTAAATTAATCTCCTTTAATTTTTCAATAATTTTATAATTAAATAATTTATATCTATAGATCAATATTTAGTTCTAGCAACATATTATGACCACCCAAATGTTATAAATGTCAAATAGATTTTGGCTAACTTTTGTATGCATAATTTTTATATAATTTAATCATTTCGTCATATAATGTTTAAATTAGAAATAAAGAATGAAATTTATGTCTACTTTATATGAGACCAATCATATTAATTCTCCAATATGAGTAACTAACTCTTTTAATCACATTTGAAAATCATTTTCAAAGTGTTATTCCACCTTAGCTAATTTCTCAAAATAATATTAATCAAGAGCAATGAAATATTCTTCCTAATTACTTTAAGATAAGGAATCCTACATTAATCACTTAACTCCTTTCATATAGTTTATGACATATCTAATGACTATTAAATGAGTTATTTTGATTAGTATAAAGTCATAAATAGTAACAAAATGTAGCAATCTCCATATGAGATACTTCAATGATATCAAACAAAAGATCACTTATGCAATTATTACAATAAGAATTTTTATAGACATGTAAGCAATATTCTAGATGAAATTTTCATATAAGGTATGTTCAATGAACTTATTGCCTAACAAGAACCCACTTAATTTAGTCAATTAGATCAACTACTTCTTTTATTATGAAGAAATACAACATGTACTAGTTTTTTTCGCTTTATTAATATCTAGCCTTAATATATCAATGACTAGGAATAATTTAGAATCAACATTTAAGTGTAATATGAATATTATAATTATAATCTCATCATAATTTCAATTGTAAATCATATTTATCCTATTAATTTTATCTTGAATATTAGCTAATTAAGCAAACATGCATGAGATAAAGAATATATTTAATTAATTATATCATAAATATACAACCAACCAGTTGATTGTAAGACATAAATCAATAATCTCTCACTCAAATGATGTAAGTATCTTATACCATATCATCATATAGCAATCATGTTACTACTGATACAATGGTTTAGTGAGGAAACTATATAAGATTCTTTTTAGTGAACACTTGCTTAAACTTTATAACTCTCATCTTAATTTTCATAATAATTAAGACAAAGTACTAAAATACATACTTAGATCTTGATGAGGCCTTACTTCCTTTCACATGACTAATGGTTTTAATATGCCAAAGTATATGAATGTATGAACAATGCAAAGAACAATATCAAGTTTGTTAACGAACTTCTTGATCTAAATAATCATTTATACTAAAGCAAAAATTTTTATTATGGTTTAATCAACAATTGATTCTAAATTACAACCTTTCTTAATCAAAATAATATTATTCCAAGTAAAATGTACCTTAATTAGGACCTACTTCTATTTTTGAAAAACTAAAGTTAAAATTCATATAATCTTGAACTCAAATATCAATGCATACATATAATGGATATATTTATAACTTCACAAGTATCAAATATCTCAAATGCTAAGCATATTTAATACATAGGATACGTAATTGGATTAGAATAGTAAGAAACTTTTGTATAATCTTAATCAATCTGTACTCTTAGAATTTAATTTTTACTTTTCATATCTAGTTGAGGGTTATTATAGGACTACCATATCTTCAACAATTGAAAATATAAAATATTATTTTTATTAGCAATATTTCATTTCATACTCCCACTAACAAGTATAACTATACTCCTATTCACTTTCCTATAAACATGATAATTCTACAATAATCTTTAAAACAAATTATTAGAATTTATTATGAAAGTGAATTTTTCATTGTCTCTTAACCTTTCAACTATGTATCAAATGTATCAATAAAGACATTAATTCCATTATGATGTATTGTTATAAGACTAACTATTTCAAATTCCATTTTACTCCCACTATTTATCTTAAGAGCTATTCTTTTATAAGTATTCATTGAATCAAAATTTTAATTTAAGGGGATTCATAAGTGTATATCTAACCTTTTAGATATCTCAAAACATTTTATGATTCAATTTAGTTATGAACTCATTAGTTAGTATATACTTCAACTAAACATCATGTTTAAAATTATTAACTTTGACTCTTTTAGAATCTTACTATTTGTATATCTCATACTTGCTAATTGATTTGCATAGAACTATAGAAGGCAAGTTATTATATTAAGGCACAAATATAAATGAAATAAGTAATGTATGACATAATATAATATCTCATATCATACATTTCTCCTTAAACAAATTCATAATATTATAGATTTTAGTTATAGAAACATTGTAATGATCCAAATTTTAGTTAAATTACTTGTAATGGACCAGTAATGAGAAATGCCTACAAGTCGAACTTAAGAAAGCTCAAGTTCATTTATCTCTTAAACCCTTCTCCTTATAGGTTATGATTCCCTTTAAACTTTCCACACTCACACCTTCAATATCCCACAACCATTTTCAAAGATCTAAGGCTCTATGGAACGCTCTCAGGATGTCCTACAAAACCCTTAAACTTGTTTCTTAAAAAATGACCTAAATTTGGAGGAATCACGACTGGAAGTTTTGGTTCATTCAAGTAAGTCACTGATCTCTTATTTCTAGTGATTTCTGGGAAAAACTAACACCATGATCGTGTCTAACGACCCTAAAAACATCAAAAAGGAGGGAAACCCAACACCAATTGGCCCATTTCATTGGTGAATAGAAATGGGTAACCTATGAGTTTTAATCCTTTGATTTTTGCAAAATGAGAGGAGTTTCAACGCGAGACCAGTGCCATCGGATTCCCAAAGGTGAGATCGTTGAAGGTCATCGCTCCTTTGGTGCTAGCACCTGTACCCCACGCTCCAATGATAGTGGTGATTTTCTAACTAGCCTAGAAATGGTCAGAAATAATTTTGAAATTTCCGAAATATTATGTAGATCAATTTTTATAAAAGTAACATATTGAAATTCTTCATAGTTTGTGAGATAAAAATTTGGAAAGAGTTATGTTTTAAAAAAAATGCATGAATTTGATTAAATTGAGTCATTGTTGATTAATATTGAGATTATTTGGATCTATTCAGTTTAAAGGAGGGTGTATGGATTAGAAATTGGTATATTAAATTATTACTAGATTTATTCTAAATTTTTGCTATGTAAAGATGAACTCAATTAAGCTTAGACTTGTAATTTAGAGGCTGAAATTGAGTTGTGGTTACTGGTGTTTATAAAAGTGTCTTTTCATTGTAGGAATGACACCTTCTTTTAGAGGAGGATGTTTGTTTTACAGGGAAAACTCTATCAAATTTTTCGTAGGCTCCTCGTAAAACGTGACATCGTCATTTGTAAATAGAAAATAGAGCTCCTTAATATTGATTCATGATCTTATTCTTGAGGTGTCTAAAATTGGAATAGTTTTTTAAATCCTAATGATCATTCCTATTGTTCTTTCTTTAAATCAATTAGGAGCAGAACTCTTCAATTTGAGACATTACGATTCGGTGTAAAAGAGCACATTCTACCTATGAGTTAATATTCATGGATACGAATATGCATTAGAATTTCATATTTATGATGGAAATCACCATCATTATCATATGCACGCATGACATTCATACATATGGATTGACACATGTATACATATTTTGTTGTGCAATGTTATGCTGATTTTGATATGTGATTATATGGAGGATTGTTATAGTATGAGTTACCTAATGGGTGTCACCAAGCTATGCACATAGTGAGTCAAGTCGGGTATAGATTTGGGTTAGTATTAGGTTTATTGATTGAGATATGACACAGTTGGACTAGTTCGGTCGAGCTTGCTCTCAATGCCAACCAATATATGGTATATGAGAGGTAGCATGATTGTGGCAATTCAGTCTAGCTTGCTCTTAGATGACAATCATATCATAGTCAGGTTATGGTATCTTAGTTAAGTGTGGCTCTTAAACGAACGCCCACTACATTGGACCAAGTGACCCATGAGGAACAACAGAGTCCTTATGGCTACAATACGTGGGTAAGAGGTATGTTATAGGGTCAATCGTCAGCCCTCCACTATTAATTATGATTTGTGATTGTGATGATTATGTGACATGATATTAGTTTGAAAACTGCATTCATGTTTATGAACAAAATCATTATATTATGAAATTGCATTTACGGATATAATACATTATAAATATATACGTATCATTTGAGATCTTTAGAAATGCATAACATAACCATTGTATTAATTCGCTTAGTAAGGTCTGACTCCCCTAAACTATTTTTCATGATCTTCTTTTCAGATGTCTTTTAACAGGGTACTTTATCGATCTTCTTCCTCTCTGGCGATTTGATGTATGTTTGTTAGTGACCTTTCACTCTAGAGCTACAATAATCTTGTATATGTTAGATTTCCCTTTATTAACTATCTTAATGTTGTAGCACATTGATTATTGTATATTGTTGAAACTGTTTGATTATTATCAGCACTAGTTTGATCATTTTGAAATCTCATCTTTGTTATGGATATAAGGATTTGGTGACATTTTAGGCTTGCTAAGGGTCCAGTAAACCCTAAGTTTACTGTTCCTTTAGTGTCGGTCATGATCTAAGATTGGGTAGTGATAGACATTCTTTAGAGAATCTCAATCCCTATAGATAACTTAGAAAATTTTAAAAACTTACTATATTAATCTTATCTAAGTATTTTTAACATTATTTTTTAGTAGATATAAATACTTTGAACTTTTCAAATTTTAAATTAATATTTTATTTAATACATTTGGCTCATATAAATTCATTAGTAACCTTAATCAAATACAAGTTGTTTTGGATTGTTATTACATCTCATACATCATAAGTTTTATAACTTCACTACCATCTTCATCATTTTCCCTAAAGGTTAGTTTGTTCATCCTTCAACTTAATATATATCATAAGTTTGATGCAGTTCATAATCAAAAGGATGTATATATACTTGTATATAACTTTATAATTCTCATTATATTGATTTAACCAATATGATATAAAAGGACAGTCATGGTTATCTAAATTGATGTTCTTGTCAGTTATGTTAAGCATAAGACTATTTTAATCCAACACATAAAAACTATTTATATAAAATTAGATCAAGTACTTTTATTAAAGGTATAATTCTTGTTATGCCTTATGGTAATATTGAATCCAAATTCAGTATCATATATCTAAAAATGTGAATTAGAAATGTGTGTGTTTGTGTGTGTGTGTGTATTATCTTTATCATATCTTCTACTAGAAACAAAATATATGTAATTATCTTCCTCTAATAATAAACTATTCTCATATCTATGTTAATACCTTTAATTTTAGTCATTATTTATACTTTTAATAGGTTATATTGAGTGGAACAATCCCTTTAAAGGTGTTATACCTTTTAGCACTACTTTATACAATCATTTGTATTGAACCATGAGAGGTTCCAATCAATGTCATTGAAAATAACAAAACATAAGTTCGAGTAATGAATTTATTATTTTGATAATAACAATATAAGAGAAAGATGTTGTCATAATTCAAGAAGACATTTCATAAGTTAAAAAAGAAAAGTTGAGTTTTTCCAGCTTCAAAATGAAGATCAAGTTAAGAATAAAAGAAGATCAATGTATCCTAAGTTGATTTTATATTTTATAATATTAACATGATATCATTTAGTCAGTTTGAGAAATTTAAAGGCTCATTATGCATAAACATATTACTTTATTATATTAGTCTTTTCATTCACCAAGAGGAATTAAAGCTTTTTTAAGTAAATAACATCTTGGTCGTTGAAATACTCTTTAGAGTATATTTTGGAAGTTGTTTCTAATTATAATTGTATTAAAAAAGTTAAGCTTGAGCATTTAAAGTTATCAAAATCATGATTTTAGGAGGATTGGTCAAATAATATTAGTTAGCAATTGATCAATGTAGGTCATGTATGTAAAACAACTATTGGTTGACATATTAGTCGACTAATGTGGTGAAGTGGTTGAACAATGTACAATAAATAATGAATGTGATGCATTGAGTACACATCACACTAGTAGACCAATACGATGGAACTAGCTATTATAACAGTTAGTTTTTGGCTTTAACATCTAGTAAGGATCTTAAAACATATAAATATTTTTTTATTAGTTCTTGCATTGAAAAGTATTTCAATTTCTAGTACATATATTTCTAAGTGCCTGTTAAGAATTTGAGCATTCATTGTCTCATATTTGAGTTAGTTGTCCTTTTTGGTATTATTAAAGTTATAAAATCATATATCTTAAGTTGCAAGATTGCTTAGAGGTGATCTAAGTGACATTGAAATCTCTTTTCACCATTAAAAAAGATCATATAAAGGTTCTTCTTTATCCAAAAAAGATTATACAAAGTTTATTCTTCACCTTAAAAAATAGTTATAGTAGAAGCCTGAAAAGAGTCTTGAGAGTGGACGTAACTAATGGTTATTTGTCGAACCACTATAAATTGGTTTGTGTTTCTCTTTTCTTATCCCTTTTGATTTTAAGTGTGTTGTTGAAATTTATTATTTATCTTTTATAAATTGTGCTTAGTATCACACTAAGTTAATAAATATTTTGTTTAAAATTTATCAACACATAATTCCCTGGGAAAGCAAGAAAAGGGATAGATGTTTACCGAGGAACTCTCCAAAGGGATAGATGTTAGCCTAGGAGCTCAGAGAAAGGGCCTACTCAATCTATGAAAGGTAGCTTGAATCGAATATATTCTAAGGTGTAAGGTTTTTATTACTAGAGTGAGGGCTCATCTCGTTTAGAGTAAGAAGTTAGGTTTTCTCTTCTGGACCTAGGAGAGGGGGGACATGTTAAGTATATACTTGGGATCGTTCTTCTTAGGGCTTTTTAGCAGGGACAATTCCATTTCGGTAGTAATATTCCATTTCAGTTGGAAAATGCAGTAAGGCATTTGGGGTAGTATAAGTGATCAAAGGGTGGTAACCTATATCATGGGAGAAAATAGGCATTTTAAGCGCTACTATTGAAATAGCCCGCCTAGTTGTATTTTTAGCTACTCCACCCATTTCAAAAAGTATGATACCCAGCTTAACGACAACTACCTAATAATCGGGAATCCTTTCCCCAAACCCATACGCATTTACGTAGGTCTTGGGATAACTGGTTTGTCATTTGCTATGGTAGTTTAACTCCAATTCAGGAAGATAACCTTGTTCTTATAATGCTTGGCGGCATGTTAAATACAAGAATTATCAATTTAAATCTTCTTAATTCATTCCTTTGGCTTTAAATTAAGTCCAACTAATTATTATGCATGTATTTCCCCCAAAAACTAAAAATTAATTCATTATTGTTGTGAATTAAGATCAGGATCATATATGAAATGAAAAGGGAAAAACAACCAGTTTTCGCTATTTTAAAGAAACATATGCTTTACTTTACTAAAGAAATATACAATTGGTAATGAATATGGTTCTTATCCAAATAAAAACATACCTCTTTTAATTTGAAATTTTACTCTTTGGAGCAAAAAGCTTATCTCATCTTTATATCAAACAAAAAGGAGTTGGCCCTTGTGTGGTCTTGGCCAGAAATTATCAAAATTTGGAAAAAGAATATAAATTTTTGTGAAACCCTAAACATTGAGTAAATCAAAAACTCACTTGTTCATTATTATCTATTTTGTAATTTTAAGCAGTATAAATATAATTATGATAAATTGTAATAAAATACCATAATATTTAATTATAGTTATGAACTAAAATTTAAAAATTCTTCTATTTCAAGTTCCCAATTTATTAATATTTAGTCAATAATTCATGTGTTATTTGTCTTTCCTTTCATAATTTTATAATCATTGATCCCTCCATTGCCTTTGGTATTAGTTATGTACCAAAGGTTTTCAGCTGTTAATCTTTTCAGAAATGAATAATCTAATATCAATCTAAGCTTTGGTGCTCAAAAGATGTGTTCAAGTCTTACTTTTGTTTGGCATTTTTTTTCAAAATGAGTGAGTGTTAATTATAACGAAGACATGGGAAGTCAAAGTACTGAAGCTCTGGAAATCACTAAAATGGAAGAGTATAAAAGACACATACCAAGATGAGGATCCACCTCAGTTATTGGAAGAAGCATCGTCAGAGGAAAGACACATTGACCAAGATCAAGGCCCCCCTTAATTACTGGTGCCACCTATTAAGCTGCGACTGTAACATGTAACATGAACCTTAGTACGTGTCTTGGATAAAACATAAAAGGGAAATAAATGAAGAAATGCGAAAATACCTAATTTTAGTTTCATCATACGTTTAGAGGAGTTTTCCAAGGCTGTAATAAGCTTGAATTCACCAGGACCTTCATGAGATCTTCTCACCAGCACGTGGTTAACATATTTCTACAGTTTTCTCAAAATGAGAGCTCTCTTAACAGGTTAGAGAATCTGAATGCTCACGAATGATATGAACAACTGCTGGAGACCTTAACCTCTTCATATAACATCTATGTCAGGCTTTCCCATCAAAGGCCTGATATGAGTCCGATCTATATTGATCGAGATTTATTTTCTTCCTGGAATCTGAATGCTCACAAATGATATAAGCAACTGCTGGAGACCTTAACCTATTTATATAACATCCATGTCGGGCTTCCCCATCAAAGACCCGATATGAGACCGGTTCATATTGATCGAGGTTTATTTTCTTCCTAGATTTTGGCCTACTAACTTAGATAATTTATTGGGTCACTTTATTATTTTTATCTGGATCAAATTACATAACTTAGCCGATAAGTTATTAAAAATTGATAAAAATGCAATTAATTGTTGTCCAACTTTATGAAAAATATCAAACATTCTCCCCTGGACAATAATCAATTGCGGTATTGACTCAAGTTTAATAACAATTTAAAACTTTGATTAAGCTAGGCTACTATATTGGTACCATGTTTTAAAAAACTAAAAAATATTCAATCCAAAGATAATAAAAATCCATCATTCCATAATACCAAAAAATATTAAACATATATGTCATGTGTGACACGGGTCCAATATAATCACGCATATATAATATCTTACTAATATGAATAAGAAAATGGAGTGTGGAAAATTAGGATGTTACTTGTATGATCTAATATGTATCATCTTTCGTTTATAGGTCTCGATCTCTCTAAACTTAATGCTAAACTTCATCAGAAAAATCTTGTTTTATCTCACTGGATGCTAAATTACATTAAAGAAAATCTTTATGTTCTCTAACTGAATGTTAAACTGCATTAGAGAACTTATATGGGATTAAAGACTTATATCCCCCTATGTCATGTTAAAATCTATAGATATTTGTATTAAACTTTATGTGTCTTAATGACATTGGCTCAAGGTTAATTTGTATATATGTATCATGACCTTTAAAATGCTTAAGATCGACAAAGATCTTAAGACTTACACATGTATTTTAACTATGTATGATAACATGTATTACTGGGGATAAAAAAGATGATCATCTTTATTAATTAAAAATTATACCGTCATAATACATGAAAATGTATCAATAAACATAGAGAAAATATAATGATCCCTAGCTAACACCATCTAAGTACTTCAACACACCTATACTGGATAGTTGTCTTTAGAACACAAGTGAGTGAAGTCCTTTAGTTAAAGGATCGACTAACATCTCCTCTATCCTTAAATGCTCCACTTGAATGTCACCTTTTTATATCAACTCCTTGATGGTCAAGTATTCGACCTCCAAATGGGTAGGCCCTATGATATTCTTATTATTGTTATGAAACAATACAGCAATAAGATTATCACAATATAACCGAATGGGTCTAGCCACTGAATCTTCAACAGATATCTCATAACTTAAGTTTCTGAGTCAAACTGCCTGTGAAGCAGCCCCATAATATATATCAAACTCTGCATGCATAGTCGAGGAAGTCACTAGTGTCTATTTGACACTTTTCCATAATACTGCACCATCGGCTAACATAAAAATGTAACCTGAAGTAAACTTTCGATCATCTAGACATATAGCAAAATCATAATCTATATACCCCACGAGGCTTAGATTATTAACCATGTTATATGTCAACATATAATCTTTAGTACTCTTCAAGTATCTCAACACTCGCTTAACTGCATTCTAGGGTTAGTCAAATATCAACCTAGCATTCTAACAGTAAATGTAATATTCAGCCTAGTGCACACCTGGGCATACATTAGGATACCAATCGCACTAGAATATGAAACATTCCTCGTAGCCTCTCTCTTAACTTCATTCTTTGGAAACTGTGCCAAAAATAATCTCTCACCATGAGAGATTGGTACTACAATAAGTTTACAATTAACCATATAAAACCTTTGTAACACTCATTTAATGTATTCACTTTGTGAGAGGCCTAATGATTGTTGAGATCTGTCTCAGTGAATCTATATACTTAGGAAAAAAGAAGCTTCACCAAGTTTCTTCATGTCAAAATGCTTAGCTCAAAGCTGCTTAACCTTATGCAACATGGTCAAGTCATTTGATGTGAGCAATATATCATCCACATACACTAATAGGAAGATAACTTTGCTCACCATAACCTTATAGTACAAGCATCTTTCAAACTTTTTTTCATGAAGACAAAAGAGGTTAGAACCTCATTAAACTTAAGGTACCACTGTCTAGAAGCCTATTTCAAACTGTAAATTGGCTTTGGCAACTTGTAAACTTTGATAGTTCCTCCTTGATCCTAAAATCCTTTAGGTTGCCCCATATAGACCTCTTTATAAAGGTTACCATTCAAGAAAGTAATTTTAATGTCCATCTGATGTAGTTCTATGTCATAATGAGCTACAATTGCCATAATCACTCTTAATGCAACATTAAAGATTACGAGAGAAAAGGTAACATTAAATTCAACACTTTCTCTCTAAGTGAACCCTCTGGCAACCAACCAAGCCTTAAAATCCATTTACAATGGATGGGTTTGCAATGTTGAGGGAAGACAAATAGCTCCTATACCTTATTGTGCTTAATGGATTACATCTCTTCCTTTATTGCTTCCTGCCAAAAATTTGCATAAGGTCCAAAAATAGCTTATGTAAAAGTAACTAGATCCACAACATGTCCTATATCATAGTCTTGTAAACCCAAATAGACTATGTAATTAGATGAGATAGCAGAGCGCTCTCTCTAGTGGATCTACGTAACTATATTAGTTCTTATACCCTAAAAATCTCTGCTTATGCAGGTATAGGTTCCTATTTCTACACAGGCATGGTACTCAGACCTTGATCCACTGGACCTGACTGTATGAGTGGCAGATACAAAATAATTGTAGTATATGTCCTGTTATCATCTGAAGGGTTAGAGGGCCCATGTTCATCATAGACGTTGTATTCTAGAAACTTGACCGTTTGTGATTCCACTATTCTAGCCCCTCATTCTCTATAGTAAATTATGTAACCTTTAGAGAGATCAGGATATACTACTAGATAGCAACGAGGAGTATGGGGTTGCAATTAGCTTTCATAAGGATTACGCAACTGTATCTCAATAGGGCAACCCCATACACAAATGTGTGAAAGGCTAGGCTTCCAGAGTTCAAAAGACATCTTAGGCATTGAATTACTTGGGACTCTTTTTAATATATACAATGTCGTCTTAATGGCTTCACCATAAAGGTAATTAAGTTAGTCTTACTCTGTATTGACCTCATCATATCCTTTAGGGTGCGGTTATGCCTTTTGGTGACACAATTTTTCTCAGGACTATCCAGCATAGTGAACCTAGTCACTATTCCAACTGATTCCACATACCTAGCAAATTGACCCTTTTTTGTCCTTCAATACTATGTTTTCCATAGTACTCTCCTCCTCATTCAGATTTGACAATCTTGATCAATTCTTCCAATTAGTTCTTAAACTCAGTCTTAAAGATCTTGAATTTATCAAGAAATTCAGACTTTTTCTTAAGCAAGAACACGTAATTATAATGGGAATAATCATTTATAAATGTCAGAAAATATTTAGAGTTGCATAATGTAACTATACAGGGTCTACTAATATTTGTATGTATGAGGTCTAATAAGCCAAAAGCACAAGTTGACTTGGGAAACTTACCTCTGCAACAGTCAATATATGTTTCCAGATCACTAAAATTTAGAGTTGGGATAATGTTTTCATTTATCAATCTCCCAATCCTATCTATTGAAATATGGAGTAAGCACTTATGCCACAACATGTATGACGTTTCCTTTATCAGAGGTCTTTTATGAGTAACAAATTCAACAATATAAGAAGAAGCATGCACTTCATTAGAGGTAAGACACATTCTATATAACCCATAAGACAAGAAGGCAATTCTGATATATTTTGCATTGAAAGATATATTTATAATTAAAGTATAAATTGCAAAACAATAACCCTTTTTGTCCAAAACTGATATAGAGATCAAATTCCATCTAAAAGATGCTATATAAAATATGTCCTATAATATAAGTATAATCTTTGTATCGAGGTTCAAACCTAAATCCCCTACATGCAAAACATTAACTTCTTCATTATTACCAGCCATCAACTCTCCTCCCCTTTAGTCAACTTTCTACTAGATTTGAACCTTACATTGTGGACAAAATATGATTAGATGCTCTACCATCTAGCCACGAAAAACTTAATGTGGCTATAACTAAATTGGATTCATGATTTAATATAAGTCAAAGGGTGACCTGACAAATCCTGTTTGATTTTTCGGAATTTATACTTTTGGCAGTCGGATTTGATAAAGCAAACACACGTAAAAAAGAGTGAATTGTGTGTAAAAACATTTACGAAGCTTTTAAATCAATAAAATCCTATTTAAACAAAATAAATTTATAAATAGAAGGGCCCTATAAACTATCAAAAGGATCCTATTAATGCTCAAATAGAAAGAAAGCAACTATCAAAAGGAGCCTACTAATGCTCAAAATGATAGGATCCTTTTTTAATTGATAAGAGCCTACTAACACACAAAAAGAAAAGAGCTTGCTTAATCGATAGGAGCCTGTTAACTTTTGAAAGAAACCTCTTATGATATCAAAACAAAAGGAGCCTTTTGAAAACTTATAATGCATAAATTTAAAAGTAAGAAAGAGAGAGAAAATGACACAATAGATTTATAATAGTTCGATTTATAACGAAGCCTATGTCTAGCCGTCAACTGTCTAACTTGAGTATTTAACTATAAAAACCAAGTAGTAATTTGATGAGCCTCTTCAAGCCAATAAGTGTATATTTTTCAAGGTTCTTTAACCTTCCACACTAGTAATATTTTGCTAGCCTCTACAAGATCTCAATAAGAAATGTATGAGGATTTAACAATCTCTCTTAATAGAGTGATTACTTTCTAAAGCATAAAGAGTTTAATATAACTTTTAAGAATATTGATGCTCTAAGATATTTCGTAAGTCTCCTGCTTGTCTCTTGTGTATTGTGTGCCTTTTTCAAATGCAATAGTTCTTCCTTAAGTAGACATTTTCTTCAAGTAGTTGTTATTTAATCCTTGAAATCATCTCTGCTAAAATCTTTGATATTTAGATGTTAAGAAGAAAGTTCTGTTAAGGCTTCTAGAGCTAATTATTTGAATTAGTATGATTCTTCCAAATTTCATAGAATCATTTCTAAAAAGTTACATTTATAAAGAAGGTTCATGTAAGAAACAAAGTAATTACTCTATGATTTTATTTCTTTTTAAAAATTATATCATTGCCTATATAAGGAAATAAATCTAATTTGAATTTTGAAATATTATATAGTTATCATCAAAATTATTAGTCATAAACCTTAAGCTAACAATCCTCCCCTTTTTAGTGATGAAAAACAATAATAGATATATTTTCAAATTTTAAATAAAGAACAAAAGGTTTTGAAAGATATCTGTAAACTTTACTCGCAGTTATATTTAGAAGGAGCTTGACTTCTAAAAGAAGGACCTTACTGTCATTATCACTTATTTAAACATTTCAGTAGAATATATCATCAATAGCAATTATTTCATCAAAGCAATATTGAAAATATATTATCAAGGCAACGTATATCATTCATTCTCCCCCTTTGTCATTATCAAAACAAATAGAGAGGAAGAGTGACTAAGGCAATAAAAAAGATCATAAGTATGTAAGATCAGACCAACTAAAAAACAAAGACATTAATTAGACGTTTTTGTAAACTTGCAAGTTATGAAGCTGTTTTTACATGCTGTCTATTTGGTTGCGCATTTGATGTTGATTGGAAAGAATTTCTTTTAGATGTTGAAAGATCACATCATTGGAGTTCTGGAGAGGAACAAAAGCTGACTTTTGTGAGGTAGGACCTAAAACATCTGCTACCCTTTTTGTCTTCTTGTCTACCCACACGTTGTCCTTTAGCTTATAACTAAATTGGTAGGGAATTAAAGAATTGAAACCAATTCAGGTTGTCAAAAGGCACTTCAAAATAAGCAACAATTTTGGTCAAAACATCTCATACGATAAGCCACTATTGGTATTCTTGTGACTTCCCTTGTCCACCATACACTTCATAATCATTGCTAGAATGTTCATTTTATTACCCTTCAAAATGTTGTAGACCACATATGTATCGAGAAGGTTACATCTTTCTACTAAGCTACTCCTTTGAAAAATTGAAGTAGCCGAAATGGAAGCAAGGCATCTTAGCAGTAGGTCCAAGTATCTACACCAAGGTCTCCCTTCATAGCCTTTCTCAGTATGCAAACATATAAAGTCCACAACCTCTCCCAGATTAATGTCAATAATATCCCACATGTGGTAGGGAACATTAGTCTTACTAACTAGAATTACACCCAAAATGTTCCCCAAGATTTCCTCTGTAACTAAGATCTTGCACTCACTTACCCACGAGATAATTGTCAGCTTCCCATGAATTTCTTCCCTTCTCATGTGTATGTAGAACATCTTACCAATTCATCACACACCATTTTGTCCAAATTTAAAAAATTTTCCAGACCAACAAGAAGAAATAAGGGCGTGATGAGAATATTGATATCATTGAATAGGTTGAGAGGCAACATGCATCCTGCTACCACCTTTCTTTTCTCGTAGCGCATATTGTACCTCACTTCAGCTTCCATCGATTGCAATAACTTTATCAGATCTAAAGATTTTCCCTTTTGGAGTACTGTGAGTTTCTTTGATTTTGTTCTCTTGGCTTTAGGGATTTCTTCAAAAAAGGCTTCTGCAAACATTGTTCATCCCTAAAAATTTGTTCCTCATTCTTTTATTCGACTAAAGGTAATTTGCCTTTTCTTATTTATTCTCTTTTTCTTTTCCTTGATTCTTCTTCTTCTTCCTTTTATGTCTTAGCAGTTTCTTCTTGTAGGGCTTGTTTTGGGATACTTTCTCTGGTCTGTGATCTCTTTAATAATGGAGTTAGTTCTTCATCTAATCCATCATCGTTTACAACCCATTACACTTTAGGCACTTTTTTATCCTTAGGATCATTTTAACGGTAGTAGATGGTGGAGTAGTGGAAGGAGTAGCAATGATAAGAGTAAGAATGGGTATATGAAATCTTACTTTTCTTGTTTGATCCTCCTTACTCGAGGATTCTTCTACGTCTTCTTCTTCATCCTCCTCCTCCTCTTCTTGTTCTTCTTTTTGATTTTCTTCGCCTTCTTGTTCTTCTTTTTCTCTTTCTTCTTCTTCTTCTTTATCTTTTTCTTCTTTCTCTTCTTCTTCTTCTCTACTAGAGTCAGAGGCAAATTACTGTCCGACTGAAGGTTCATTGTTTATAGAGGAGGAGTTTGAGTCTGATTCTAGAGAAAGCATAGACAAATTTTGCATTTTTCTTTCCTCTGGAGTTTCCTGAAAAGGTGTTTCTGAAATTTAGGGTTTAGAGGAAACAGAGATAGGTTAGTAGGAGTATTTAAACGGCTTACTATTAGCGATAGAGAAGAAGACTCAAAAGCGAGAGTTTGTTTATGGCTGGAAGTTAAAGTAGTAGGTTTTTTTCTGTCCCTTTGATTTAGTTCATGCCATTACAAGAATGATGGGCGAGGTTTAGAAGATTTTTAGATGAAAGCAGAGAGTTAGAATGTAAAGCGTAAAGTGCGGCACTTCGAAGAACAATGAGGATGAGTAGAAGAACAAAGCTTGCTTAAGGAGTACTAAATGATTTTTAAGTGAGTGCTAAATGATTTCTTAGGGTTGATTTCGAGTGAAGAAGGACAATCATACTCGCTAAAAGAGGAAGTAGATCATCTACATATATTCTGTCAATCCCGTATAGTCGCTTGTTAGAATTGCGCACGAGTTTCTTTAAATACTAAAACGACGCCAAGAATGACTTGCTTTTTAGGACACGTGTATACTACTCTGTTAAATAGAGAGGAGCCTTCTAAAGTGGAAGGAGCTTACTACGAGGAGGTCTTAAAACTTAGAGGAGCCTTATAAAGTAAAAGGACCCTACTAATGTATACAGAGAGAAGTAGCATAGAAAATTCATACAAATATAATATTAGATAATCTTCACATACCAAGCTCTTTTCTTAACACGCAAAATATATCTTAAGAGAATGGGTTAGTGAAGATATCAACTACTTGAGTTTCATTATTAACATGAAAAAGATCGGCGGTTCCTTCTAAAACATGATCTCTAAGAAAATGATGCTTGATTTCTATATGTTTAGTCTTAGAATGATGCACAGGAATTTTTGAAAGATTTATTGCACAAGTATTGTCACATAATATAGGAATACGATTAAAGTTCAGAGAGAAATCTTAGAGTTGATGCTTCATCCATAAGATTTGAGCACAATAGCTGGTAGCTTCTATATATTCCACTTTGGTTGTTGAAAGGTCTATGCAATTTTGTTTCTTGCAAATTCAAGAAACTAAACATCCTCTAAGAAATTAAAAGTGACCACT
The DNA here is from genome assembly GCA_025504915.1 of Erythroxylum reticulatum. Lineage (NCBI taxonomy): Eukaryota > Viridiplantae > Streptophyta > Magnoliopsida > Malpighiales > Erythroxylaceae > Erythroxylum > Erythroxylum reticulatum. The sequence continues at coordinate 13,457,271 of JANSVA010000002.1, read as the reverse complement.
TGTGCTTTCCCGATCGACTTTAGTGACCATTTGTGCTTTTCTGATCCACTTTATCACCTGTATAACCTGCATCACAATAGTCAACTATATTAACAGAATCAATTTTTGGATACCATAATCTAAAATCCATAGTTCCTTGAAGATATCAAAAGATCCTCTTGATTGCTTGAAGGTTCCTTTCTTTTAGATTTCATTGAAAGCATGTGCAAAGACGCATACTAAGCATAATGTATGATCTTGAGCTTATAAGATATAGTAGTGACCCAATCATTCCTCTTACTTTGTTTCATCTGTAGCCTTGCCTTTTTCATCCTTATCAAGTTTAGTTCTAGTATACATAGGAATACCTATAGGTTTGGCATTCTAAAAATTGTACTTCTTGATGAGTTCCTTTATGTCTTTGTCTTGGCTAATGACCATCCTATTTTCTGTTTGCCTAATTTGTAATATAAGAAAGAAGGATAGTTCTCCCATCATGCTCATTCCAAACTCCCTTTGCATTAACGTTGAGAATTCTTTATAGAGGGACTAATTAGTAGCACCAAATATTATGTCATCAACATATATTTGTATTACGAGTAAATCATTCTCCTTTTTCTTAATAAATAAGGTTTTATCTACCTTTCCTCTTTCAAAGTTATTCTCAAGTAGAAAATTACTTAACTTTTCATACCATGCTCAAGGGGCCTGTTTTAAACCATATAGGGCTTTAGTTAACTTCGTCACGTAATCAAGATGATTTTCATCTTCAAAACCTAGAGGTTGCTTAACAAACACTTCTTCGTTAATATATCCATTTAAGAAAGCACTTTTACATCCATTTGGAACAATTTGAAGTTTCTATAACAAGTGAAGCCAAGTAAAATTCTAATTGATTATAGTCTAGCAATAGGCGCATATGTTTCATCAATATCAATTCCTTCCTATTGATTATAACCTTGAGCTACAAGTATGGATTTGTTTCTTACCACCTTACAGTTTTCGTTAAGTTTGTTTAAAAAAACTCAATGAGTTCCAATGACTGACTTGTTTTACGGATGAGGTACTAGATTCCAAACTTTGTTTTTGTGAAACTGATTCAATTCATTTTCATAGCTGAAACCCAATTTTCATTAGTAAGACCCTCTTCAATGGTCTTAGGCTCTAATTGTGAGATGAGGGCAACAAAGTTGTTCTTGAAGGAAGATTTGGTTCTTAAACTTTTATAGGGGTCTCCCAGAATGTACTGATATGTATCTTGACCTCTTCATTCTCTTGGTGTTCTTCATTATATAGGCTCTTACTAAGAGGAAGGAGCCCACTCCATCCTGACTTCAAAAGGACCTTCTTGATCTTATGATTCTGAGGGTACTATAGGTGTAGTCGATGTATTTTTAGGAACCAATGGATGCTCTTCATCATCTGACTCATCTGTGGTTATTGAGGGTGGTGCTTTATCAAATACTACATGTATTGATTCTTCTATCTTCTTTATTATTATTTTTTTTGTTGTAAACTCTAAATCCTTTACTGGAAATAATGTAGCCCAAAAAGATAGCTTCATCTGATCTCACAACAAACTTTTCAAGTTTTTCATTCCCATTATTTAGAGCGAAGCATTTACAACCAAATGCTCGAAAGTAAGCAACATTTGGTTTTCTTCCTTTCTATAACTCATTGGGGTTTTTTTTCAAAATAGTTCTTATAAGGAACCTGTTGCGTATGTAACACGCAGTAGATACTGCTTCTGCCCAGTAACCATAGGGTAGGCCAATTTCACAAAACATTGTCCTGGTCATATCAACTAAGGTCTTATTATCAAAGAAATCTTTAAACTTTTTATTAACAAATTCTTCACCGTGATTGCTTTAAATTAAAGTAAAGTAGTATCATTTTTTGATTTGAATTTTTTTGCAAAACTTCTCAAAAACTTCAAAAGCATCATCTTTATTTGATAGAAAGTAAACCTATCTAAATCTGAAATAATCATCAACTAAAACAAAAATGTAATACTTACCACCAAAACTTTGAGTCCTAGTAGGACCAAATAAATCCATATGCACAAGTTCAAGCGATTGTTTAGTAGACATAGTAATTTTGGGAGGAAAGCTACTTTTAACTTGTTTAACTTTTAAATGAGCCTCACAGCCTAATTGTTTTCAAACTTAAGGGTAGGTAGTCCTCTTACTAACTCATTCTTGGACAATTTTGATAGAATACTCATGTTAGCATGTCCAAATCTTCTGTCCCAGATAAACGAATCCTTTTCTAAAGAAACAAAATACTTAACACTTTCTAAAGACATGTCCTCCAGTTGAGCACAGTATATATTCTAATTTCTAGGACCAACAAATGATTATGATTATCGACTATTATTATTATGATTATCGACTATTTCATAATGAGATGTATAGAAAATGACTCTATAATCCTTGTCATATAACTAACTTATGCTTAACAAGTTATGTTTCAAACCATCAACATAAAGGACATTATCAATGGAGGTGGAGGCAGAGAAGAAGTGTAACACCCCATTATCCTAGGGTACGCACCGGGACGCCCGTAGGTCATTCCGATACATATCCTAAGATAAGGGAGT
>JANSVA010000002.1:13432013-13442658 GCA_025504915.1 Erythroxylum reticulatum | reverse complement strand
AACACTTTCAATGATTCTAACCCATTCAAAATGACCAAAATACCCTTTCCAATTGGTGAGGGGATGTTACAAGAAGACATTACCTCCGTCTTTTCTTTCAATGTAATTGAATGTGATATTTCACCTATCATGTGTCTAGAACAGTCACTGTCGACTATCCATTGATTTTCTCTGGTCTCCGCTTTGAACCATATCTGCAGAAAAATATTATCTCATTTTAGGTACCTAAATTTTTTTGGGTCCTTTCAAGTTAGTAGTTTGACCTTTCAATCTCCAAAAATACATTAGAGAAAATTTTTTCAATTTTATGAAAATTACAAGAATGAATAGTGTGACGATATTTACCATCGTAGAAACATAAAACATATGAATGAGAATTGCTATAATTTTCTACCATGTTTTAGGTTCGTGTTTTTTGACTATAACTACTGCTACTTTTAACAAAGAAATTCTTGTATGACCTAATATTATTTTTTTCATTGTAACATATTCCAACTTTATCAAAGACACATTTAACACTACCAAGTAGTGCATCAAGGTTGTTCCTTCCATCAGCAATCTTTGCAAGATCTTTTTCTAGAGATAAGATCTTCCCTGCACATTTCTCTTTCTCAAGTTCTAAGCCGACAACCTTTTCTTCTAGCTGTCTTATCAGAGTCATTCTCAAGCAAAGTATTTTCTAGCTTAGCTACTCTTTCTTCCAAAGCTTCCTTTTCAGGGATCTTTTGCTTATAATCAACTTCAAGATACATATTTTTGGTTACCAAACTTTCATTCATAGATTCTAATGATTTAATCTTACTCTTTAGAGATGCATCATTGTTCTTGGACTTTTTAACTTCTTTGAAATTCTTCAATGTCAACTTTTTGTACTGATCATACAGTTCATAATATATATTTTTCAATTCACCAACTTCAATATCAAATTAAAAATAATATATCTCATCATCTTCTGATTCAGCCATGAAGCAAATGTTGATGACTTCTTCTGGCTCTTCTTCTTCAAAGTTTTCATAATCCTTATTTGACCAGGCTACAATAATCGCTTACTTTTTAGGTTTTCTTTTTTCTGACTTTTCCTTCTGAAGAGGAGGACATTTAGTTCTTATGGGTCTAGGCTTCTTATAGTGATAGCAAATGATTTGATTATTTTATGTATTGCTATTGTTGCTGCTGCCTTTTGATAAGAACCTATTGTTCCTAGCTTTTTTGTTTCCTTCTCTTTTCTTCATCACCTTAATTTTATAAAAGCGAGCATACTTTCTAATCATGAATTTGAACTTTTCATCTCCATCTATTTAAAACTTAGTGTCACTTTCATCACTGTTTGATTTATCAGTTGCTTTTACTTCATTCCTTTCTGTACGAGGATCCTTCATCTCGCCTAAGCTCAGTTTCATGGATCATCATATTTCCTCGTAGCCAGTTGAGTGAATAATGTCTAGATCCTTTGCAGTTTCTAGAGCTGTCACCTTAAGTCTCCATTCATTTGATAGTGATCTTAAAATCTTCGTTATGAGCTCATCATTGGGATATATCTTTCGCAAGTTATTTAAGGTTATGATGATGTTGTGGAACTGTCCAAAGAATTCATTTACAGTTTCTCCTCATTTCATACCAATAGCTTCATATTAATGCACTAAAAGGCTTATTCTATGTTTTTTACCCCGTTCGTTCCTTCAAAGGTGACTTGTAGTTTATCCCACATTTTCTTTGCTATAAAGCAGTAGGATATATTCTCATATTCTTCTAGAGATAGTGCACAGATCTGATGTGGTTTTGCTTTAGTGTTTAGCTATGCAATTCTTCTGTCAACATTTGACCATAATTCTATGTTATTTGTAGCAGGTAGTGTAGCTCTAACTCTGATGGCTTACCAGACTTCCGTTATTCAATTAGTGGACTGAGTTTTGTCTATAACTAGTGATGAGTTACGGTTACTAATATGAGAAAATATTCAGATTCTTTTGGATATCGATTTATTCAAATATCAAGTTCAACTTCTAATGATACATCTTTATCAACTAAGGAAGTTGTTAGTTTGGACCTGGGTTTAAAGAAATTTATAATAGAAAAAGGGTTAGAATTTCATACAATAGAAAGAAGTTGAAAAATTATTTGGAATCTGACATTTGCTAAATAACTTATGATAAATTATTTCAAAATGATAATTGCATGAGATTTATTAGTTATTCCAATGTCTACGATTACCTTTTGTAAGTGCTCTTTTTGACGGTGTAGTGCAGTGCAGTGGAGCTTATCAGGAAGTGGAATTTCATTAAATGAGCCGTGAATTGGGGAAAAAAAAAAGGAAGATGCCATAGCATTTAGGATAAGAAATAAGAATATAGTTGTAACCGTGAAAGGGTTTTTGCAAAAGGTTTCTTTCGACTATGCCCAAGTTCTTGTTGATAATGATTTTACTTTAAATTTAAGATGATGACAATAAAGTGATCAGTTCTGTTTTCAGTTAGTCAAAGCTTAAAGACTTGGAATTTTCACTAAATTGCTGACAGTGGTGAAAGTACAAACTGAGAATTTAAACTTACGTAAATCATTTTATCACTTGGAAACAGAAAAGAGAGAGTTTAGTGGGCTTGTTGAATCAAAATTGTCAAATTATAATAATGTTTCTATCCTTATACAATTAGACATATCAAATAAGGCAAATAGTAGATATCGTCTATTACATAAAGGGTGATGATATGAACAAACATATATTGAGGTCATTTCATCAAACAATTAACGTGCATTCTGTCACTAGCAGAAAGCAGAATCACAAATTACAGCCAGTCAATCACAACTCCTCATGAACGATGATGTTTAAAACACTCGCTACATTAAAAATCGGGTTCCCTGTAATTTGGTTTACATGAACATACGGACAAGTTAACGGTAGTTAGATAATTAAGGTCTTTAATAATTAAAAATCCATCCTTTTTCGTTTGAAAGAAAAAAAAAATGAACTGAATCATTTTTAGCTGTAGAAAGTGGAGCGTGGACTAATTAATGATGATGTTTAAGATACTCGCTACATTGCAAATCGGATTCCCTGTAATTTGGTTTACATGAACATACGGACACGTCAACGGTTGTTGGATAAGTTCTTTAATAATTCTACGTCCATTCTTCTTCGTTTGAAGAAAAAACAGAAAAGAATTCCATCTATAATTGAAAATGTGCCTGCCACCTTACAAGTTGGTCTTATGGTAACGTACGGCATTGACTAATGAACACTATTAATTAAGTTGCATCATCAGTTATCGTGACTTTCACTACAGATAAGAAAAATATTTTTTAGTAGAAACACTTGATTCCATCTCTAATTGAAAATATGCCTGCCCCCCTTGCCGATTAGTATTTATAGTTGTCATAGAATCGTCATTTCTTCAACCAGCCTTTTAGGAACATTAAGACATTGGTAGCTCTCTCTTTTCGTGTCTATAATTCTCTCTTTATCTTCAACTATATTCACATCTTCCAGGTCACCGTTGTCTTTATCGGCATCCATTGCAGTCTTTGTCTACAAGGTACCATTTTCTCTAGCTTGAAGATGTCAGCATGTTTTGAATTCATTTCCTTTTTAAGGATACTGTGCGCAAACTACATTGGACGTCTTTTCACAAGAAGTGATCCTCCAGCCGAGTCAGAAGCAGCAAATCCTGAGTCTAACGGAGCAGATGCAGTAGCATATACTAAGCCTCAGAACTCATATGCTCCTCCGTCGAGTAGCACCAGAAACAATTACGGAATTTTGTAGCCAACCAAGGGTGGATCTACGAATAATTTCATCCTTCCTGTTAAGTAATAATATATATGTACTCAATGTTTTAAAAATTAAATTGATTTATCTGATTTAAGAGTAAAATCTTCGAACCAATTTATTTTTAATTTATTTTTAACTTTGTGGTTCGATTTATTTTAAAAATTAATAAATTTTTATAAGATAAAATAAATCAATTAATTTTTATTTAATAATCTCATTTTAAATTAAACTTAAAATTTTTGGATATGTAAAGATAGTTATTTTTAATTATTTTCAATTTTTTTAATTTTATTAAAATTTTAACTACTTTTATGATGTTTTAATACCGATTGAATATTTCGCTATAGGTAAATATTTTTTTTTTGTAGAAATACTTCATTCTAATTCTGATCTTAGCCTAGTATTTTGTAGTTCCAATCAATTTTTCATCACCCTTTAAGCAAACATCAGTATGTATCTTATTAAGTGATGGCGATGTAGGCATTATCTCCATTATTGTCAAATCTTATCTAAACTTTCAACTTATTTATATACCTAAACAATTTTATCAGTAATTTGAATTGTAATCTTTTATTTTATCACAATCCATTTAGGTGTATAATATATATGGCAGTGGGATGAATTTCTTTGTTTTAAGAAAACACAATTAACATGCTGAAACAGCTAATAATACCTATGTGGTCCGAATATATATATATGCACACACACGCATATACATACATATACATATATAAATAATATGTAGTCCGTTGATATTATTTTATTGTAATATTATTTAAAATAACTTTTACATCAATAAATGGTTTAAAATGTTCATAAAATAAATTAAATAATATTATAATTTCAGATGCACATGAAAAAAAATGATTTAAGATAGGGCAACTAAACCTAGAGTTAGAATCTAGATTTAAAAGCAAGTAAAAGTAAAAACTATGTGGGGAGGAACTCTTATTGCCAATGTTATAAATATGGTATCGATATTAATATTGGATGTAGTTTTAGTATGGTACTGTATCAATACAGTCAATATCGAATAACATTTTAGCTAATTTTTTAAATTTATAAAATAGTATCTGAATCTTTTAAAAATTACAAAGCAGTTTATTTTATTGTATACTTTACAATTTTACATCAACTTTGTCTTAAAAAATCTCAACAATAAAATTTAAAATAATAAGAATTTATTTATTTTTATTAACATTAATTTTCAAATATTTATATAACCACTCAATGAAGTTGTTACATTCATACAAATGTATAATAATTTGACAATTATGATTACAAAAATTCTATTAATTTGTTGCTTTACTATTTGTATTCAAATGTTTTGTATAATATGAATTACATCATTTCGTTATTATCTTAAACTTTAATTTAGATCGAGGAGTTAAAATTTTTATGTAAGTTATATATTAAGGTTAACACAACAATATTTTATATCTAAAAATAAAATAAAATTTTAAAAATTAACGTTAAATTGACAGTTGATAAGTTCATATTCTACTACACATAGGGTAGTCGCTAAAAATATGAATTCTAGTGTAATCCTTTTGTTGTTTTATAATAACGTCGTAAAAATTTTTTAAAAATACAATACGAGTTACAATTTTTTAAAAATTTAAAATCTTCTTAGCACCACAAAATAGTCATTACACATAATTATATAAAAATATTATCAAACTTAATTGATTTATTAATGTTCTTTTTTTAAATAATTTACAATAATTTTATAAGGCATAATTTTGTGTTGCTTAATTTATATAATAAATATATGATTAACAATTATAATTAAAAAAGCACCATATTTAATATAAGTAAATAAATATATTTGATAATACAAAGGGAGGGAGGCAGAAGCACTTAGGGGGTATTTTTGTAAATTTTTGTTAAAATTTTGATTTTCTACAAAAAGTCTATATTTTTCAAAACTAACGGTACCAGCCAGTATTTAAACCAAAAGAAATCACATGGTATCGACAACCGGTATCCAAGAAGGTTGTTTCGTACTATCTTTTGGCCAGTATGAAATTGAAAATACTGACTATTACAATGTTATTTAATAAGAGGATCCTATAAGGACAAATAGCTTGTGTAAGGCAACCTAAGGATTATGGGAAGTGAATCAATATTACACTACAATAAAACTTACTTTAGTGATTTTTTTTTGCAACGATTTGAAATTTGTCACTAAAAGTTAGCTTTTTGGTGCTGATTTCCAATAACGTCACCAAAAGCTTATCTTTTCACGATATTTCTAGGAATTGTCACTAAATACATGTATTTAGCGACGATTTAGCCTTTTGCGATGGTTAATCATTTTTGTCGCCAAATATGAAGCCTTTGGCGATGAATTTTTCAATTGTTGCACAAAGCTACACTTTTGGCAATGAATTTTTAAAATCATCGCAAAAGGTTAAAATAAGTACACTGTTTGTCTAATGAATTCAAACTCTATAAATTTATTTAAAATTTTGGATTTATAGACAAATGATTTTTTAATGATGCCTATTCTATATAGTACATCTTCGTTCATGCAAATTTTTTCTGAAAACATAATGGAGCATCTAAAAATTGTAAAATGTTTTCAAAGTTTTAAACATGTTATTGAAAAACACATGGTAGACAATTTAAAATTTAAAAAGTAAATATTTTTTGATATAAAAAGATAAACATACCTAAAATTTTAATGTTAGTAAGATCAAAATATCATAAATTTAAGTTAACTACTATTCTTAATCATTAATATTTATTAACAATTAAATAATAAAACATATAAATATTGAAATATGATAAGCAATATAATATAATGATATATGGTAAGTAATACCAGATTTTAATTAAAAGATTAATAATTCTTACAGTCAAAATAATAAATAAAGTTTCATGCCTATTCCATCGAAAAGGCAAATAAATAATTATTTTTTGGATTCCAAGTAACATGAAACTCGGTAGAAAAGATAAAGGAGTTCCCAATGTCTAGGTTTCTAAGAAGGCCTTTTGCACATTTGAAACCATCGAGTGCAACAGTGAAAGATCTTTCCTTAAGAGTTGGTTTATTAATACTCTCTTCCAACAATTTCTTGACTTTAATTAAATTAGCAAAAGATACAGTTAATGATTCCCCAAATGCAGTATGGATCTCTAAATTAGATGAACCGCACGTACAATGTATTTCACCTAAGAAAGAAATAGTATAGAACTTAAATAGCTAATTAAGTCAAACAACATAAAAAGCCCAAATTCGAACACATGCATACCTGATTGAATATACATAATTTTTGGAATCAACGATTGTTTCAAAACAACAGATTTCCCTAATCATGTGTGGACCACTGGGACATCGCCACTACCTCTATTTCCATCTATGTTCTTTTGAAGATTTAAGGAAGCTTAACACAACTCATAGTATATATAATCAAACATTCATTTGATAGCTTCCTAACAGAAAATCAGATATAGATAATTAAGGAAGAGAGGTAATTCAAATGATACTAACAATCTTAAAGAAGAAGATCGACTATTGAAGACAAGCGGTGATTAGATTTGATGAGGAGGTTTGTTCTTCATCAAGGAGAATTTTACATTCTTCCCAATCCGCTATTAGAAACTAGTCGCCAAGTCAACATTCTGCAATGAATTAATGTTAACAGTTTTATTCTGAAAAGTCAATTTAGCTTAAAATTCATTATTTTTAATTCAATTCTTTTGGTAATCAAACCCCAAAAATTCTCAGGTGTGGAATGAAATGATCTAAAATTGAATGGAACTTTACCATACAAATCCTAGCAATAAAACGAAAAGGTCATTCCTTTTTAACATGCTAAAAACAACCTTCTCCTTAACAACTTGTTATTTATGATTAAAAAAAGAAACATAGCTCAAGTCCAACATAAGATTTGAACCAATTCTATTGTTGAAGACACACTTAATCCGCTAAAAACAACCTGCTCCTCAGAAACTTGTTATTTATTACGTTAAAAAACAACATAGCTCAAGTCCAACATTAGATTTGAACCAATTCTCATATTGAAGATACATTTGATCCGATCAAAGAATACTTAGGAAAAGCTTTTGTATATTGAACATGTAATATAAGAGCTTAAGTTACATGCATAATAACAAACTTTTGGAAAAGATAAGAGAAGAAGAAGCAAACTTGGAGAATTTTGAGAGAGAGATAGAGAGCGAGAGAGAGAAGGGAGATAGGAGAAGAGAACCAGCTAAATATTGGAAACAAAATAAAGTACATAGGCATGAAAAAAGTTAAATAATTTCATGTACCATTCATCAAGTAGTTAGCAGGCTTTCCTCAAAGAAGCATTGAAGCTGGGAAAAAAAGTCAAAACTCATATACAACCAACACAAAAACACAATCAACTATCTTCTGAACACAAACACAAACAAAAACCCATACAATATAAGAAAAACACAAAACCCACAAACAGAGCACAACAAAAGGAGGGTTCTTGAAAAAAGAAAAAAATAATAGTACTAAAAGCATAATAAAAGGAGGGTTGTTGGGAAAAGAAAAGAAGATTAGTACTAACACAGGACACGAAGCTCATTCAATAGTGTCAACTGCAACACAAGAGACAACAACCCCAGAGGAGACGATGCTTCTTTGAAAACACGATGACTAACTTGAAAACAAAGAGAGCTTTTTTGTGTGTTATTAACCTAGTAGAAAATGACATCGTTTATTGTTAACCAAAACAACGCATTTGTTAATGAGCAAAATGACGTTATTTTCAACTAATTAGGAAATATACCATTAGGCGACAATTTAGATAATCATCGCCAAATGGTGACCCATTACCATTTGTTGTGACCTTTAGCGACACAATTATATAGAATATATAAATTTTTATAACAATACCAAATTTGTATATAATAAATACAAAATTATGATTAAATAGACTAATATATCACATAAGTAAGATATGAGAAAATTTATCTATTATCTATGCATTCGTAAATTATTATGTTAGTTACAATTATTATCTATATATTCATATAACATTATATTAATTACCATAAATAAATACATTTATTGCAATATAATTAAAAAAATAATTGCAATATAGTAAAACTGAAATGAATATTACATATTAATATCATATTATTAAATATTAAATATTACATATCAATATCATATTCTTAAAAATCAAATTTAATATTATGGAAAATGATTGTAAGTCTAAAAATAAATTTATTTAACAACAATGTCATTTCTACTAATTTATAAAACTAAAAACACAAAATTAGTTTATATTAAATTAATTTATACTTTTTATTAATCTCTTTTAAAATATATGATTTGACAACTTTATTAGTTTTCGTAAAACTCTATTTGTTATATATAAATTATATTATATTTTATATAAATGATATATTAAAAATTATCATAAATATGAAAAGAATTAGCGATGATTTTATAAAATTTGGCTAAGCTTGAAAAGATGGTTAGAAATCTACTTGACTCAGATCATATAAGCAGTCGAGATGTCGAGATGAAAACGAGTCTCAGTCATTAAACTAATATTTGTATTTGTATTTTGCATATAAGCATTTTTGAAATTGTTATTATCATCTTGTACATGATCAAATTTAATGATATTTTATTTTCTTTATGCAATGTTTCTAATTTTCAATTATTTTATTATATTTTTCCATAATAAATTGTACAACAAAAAATCTAAATACATACAATAATATCGATTAAAGATGTCACCAATAACTATAATTTACATGATATAATAGTTAATTATAATGTACATTAAAATTTTCAAAATGTCGCCAAATGTTTTTGGTTACGTTTTAAAAAGCGTAGCTAAAAATATTTCGGTATGATTATGGAAACATAGCCAAAAATATTTGGCTATGTTTTCAAAAATGTCGTCAATCATTTTTGGCAGCGTTTTCTTTTCATAGCTAAATCGCAACTAAAAGCTTCGCCAATCACTTTTGGTTACGCTTTCTTTTCATAGCTAAATCGCAACTAAAAGTTTTTAGCTATTTTTTTTAGAAACGTAGCTAATAAGTTTTAGTGATGAAAATGAAGCGTAGCCAAAACTTATTAGCGACGATTTAGAAAAACGTTACGTATATTTTTTCCTACAAAAACTACTCGTAGAAAAAAATAATTAGTGACGACTTTGTGAAAATGACATCTATAGTTCTTTTCCTACGGGGATTTGACAACGTTTTTGGCGACAAATATAAATCATTACTGACAAATTTCATCGTTAAAAGTCCCTTATATTGTAGTGTTAATTGGCACTAGCATTCGTAGTTGATGTATAGAGATGTATATAATATGTATTTTACTTTTAAAATATGGTAATTTTTATATATTAATAATTTTATTAAATAATAAATTTGATGATCTTAAATTGAGTTTAATTAGTTAACTTTTGTTAATTAATTTATTTTATATGACCCAAATATTATTAGTTTATCAACTTTAATTTGTCACATAGTTTATATTGGTTAAAATATCAAAACAACATATGACTAAGCCGATTATATTAACTTTTCTATTGTTTGGAAACTTTCGAATTGAATTCATTGACGAATTGGATTTAATTACATTTGTGGGATTGAATTAAATTGTATTTACACTATTTGGAATAAATTTATAAATATTAGAATTGAATTCAATTACATTATTTGGAGCATAATAAAAATAAATTCAACTACTTTATATGACATTTTTTATCCTTAACTAAAAATAGTATGTAATCAATATGATTGTATTTTGTAGTAATTTTTATATTTATGATGTGTATATGCAACATCCCACTACCACATGATACATACCCAAACATTCAAGCATATTTAAGTACATATCCTATGATAATAGCATGTTAGAGCAAAAGC
>JANSVA010000002.1:13399621-13410035 GCA_025504915.1 Erythroxylum reticulatum | reverse complement strand
ACCCCCTTCTAGTGCATTTTGTCTATTGAACTTAAAGTCTATATTAACGCCAGATTTACTTCACCAAGCTTCTTAAAGTTCATTCGTAAAATGTATTATTCATGCTAAGTAAGATAGAATTAGAACAAATTAAAGATTGTTGAGAAATCAAGTATAAGAGATATAAAGTTGTATTAAAAATAATAACATCAGAATATTTTTAACATACTTTAGTCAATAAGATATAATTATGTCCTTTAGATTTAAGAATAATTGTTTTTATTATTTAATCAAATATCATATTGAAAATTATATATTTTCTCTTTTTATAGAAGTCGATAAATAAGGATATTGATATGTAAAATCTAACTAGTACAATTCTATAAAAATTGCTAATTATCATTTTCAACCTAGTTTAAACATGACTATAATAAATCCTAGAATCCTTTTAGAGTTTGAAATTTACTAAAAATTGCATTTCTAGATTAGACAACCTATTGTTCGCACATGGACATGAGGTCTGATACAATCTCAGGTTATGTAATTCACTTCCTTTATCCATATACGTACACAGGCTCTAACATGTTCATGTCCTCCTCTAGAAAAACCTCCACCATACTAATATGCTTATGCCTTAAGTTGTTTCCTTAACTGTATCTTCATTTTTCATTTCAGAGAAGAGCACACCTTGACATGTGGTCGTGTTCACCTAAATACTTCTAAGAGATATGTTTTATTCTCAAAACACTTTGAGCTTGTCACTCATATATATGAGCTATACATAACAATCTTTGCCTTCACGATTGTACTATGTTCAATCAACACACTTTAAGAATCACTTTTAAGATTGTACATTCTTATATATGAATTATACAAAACAATCTCTATTTTGGTGAAAATGCTCTACATAAGTTAAGTTATATCCAACTCTAACACCTTAAGAGATTAATCAAGTTTAAGAAATGCTTGAACGTCTCTATAGTATCAAATTTTGTCAGTTACATTCTCTAAAATATGAACCTTTTCCAACAAAATCTACTAGATGTAATCAGTCTCCTAAACTCATAAAACCTTACATATTTCTCCATAATACCCATCTCTCTATCCTTCTTTTGACCATCCATAGTCTCATGAAAAGTAGTTGGATCACCATTACTGACGTTAAGAGCATATGAGACTAAATCTTCTTAACTATATATAATTGGTGATCTAATGGTACGTTTCACTCTACCTGTGAATATTGTATTGATGTTATTCTCTTAACATTGTTCTTTCATCTCCTAAAACAAAATGTCCAGCACCTTTTGCATTTTTTATAAGTTATTCTAGTTCCAATTGTACCACATTTGAATCAATAATGCTCTTTAGTAACTCTAACAGGTACTCTCTGTATGTTTCCCTCAATATGTACTACTCTTTAGACACTTCATCCTTAAAGGTTACCTAGGTTTATTACTAAGCATTTGAAACTTTCAAAAGTCTAAATTTTGGTGTTTGTCACCCTTTAATAAGCTCCTCTTATAAAGATATGTCATTCATTGCTTATTAAGATGACCCATTTATATGATTCATAATGCAGTACTATCTTCCATTAACTGTATTGCTATAACTTCTCCATCTATAACTATATCCCCTATCAACCTATAGATATTTCTCATAGTTTTGGCCCTTTCTTCACAATTATCTCATCCTTTACCACCTTAATATTATCTCTATCGATTTTATATTCAAAGTCATTTTCATATAAGGTATTAAAAGAAATCAAGTTCTTTCGTCACTCTAGTCCTTATTTGAATAGTCCCTCCTAACAACTCACACTTCTAGCATTAGGCCATCATTTTGCCTTTAAGTTTAGATATATAACTCCTTTCAGATGAGTCATCCTTGTTCTACTTCATCCTATGATATTTTTTTCCCTTCATATATAACCTTTCACCTTAAAAGCTTTCACTATTATTTAGTCTTTGTTAATTGTGAACTAATAGTTGAATGTTATGTATTTTATACCAACTGTTTCCTTACCAATGTGAGAATGGTAACTAAATATTCATAAGAAATAGATAAAGAACAAAGCAAAACCATCACTTTATTCTCATCTATAATAATCACCTTAGGCTTTAGCAAGTCTAACTATTTAGTTGAACACATTGATATACTATTTTAGATATATTTCCTCCTGCATTTGCAACCTTTTGTAGTCTCTACTTAAGATATAACTTGCTTGTGAGAGAGTTTGAATGTATTAACTTTCTAGCTTCTTCTGTATCTCTATAAAAGATGTATATATTAGTTTATGCCCTTACAGCCAATTAGTTGGGTGCAATTTAATGTTTGACATTATTATTTAATTAATGAAAAAGGCATTCCTTATTTTTGTGTATTAATTTAATTACATTTGATGTTTTAATACTAAAGGTAAAATCTTTGGAATAAATATTGTGTAATTGAAATTATGATGAGATCATAATTGTGAGATTCAATTTACATGTAAGTATTGTTTCTAAATGTTCCTAGTTGTATTTTTATCAAGATAGGATATTGTTGAAATAGTGAAACGAAAAAATAATTGATCTCATAAATTAAAGCATAGAGATACTTAAACTAATATGTAGGTGATTATTAGAGAATAAGCCAATGAATTGACTTGCCTATAAGAATCCCAAATGGAATATTACTTATGTGTCTGTAGATTTGTTTATCATGATGGTTGTATAATTGATCCTTAGAGATTACCGAGGTATCTCGTGTGAGATTTATTGTGTTTTGATGCTACTAATGAACCATCCTAGGATCATTCAGTCATTCGTAATTTGATGCAATATGAACCATAAGGAAACAACTGAGTAAGTCAATAAAGGATTCGTGAACCTAAAGTAATTAGAAAGAATGTTCCTTTCTTCTTGATTAGTGACAATTTATGAAATTGTCTGGCCAGAGTTAACTGACATTTGAAAAAGGAATTTTCAAATATCAATTATAAATGAATTACTAATTAGCAAGAACAAACATGATTAGATGAAAAGAGTAAACATTGTATCCATACTCTGTCCAATTGGAGTATAGGATGACAAAAGGATTAAATTATACATTATAACTATGCATGGATAGGTTAAGTCAACCAATTTGACATTCTTGATATTTGGACGATTATGACATATTGCTAGATGTCAATCTTGATTATGACTATAAATTGTTTAATTCGAGAATTAAAGATAAATTAAAAGGAGTTTTAATTTATCTAATTCTAATTTTAAATTAGAATTATAATTTATAGTCATTGTTAATATAGTAGGAACCTAATGGCTCATACAATAAAGAGCAACTTATTAAAAAATCAATTTTAATTAAGTTGGACTTAATTAAATAGTTTGAGAAACTTTAAGGGCCAAATATAAGATATTTGATTTTATTAAAATTAATTTAATTATAATTAAAGTATAAATTTGATTATAATTAAGGAAATTTAATTTTAAAAAAGGTACAAAACTACCCTAATAATTTTCTGTTAATAGGAAGAAAAATAAAGGAGTTAGCACTCTTACCTTCTTCCTCTCAAAAGTATTGAGAAGTTGTTTTGTGGACATCATTAAAGGCTAGACAATTGAACAACTCGTGATTGACAAATCAAAAAAAGTTTCAAAGAATTTTCAACGGGAACGCAATCAAAGTACGATTTCTTACCAATTGATTTGTATTTTTATTCAAGTTATTCAATTATTAAGGTCCAAATGAAAACCGTAAAAATTTTGTTTTCACTGCACCCATGATTGGATCATGGTTGATTTCCTATAATGGTATTAGAGCCTCCGTTAGTTGTTTAACTTGGATTTGTGCTTGATTGTTATTGATTCCGACAAAAAATTAAAGTTTTTATGCTACTTTTTTTGTGTTTTTCACGGCTATTCCTATTTATGCTTTTGGAATTATGTTTTCCACATCCGCATATTCTGGCCTTGAAATTTTGAATTTCATCTTGATCTTGCATGTATGATTATGTTTTTGCCATAGTGTTGTTATGTATGGAAAATTAAATGCTCCAATATAACCTCTGTTTTTATTTATGGCTTCTAAAATGAAAGGATGTATTGCTTGATCCGCGTTTACGTACTGGCTGGGTTTATGCACAATTGTGATTTCTACGTTGTGTTTACTATTTTGAGATAGGCGATTATCGCCCATCTTTGCGAACATGCGTCACTGGCGACAACAGGCGTCACTTACGATGCTAACGAGTGGTTGGCATCACTTGACACCAACAATTGGCATTGTTGGGGTGATTAACGCCCATGGATAACTGACGCAGTGGTTGGCGGTGATAAGTAGAAACGTGGGAAGATGGGTTACTATTAAACAGACGAGGGAAACTGGCAGGCGATTGCAGAAACGTGGCTATTTTCTAGATAACACGATGGGTGCATGTGAGTCACAGCGCCCATTATCTTTGAGGACATGTCTAAACAGATATGCACACGTGCCAGAAAGCCAACCTTACCTCTTTTATTTAATTTTTAATAGTTTAAAACCTTAATTTCTTTAAAATTAATTTAATGGAGATTAAATTAGTTTATACTCCTAATAAATTGAAAAAATATTTTTTCCAATTTTTAAAAATTGTTTTCGAAGGAAATTTTTATTAGAAAAAATTGGAATTTAGTTTAAATTTTCAAGAGTTCGATTATTAAATTAATTTTGTTATCAAATCAATAATTGGAATAAAGAAAAGGTTTTAAATAATTTCTTTCATAATTATATTATGTTTAAAATTAGTAATATAATGAGATCATATTATTATGATGAGACCAAAAAAAATTTAAAATTTAAATTCCTCAATTAAATATTAAATATACATTAGGAACGTAATAGTTGTCTTCTATTATTTAAGAATAAAATCATAATTCTATTTATTGCTTAGCTTATTGAGTAAACATAAGGTCACTTTAACCCGAATATATTTTATCTTCAATTGATAGGTCATACTTAACTAAATATATATGATTTGGATGACCAAACTCATGATAATATGGATTTAGAGGCAGGGTTAGGAATAATATATATGATATATTTTGACAAACAGTTGTCACTTAACAGATCTAGGAGTCATATGAGATGCGATTGATAAATTTATTGTCTACCTAATTTAATTTTAGAGTATTTGTTGAGCAAACTTAAGATCAATTATTTTTAATGGGATCTAACTCACTAGGAAATTATTTGATAATTTCACAATTTTAATAGTGAGGGCCATTATTTTGAATAAAATAGTGGAAGTAATCGAATATTTTAAAGTCCTTATTTTATTTGATTTTAGATATAAACTAATACTCGCTCTTTTATGTCTTTCAATCATCGAATCAAAAAATGAGTACCAGCCTGATGTTGAGAGCATCATAGATGCTAACAAGCTAACTGGACCTAATTTTTTGACTAATTTTGAAACTTGAGAATAATTCTCAGATAAAAAAGACATTATATGTTCTTGATACTCCTGCACCACTAGAACCTAGTTCATATGCAACTGATGAAGTTCGGGAGAGGTATCAACGTTATATTGATGACGTTGAGTAAGCTACATGTGTGATGTTGGCTACCATGTCTCTTGAGCTTTAGAGGTAGCATGAGAACATAGATGCGCCTACTATGATTCTGCATCTCAAGGAGTTGATTGGTGCATAAAGTAGGGTGGAGAGATTTCAAATCTCCAAGGTTTTGTTTCAATGCAAGATGACAGAAGGATCTTCAGTCAACCTGGATATGCTGAAGATGATTAGGTATATTGAAAATTTAGCTTAATTATTTTTTGTCATGGACTATGAGTTAAGCATTGATCTGGTGTTGCAGTCTCCAAGTTCTAGCTTTTCACAGTTCATGATGAACTTTACTATGAACCAGAAGGATATGACATTACCTGAACTGTTGAACACACTTAAGACTGTGAAATGGTGCCTTAAAAAAGAACTTAATTCTATACTTGTTGTGAATTCATCTAAGAGCAAGAAAAAGGGCTCTAAGAAGAATAAAAACAAAAAATAGAAGGCTGCTACTAGTGTAGTAAAGCCCAAAGGAGGTGTCAAGAAGAAGAGCAAAGACAAGGGCGCATGCTTTCACTATGAAGTCAATGAACACTAAAAGAGGAACTGCCCAACTTATCTTACTAGCCTAAAAGATAAGAAGCTTAAAGAAGTTTTCTCTTTAGATACGTTTATGATTGAGATCAATCTTTCTACTTCTGTTCCACATACTTAGGTATTAGATACTGGATGATATTCTTATAGTTATAATACCGTGCAGATGTTAACATGGAGTAGATCATTCAAGAAAGGTGAAGTGAACCTGCGAGTTAGCAATGAAGCAAGAGTTACTACAACAGTTATCGAAACTTGTAGTTTAGCTTTACCTCTTACCTTGTGTTAGTAATTGTTATTATGTTCTAGTTATTACAAGAAACATCATTTCTATTTCTTATTTGGATTTGAATGCATTTGTCATTATTATTAAGAATAACAGTTGTTCATTTTATAAATATGAAGTTTATTATCGATTTGGATTACTTACAAATGGTTTGTAAGAGTTAGATCGTGAAAGGCCAATTCTTAATGTTAATAGCAAGAAAAGAAAGTTAAGTGACTAAAATCCATCTTACTTATGGCATTGTAGGTTAGGTCGTATTAATGAAACTAGAATCACAAAGTTACATAGAGAAGGATATTTGGAACCTTTAGATTATGAATCATATGAAACTTGTGAATCTTGTATATTGGGAAAGATGACTAAGTTACCCTTTAGTGGAAAGGGAGAATCTGCAAGTGAGTTACTAGAGTTAATACATTCAGATTTGTGTGGACCTATGTCTATTAGTGCTGAAGGTGGATTCTGATATTTCATTACGTTCATAAATGATCATTCTGCGTATAATTATATGTACTTAATGAAACAAAAGTCTAAATCTTTTGAAAAGTTCAAGGAATTTAGACTTGAGGTTGAGAAACAAACTAATAAAAGTATTAAACCACTTAGATCAGGTAGAGGTGGTGAATACTTGGACTATGAGTTTCTTGGTTACTTCAAAGTGAATAAGATTATATCATAATGGACTCCTCCTCCTACTCTACAACATAATTGAGTTTCTAAGAGGAGAAATCATGCACTATTAGATATAGTACATTCTGTGAAGAGTCATGCAGTCCTTCCTATCTCCTTTTAGGAATACGCAATTGAAACCACAACATACCTTCTAAATAGAGTTCCTTCCAAGTTAGTTGACAAGATACCATATGAGATATGGAGTGGTAGAAGACTCAAATTATCACACTTAAAGATTTGGGGATGTGATGCTTATGTGACGTGTACTGTATCTGATAAACTTCAAGTTAAATAAGATAAATGTACATTTATAGGGTATCTAAAAGAGAGTTGCAGATATCAATTTTACCATCCTTTTAAGAAAAATGTATTTGTCTCAAGACATGCCACATTCTTATAATGAGAATTTATTCTCAAAGAAAGAAGTAGGAGTGAGGTAGAACTTAGACAAGTTTAAGAGCCACAAATTTACAATAAAATAGAACAAGAATCTCTAATTGATATATATGATGTATAATAGAGGGTTTAAGAGACACATAGTTCGCGACGCACTAGTAGGATATGTCGTCCTCCCACTAGATTAGATCTACATATTGAGCAAGGGAAGAATAATGTATCGATCATACATGATGAGCCTACTACATTTAAAGAAGCAATGTCTGACATTGATTATTTAAAATGGCAAAAAGCCATGAGATTGGAAATGAAATTCATGTACACTAACCAAGTATGGACTTTGGTAGATGTGCCTAATGGTATTGTACCTATTGGATGCAGGTAGCTTTTAAGAGAAAAATTAACATGAATGATAATGTACATAAGTACAAAGCGAGGTTAGTGGCTAAAGGTTATAGACAAAAACAAGGAGTTAACTTTGACGAAACCTTATGGACAGTAGCTATACTAAAATCCGTAAGGATCTTGTTGGCTATAGCAACATATCATGATTATGAAATCAAACAGATAGATGTTAAAACGACATTTCTCAATGGGAATTTGCAAAATGATGTGTATATGACATAACCTGAAGGTTTTGAATCTAAAAGATTTCTTAATCAAGTATGCAAGTTGTAAAAGTCCATTTATAGACTTAAGTAAGCGTCACAAATTTGGAGCATCCATTTTGATGAGACAATCAAAGAGTTTGATTTTATATAAAAAAAAAAAGTGGATGAACCATGTGTCTATAAGAAGGCTAGTGGGTGTGCAATCATTTGCTTAGTGCTATATGTGGATGACATATTGCTAATTTACCCATTTCATATGGGATTTCACTCTCATAGAGTATATGTCCAAAGATATATAAGGAAAGAGATCAAATTGATTGTATTCCATATGCTTCGATAATTGGATCAATTATATATGCGATGTTATGTACTAGACCAGATGTCTCTTATGCTTTAAGTATAATAAGTAGGTTTAAGCCAATCTAGGTGAGAGTCAATAGACGACTGTGAAAAATATCTTAAAGTACTTAAGAAGAACTAAAGATGTTTTCTTAGTCTATGAAGGAGCTGAACTGAGAGTTTAAGGATATTCAAATGTTAGTTTCTAGTCAGATCCTAATGATAGAAGATCATAGTCAAGATACATCTTCACCATAAACGGTGGTGTGGTAAGTTGGAAGAGTTCCAAACAATCAACCATTGCAAACGATCGAGTCAGAGTACATTTCAATGTCAGAGGTGGCAAAGGAAGCGGTTTGGATCAAGAATTTCATCACTGAACTTGAGAATTTTATCACTGAACTTAGAGTGGTTCCTAGCATTGTTAAGCCTATAGTATTACTGTGACAACAATGGTGTTATTACGCAAGCAAAGGAACCAAGGTCTTATCAACTGTCCAAACATATACCCAGGAAGTTTCACTTGATCAGGACGATAGTGGAGCGAAAAGAAACATTATTGAAGCGAGTTCCTATTGAAGAGAATAATGCAAGCCCTCTTACTAAGCCATTGTCTCAAAAGAGACTTGATCGATAATATTAATGGAAATAGTATTAGATATATGGGCAATTAACTTTAGTGTAAGTAGGAGATTTTCAATTTATGCCCTTGCATCCAATTGATTGCGTGCAATTTATTGTATGACATTATTATTTAATTAACAAAAAAGTTTTCTTTATCTTTGTTTATTAATTTAATTACATTTGATGTTTTAATACTAAAGGTAAAATCCCTGGAATAATTACTTTGTAATTGAAATTATGATGAGATCATAATTATGAGATTCAATTTACATTTATATATTGTTCGTAAACGTTCCTAGTTTTAGTTTCATCAATACGGGATATTGTTGAAACAGTAAAACTAGCACACATTATATTTCTTTCTTATGAAGAAAGTAATTGAGCTTATGAATTAAAGTATGGAGATACTTAAACTAATGTGTGGGTGATTATTAGAGAATAAGTCACTGAACTGATCTGACTATCAAAATCCCAAATGGAATATTACTTATGTGTCTGTGGATTTTCTCATAATGATGGTTGTATAATTGATCCTTAGACTTAAGATTACCAACGTATCTCATGTGAGAATTACTGTGTTTTAATGCTACTAATGAACTGTCCTAGGATAATTCAGTTAGTCTTACTTCGATGCAATATGAACCATATGGAGATAGTTGAGTGAGTCAATAAAGGATTCGTGACTCTAAGGTAATTAGGGAGAATGTTCCACTATTCTTGATTAGTAACGATTTATAGAATTCTCTGACTACAGTGAATTGACATTTGAAAAAAATATATTTTCAAATATCAATCATAAATCAACTACTAATTAGCAAGAACGATCATGAAAGGATGAAAAGAGTAGACATTGTATCTATACTCTATCCAATTAGAGCATTAGATGATAAAAGGATTAAATTATACATCATAACCATGGATAGATAAGTTAAGTCAACCAATTTGACATTCCTAATATTTAGGTAATTATGACATATTGCTAGACGTTAATCTTGATCTATGATTACAAATTGTTTAATTGGATAATTAAAGATAAATTAAAAGGAGTTTTAGTTTATCTAATTCTTATTGAAAATTGAAAATAATTTTATTTGGGCCAGTTAAAATGAAAATAATTAAAGACCTTATTCAACTACCATTCTATTGTTCATATTTTCGGAATATAGTTATTGTTTTAAACCTAGCAAATGACTAGTCGAGCTTATTACTAAAGTTAGTTTAAAATTTCCAAATTGTCATTATATTTTCATTTCATTCTTATACTTTCTACTTGTTTCATCAGAGTCATAAACATATCCAAAACATATAAAAATTGTTCAGTAGTTATACCTTTATAAAGCTCTTTACATAAAAAGCAAAGATTTGTATAATCAAATTGGAGCCTT
>JANSVA010000002.1:13361753-13386179 GCA_025504915.1 Erythroxylum reticulatum | reverse complement strand
TTTCTTTAGTTTAGTTTGATGTCTACCGTCTTCATACTACAAATAATTAAGACTTGTTGTTAATGATTATTCAAAGAGTAAAAGTTATTTATATATATTTTAACCTCTTTTAACTTTTATGTAAACAATATAGATATATATATATATATAGTAACGTTTTTGAAGTAATGTTTCATAATAGATTCAGTAATTACTAATTTGTAGATAAATATGAAATAACATATTATTAAGCTTATAAGTTTTATATATTTACTCTTTCCATTTATATACATTTTTAGAAAGAAAAAAATAAAGCAAAAAGCATACATAATTCTCCAAATTATAAGGTTATATGGAGTATGCCGTCACACTTCCCCGGCAGACCAAATTGTAAAGGTGGCATTGAGTCAGTGGAGGGCTTTTCCCCGGTTATAGATGACGACTCTGAACAAATATGAAGTTTTTGCATTTTCCGCAAACACAGCTTTCCTCTAAGTCCTTGAATATAATTAAAGACCTTATCCAATGACTATTGAGTTGTCCTAATTCTTGTACCCCAAATTAATCGGCATTCTCTTTTATAATGATGCTATAAATAATTTAAAAAATCATTGCTAGTCCATCTACTACTCTTTCATGATATGTTGTATCTATAAAAAATTCGGTGTTAACTATTTTAAGCTTCAAAATAGTTAATGTAATGAGAGAACTCTACAAGTAGTGTAGAGAGAGTTAGGCAAGAAACACAAGCTCTCTTAAAGTCTAAGCCTATTTATAATAAGACTTAGACCTCTTATTTCAATTAAATTTTAACTAAAATTACGATAAGTTCTAATTAAATATTAATTGAGCCCAAATAATACTGTCTCATATCAAACCTTATTTATTAAATATCTCATATTTAAGTTGCAAACTTTACAATCAAGTTTAACTTGATTAAAATACTTTTTCTCGCTTTATCCCATTCTTTGTATGTGATCCATTAGTCATCAATATATTAGCAATGGATATAAATTATAATCCTCACCAATTTTAGGATTAGACAAATTAAACTTCTTTATATTTTTAATTATATAATTTATATCCAAAGATCAAGATTGATGTCTAGCAATGCATCATGACTACCTAAATATTTAGGAATGTTAAAGTTATTTTGTTTAAGCTTTACGTACATGATTTTTTTGTATAATTCAATCCTTTTATTACATAATATTCCAATTAGACATAGATTATGAAATTAAAGTTTACTCTATTTGAGTTAATTATATTAGTTTTTCACCATTAGTAATTAATTCTTTTAATGATATTTGAAAATTATTTTCAAAGTATCATTCTAGCTTGATCAAAAAAATTTCGAATCAATACTAATCAAGAGCAATAAAATACTCTTCCTAATTACTTTAGGATGATGAATCATGTATTGATCACTCAACTACCTTTATATAGTTTATACTATGTCCAATGTATACCGATTGAGCTATCCTTGACTAAAATAGGTCATAAATAATATCAAAACATAACAACTCCTACATGAGATACTTTAGAGGTCTTAAATAAAGGGACCATTTATACAATTACCATAATGAGATTCATAATGAGAATTACCATATTCAAGTAATATTCTAAATAGAATTCTCATATGGGGCTAATTTAGTGAACTTGTTCCCTAAAAAATACCCATATGTTTGTTTAAGTATCTCCATACTTTAATAAATGAGATTAACTATTTCCTTTATAAGGAAGAAATATAACATGTGCTAGTATTTTTACTCTCTATTAAGCTCCCATGTCAATAAGACAATAATTAAGAACAATTTATGGATAATAATGTAAATATAATATGAATCTCATAATTATAATCTCTTCATAATTTTATTTACAATGTATACTTATCTCATGGACTTTATCATATACATCTGAATATGTATAAGATAAAGAATGTCTTTAAATAATTATGTCATTATAACTATAACAAACCAATTAACTTTAGGGCATAAACTAATATTCTCCCACTTATACTAAGTCAATTGCTTAAGTATGTTATACTATATCTCTATATGATAACCATAGTACCGCTGTGACAGTGGTTTAATGAAAGAATTTTTCAAGACTCTCTATAGTTAGAAATTTCTTAAATTTTCAATTTTCATCTCAATTATCATCATAATTAAGAGAAATTGCATAAACACATACCTAGATCTTTGATGAGACCTTAGCTCTTTTTATATGCGTAATGGTTTTAATATTCCATATTATATTAATGTTTGAATGTTCCAAAGAACTATACCAAGTTCATTTGAAGAACTTATTAATTCAAATAATCATTTCCGCTAAATGAAAAATGTATTACGGCTTGATTAGTAATTAATGCCACATTGGAACCTTTCAAATCTTAAAATAATATTGTTCTATGTAAAATATATCTTTAGCTAAGATTTAGTTATAAAGTTAATATCCATATAACTTTAAATTCAATTATCAACTCCTTTATAGAATAATAGATATCTTTAATACTACATCAGTATTAGATATCTTAAATACAAAAAATATTTTGTAAATTATCGACGTGCATAGATTAGAATAGGAGAATAACTTTCATATCTATCTCCATAGATCAAATTCCTAGAAATTAAGTGGTTACCTTTTCATATCTCATAAGAGTTGCTTTTGGACTACCATATCTTCATCAATTGAAAATGTTAATTATCTCTATAAGTAGCATGTCTCTACATAGTTCCACTAAATACTATAACTATACTCTTATTAACCTTTTTCTAGACATGATAAATTCACAATCATCTTTAAAAACTCTTTGAATATATCATAGAAGTGAATCTTTCAACATCTCATAACCTTTTAACTATATATCAAATGTATCAATAAAGACATAGTTGTAATTGGAGCTATTGTCACAAGATTGGAACCTTTCAAATTTCATCTTATTCTCACTAGTTGTCATGAGAACCATTCACCTATAAGTATATATTAAAGAAAACACTTTATTTAATAAGTTTGCAAGATTATATCTAACTTGTTAGATATCTTATAACCTTTTATTTTCTTACTTAAATCTAAACGTAATGGATAATATATGTTTTAACTAAGCATCACATCCCAAAATTATTAAATTTAACTCTTTCAAAGTCTTACCATTCTATATATACTATAGTATCTTGTTAATTGACTTAATTAGAAAGTTTGTATCTAAGTTATAATATAAAGAAATAATATTGCATCATACAATATCTCATATTGTATATTCATCTTTACATAAATCTATATCGTTATGGGATTCAGTTGTGGAGGTATTCATAAGAGAATCTCATTTCTTATAGATAATTAAAAAATTTATATCTTACCATATTAATCTCATCAAAGTGTTTCAACATTCTCAATGCTTGATTTGAACTTAGAATTAAAAAGTTTAGATTTTTTAAAATATTAAATAATTCATTGAATACTTATAACCCTTTCCTATAAATTCATTAGTAAATATAATGAAATATAGATATTCATCCTTTTGTAAATTATTATTAAAATAATACTTTCTATGTATCAAATTTAACAATTCAATACCATTATCATCTTTTCACCAAAGGTTGATTCGTTCATTATTCAACCTAACAAGTTTCATATGATTCATAATAAAAAAGATAAACATATCTTTATATGTAACTTTATGATTTTTATTATGTTGATTTAACCATTATGACATAAAAGAATAGTCTCAGTTATCTAACTTTGTGTTCTTTCCACTTTTTATTAAGTATAATTTTTCCTTTGATCTGACACATATAAAATATTGAACTTGGATAAACTCTTTTTACTTAATGACATATTTCTTATTATGCCTTGAACATTATAATCATATTGAATCCAAATTCAATTTCAAATATTCAAAAGCTTGAATTGTAAATATATGTGATGTCTTCATATCACATATTGACAAGAACATTCATGCAGTCATTTTATTATTATGATAATTATTATCATACTATAGTAAATACCTATAATTATAGTCCATGATTATGCTTATACTAATCTAAATTGAGTTGAACAAATCTATTCAGGTAACATACCTTTCAACTATGCTATATGCAACTATTTGCATTATGCTGACCATCTTTAATATTACAATTAAAGTTTATGAGACATTAGTCAACTTTAGATGTCATTACATTTTGTTGTATGACATTAACATGTCTCTAAAACTTTTAGTTAATATCTAATAGGGGTAATAGCAAAATTATATAATGTGCATATAACTTCTCTTTCAAATTTTAAGAATTCTTCTTAAACCTAACCTACATCTAAGAAATTTAGTTCACTAAAAATTAGGCTATGTTTGGTAGGGTGGTTAGTAATGGAATGGAATGGAATGTAATATTATTTCATTGTTTAGGAGGAGGGTTTATAATGGAATGGAATGGAATAGGACGGAAGGGGAGCGTTTCACATTACATCCTATTCCATCCTAAAAAATAAAAATGAGTCACCTCAAATTTGTGAAATTTAGCATGGAATGTAAAATGATAAATATGTACTACCTAACATACCCTTAATTATTTTTATAATACCAATTTTACCCTCAACCCTAATAACAAGTAGTAAGACAATACGTCTCATTATTTGTGTTACGCCTGGATCGATAGTTGATTATAGCAAAGGACGAACATTGTCGCTAGGCAGTAATGGACGAGCATCATCGTCGATCAGGCAACAACAATTGTCAAGTAACACCCCTTAGCTTCTGTCTGTCCTACTTTTACGATGCACTACTTCATTATCTTCCCTTTTTGTCTTTATGATGCACTACTTGATTAGCGATAGCTTCTCTCTTTCTCTTTGGGTTAGATCAGCTTCCTTGAAATATGGTTGTCGCCTTAAAACCCACCATTATGTAAGAGGGATATAAGTTTGAATTTTCTTCATATGACTCTTAGTATGCGATGGTGCTAATTAATATATCTATTTTTAGGATGAAAATTCTTGAATTGATCTATATATTCAAATTAGAGCTTTAAATTTCTGACCAAATTTAACTCCAAATGTTGAATAACTACAAATAATGATTCTGTAGATGAGCTCAACTACATGGGCTTTTGTCTGTAAGCATGTATATATTTTCAATATTATCCACAAGAATAAATAAATATTTATGTCCCATTATTGAGTATTATGGGTGAGAAAATTCATCATTATCAGTTTGAATAGGATGAACCCATCAGTATCAATGATGTTGTTATAGAATCTTAATTCCCTCAATAGATTTTTACATATATATATATATATATATATATGTATGTATATATATATACATATATATATACATACATATATATATACATACATATATATATATGTATATATGTATATACATATATATATATACATATATATATGATGTTATATGGTTTTACTATAAGGTTATAGTGGTTCCTTGTTTTATTGCTTAATCTCAACTCATTTCATTCTATATTTGTTCATCTCTTTATTGGTTTTTTATGTATACATGTGATGTTATATGGTTCTGTTATAAGGTTACAGTGGTTTATTGTCATATGGTTCTAATATTTATGCTTCCTTGTTTTAATCTCTTGGACTGATTTCACCCTATATGTTTTGATCTCTTTATTGGTTTTTTACATATATATGATTTTATACGATTCTTGATCTTACAAGTAGAGTGGTCCTTTATTCTATATGTTTTGTTCTAACAGTAGGTGACTTGAAAAGTAGGTGGAAATTAATTGTTTATGATATGTTATATGGTTATATGTATATGGTTATATTTTTTCATTAACAAAAGCACAGGTTAAAATTTTGACTATTCTTATTTTTTACAACATCATATATAAATGGACATATCTATGTCATATTTGGTTTATTTTGATTTTCACAATCTAAAAACTACTCCTAATTCTGTTGTATAGACGTGAGCAGTGAGGTAATAATGTCAATAATCAAATGATCAAATTAATTTGTATACATCAATTAGAACTTGTCAATGTTGTTTGTCTTATGGTCTATTGGTGGGTCTTATGAAAGAGATGTGCGAAAGACAAACTTCAAATGCTTACACCATCGGAGAGATCACAATCAAGGGAGAGTTTCATACGAAGAATTTTATTTCATTCCGATGGGAGAAATATAGTTAAAATGTAGCCTAAACCATTTGTTAAATTATATGACTTATTAGTTGGAAAAGGTGTGTTTAGACCCACTATGAACACAACTGTTAAAGAACAAATAGTGAAGTTTCTATACATATTAAGACATAATGTTACCAATTAGGAGATTGCATTCTTTTCGAGTCGATCTGGGGAAACTATAAGTTGTCATTTTCATAGCATTTTAAAAGCAATTATAGAGCTAGAAGACATCTTTCTAAGACAACCTGATGGATTAAAAACTCGATCGAAAATATTGTATAGTAGTATATTTTACACATATTTTAAGGTGATTTTCTTTTCTTAACTTAGTATAATTATATATAATTATATCAAAAACACGTAATGTTTCATTATAACATAGTTCAATGTCAGGATTATGTTGGTGCAATTGATGGTACATATATCCATGTCATAGTACCTACTCAAGATGCTCCTAGGTTCATGGGAGAAAGGATTATTGAACATAACATGTGTTGTGTGCTTGTTCTTGTGATATGTAGTTCACATATGTATTGATTGGGGGGGAAGGAACAACATTTGATTTGCGAATTATGAAAAGTGTACTAACCAGGTAGTACTCACTTAAAATTCCCTATGGTAAAAATAGAATTGAATTCTTATTAATTAATAAATGTTATAAATTACATTTTAACATAGTTTTATTCATCATAGGAAAATAACATAGTTTTATTCATCATAGGAAAATATTATCTAATTAATTTAAGATTTATGTTGAGAAGTGGACTCATTGCACCATATAAAGGGGTACGATATTGCTTCAACGAATATTCAAGGAATCCTCTAACAAATGCTTGTGAATTATTCAATCATCAACATTCATCATTGTTTAACGTTATCGAAAGGGCATTTGGTGTGTTGAAAAAATAGTTCCCTATTACAGCATCCACCACAAAACCATCATATGACACTCAAAAAAATTGTTATTGCTTATGTCATTTTGCATAATTTCTTAATTGGTACAGATCCAGATGATTCATTCCTTAATGAAGAGTATGATGGAGGGGAAAATGATAACGAAGATGGCTATGAAAATGATGACACATATGATGCACATAGTGGGAAAATCATAAGAGATAACATCGCTATTCATATATGGCTTGATTACACTTTAGGATAGATATTACCGCATCACAATAAATCTATGTCTCGTATGATTTTACATTGCTTTAAAAATATTTCTTGACTACTTTTTATCTAAATATGACATTGTTTATTATTTTTGTTGATGTTTTTACATGCAATTGTCTCTTTGTGAAACTTATTCATTATTTTTACTATTTTTTACTGTTATTGCTTTTTATATTATTTGGAAATATTTAAAGCTCCAATATTGTTTCTATTTTAGATATAAAGTTTAGTCTTTCTAATTGAATTTTTAACATACAGAATGCTACCCTGAAAAGATCTTTCTACATAATTAACATCAAGAACTGAGAGGTCTTGCATTTGGAATTAAGCTATGGATGATGCCTTGGTTGATGCATACTTGAACCGAAATCAACAAGGCAATTGAGTTGGTGGGACTTTCACATTGCATGCACTTGACACAATTGAAGTTGAACTTAAGGAAAAATTTCCTAATAAAGGAATCAATAAGGAAAAAATAAAAATTTGCAATAAGATTATTAAAAACAAGTGGAGTAAGTGCTTTGATTTCTTTTCAATTGAAGGTAGTGGATTTGCATGGAGTCCTATAACAAATAGATAGAGTGCTAAGCCAGAAGTATGGGAGAACTTGATCCAGGTGAACTTGTTTATTTTTTTTGGAAGAAAATATGTATATGCTATGATTTGGTTTATTAATAAACTTGTGTTTCTAACAGGGTAAACCAAAAGTTGCTGAGTGGAGAGACAAGCCTATTCATAACTATAAGAAGTTGGTAAAGATTTATGGTCATGATAAAGCAACTAGGGAGCATGTTGAAACAACACATGAGATAAGAATAAGTGCACCATTTCTGTCGAAAGTGGATTTTCGAACAACATGTATGATATTGATGACATGTTGTTTCGCAATGAGTTAAGTTTCAAAGACAATGTAATGATGGATGGTAATTGTATTGAATCTCCAATGGGAATCCCATTTCAGTCTTAAAATGCAAGCCTAGATAAATCTAGGAAAAGGAAAAACAGGGCATCCTCTGATGATAGTGAAGATGTCATCAAAGATGGACTTAACACATTTGCTAAAGCCACTATAAAATCCACTTCATTGTTGGTTAAACCACTTCCAATTCCAGAAGAAGAACTATATAATCATTTGGTGGAGTTGGGAGTGGAAGCTTCAAAATTGTATGAAAGTTATATCTTTCTTGTTTGTAGGTCTTATGAAGTGAGGGCAATACTTAGTACACCAGTCAATATAAGTAAGAATATGTTGAAGTTTATGATGTCTTCTAAGGACTATTAGATGATATTGTCATTGTCACTATATCTTGAGAGTATGTTGAAGACTTGGTGTCTATTAGATATTGGAGTTTAGTATGTCTAGTCCCTTTTCCCTTTCCTATATTTTGGTTAGATATTTTGTGCATGGAATTGAGCATAAAGCCTTTCAATTTGAAATGAGCATGTAATTGAGGGAATTGCTTATTTTGCAATTTGTTTTTGATATATATCTCTTAGTTGATGATTAAGTAGCAACTAAATGAAGACTCAACTTTTCTTCATTTTTTGCTTTGATATTGTTTCTTCTGACCTTCATCATTTATAATATTTTCAATGCCCATGATGAATATTTTGATGTTTTCTTTCATGTTTTGGTTTACAAATGCATGTTAGATTTATTTATTCTCAGATATATAGATTATTAATTTTATATTACTTTTGATTTGAATGATGGATGGATGCAAAGCCGAAAATGATGGATGAAATGGTATTTTTGGTGACTTTATTACTCATTTAGAGTGAATGAACGTAGATAGGTTAGTCGTTTCTTTCTGTTATCCACAAGTGGGTGCTCATATATTAATTAGAATACTTACCACATCATCTTAATTTATGAATTTCAATGCCTTCCTTATGTTTCTACGGAGTCTCTTTTTCAAGTGATCTTCTTTACTTAAAGGAAGCAAATGTGAAATATCAAGCATAAGGGAGTCAGGTTTGAAGAGTATTGTGGCATCAGGGGTAGCAATCACAGACTCCTCTTTCATTAATGAACCTATTCAATGTTAGTTTCTTTGTTCGATCAGTTTAATCATTATAGCATGTTAGAAGCTTGATTGGGTGAAAATTTGTATGATTGGTTCAAGCTATGAAGCTCAATTGTTCATTTAATTTCTAGATGTGATAGTTTTGTTATGTGTATTCATGTTGTAACTTGGGTTTATAGGACTAAAAAAATAAACAATTGTATTTTTATTATGTATATACTAATAAGAAAAAATAAAATTTGAAAATTTTCTTTAAAATGACGTGATTATTTTGCACTTGTAGTGACATTAATTTCATGTTGTTTTGATTTTATATAACCAGAAAACCAAATCCTATCAATATTTGTTTTGATCTATTAATATATGTTTTGTTCTATCAAGGGTAGAATAACCATTCATTATTATTATACATTCCATTCCATCAATCTTTCAAACAACATTTCACTATTTCCATTCCATTCCATTATAAACCTTACATCCAACCAAACATAGCCTTAGTATCAACTATACTAAACAAATGTAGTTTAACTCAGAACTAAATATAAATATAAGAAAAGCAAGTAATTGGTTATATACCATGACAACCAAATAAAATTAAGACTTTAATGATTTATTTAGTTTCTCCCACTATTTTATTTGAAATATTAACCCTCACAACTATTGTAGAACACTACTCTAATCTCCCTAACAGAATATGATCTTATTAAAATTTAGTTGATCTTGAGGCACTCAACACACTAACTAAACTTAAATTAGGTAGATTACATCCTTATCAATCATATCTCATGTGGCTTCTAAATTCGTTAGGTGATAACTCTTATAAAAACATATCTTATATTTTATTCATAGCCATAACTCTAAATTCATATGATCATAAGTTACTCATCAAAATCGTACAAATTTAACTAATTAATTAGGACCCATTAATTTAAAATAAAACATATTCAAGTTAAAGGAGCCTTAAGTAACTCAACATGCCTTACAATAAATAAAATCTAGTTTTATATTTAAATAATATAAGACAACAGTCATATTCTTAATATGTACTTAATATTTTAACAAGAGATTTAATTTTATTAGTCTCACTAATAAAAAAATTCTTGTAAAATATCATTAACAAACAATTTAAAACATGCAATTTCCCATACAAGTATAATCAAATTATATGCATGGAACATTAAGACATATTTGATTCTATTATTGATTTTTATAATCTAAAAATAATATTTCCAACTATTTGGACAATTAAATTAGATTAAATATGTTAATTCCTAAATGAATTAAGTTCTTACTCTAAATAAAAATTTTTAAAACAAATTTTGAATTCAATTGAAAACTATTTTCAATTATCTTAACTCCTTAAATAAAATTAATTGAAAATATTTTTAATAAATTACTCATCTTTCTTATTATAATTTACAAAAAAACTCTTTCTTTCAAAATTTTATAGGTTGTTACTCTAATCTAATTAGAGAACTATTTATAATCTAAGTAGAAAATTATTTTTAATATAATTAGAAATAAATTTTCTTGAAATAAAAAATTGTTTTATAATGTTAAAGAAAACTTCTTCCAAAATTAAATAAAATGATTTTAAATTTAATTAAGAAATTTCTTCATTATTTATTTAGAGATATTTCTAGTAAATCAAGAAAAATTTTTATTCAAATTAATAAAGAAATAATTTTTAAATAAATAGAATAATAATTCATTAAAAAAATAAAATAATAAATTTAATTTATATCAATCAAATTAAAATAAATAAATAAATTTTATCAAGAAACATCGTTTTTAATTATAAGAACATAAAATTTAATTTTTAGGAGTTTAATTAATTTTAATTACAAATAATTGATGCTAATTTTACAAACAACTTTTCTAAAATTCAAATTTAGAATTCAATCTAATTATTAATCTTAATGATATTAAGAAAAAGATTTGATTTTTTTAAAATTAAAATTTGAAATTTAAACACTTTTAAATTTTGTTTGGCTATCAAGTTAGTTTATTCTAACTTTGGGATTGCACTAGCATTAATTATAATATTTTATGATATGGGTTTTATTATCCTAATAACCAAACAAATCTTATTCTTTATTTAGGTTACAATAACTACAAGAAACAAGCCAAATTGATTCTTGTTAAGGGATATATTCCAATCCTAAAACCAACAACCATTGTTCCCAGTTAAGCTTCGATTGTGCTCCAAATCGCTGATGGCAACACTGATTCTTCATCACTTCAATAGACGACATCTTTTGACCGGCCTACTTTAGGAGCCTAAAGCCAAATGTTAGACCCCTTAAATCCTAATAGCATAATTGAGAAGGCATTGGCAAGCCTTGACTAATATTTGACACTCGGGATGACAGAATAAGGCAAAGAATCGCAAGTAGGTAAGGAAAATGGACATTATTGATGAGCTAGCATGAGTTGGTGCACATTAGTGGAAATATTTGAAAAGATGTAAGATTCAGATGTGAGACCAAAAGATAGCTTGAGATGGACCTTGAGTTGAAGGTTAGCTAGAACACATATATGAGGGAGACAAGTGAGAGCTTTAAGAACTTAATGTGTGCTCAAATAAGCAGACCATAACTAATTGACTTGACATAGGTAAGCATTGGATCGGACCAATGTGTTATGAAAGGCTTTGGCATTAAATAACTCATCATCAATGGATAGAGATCAAGAAAAGATCTTGGATGATGTGGTGGATAAGATCACGATAGATCCACATCAGCTCTAAAAAATAAAGACCATACGAGAAGATCATCTAAAGAAAGTGGAGTTATTCGTGGATATAGACGTATCATTACTAGTTAAATGTAGATTCTTATCTTGTTAATAGTGACGTAGATAAATCCTATCAGATAGAGTCCTATTTAGAAGAGGATGTCATCATATTGGTTAGTATGATGTAATTTGGTTAGGATGAGATGTGATCTAGTTAGTTCAGTTCAATTAAAATTCTAAATTTTAAAGCTAAAGATGCCTACAAATGGCTTATTTGATCCTTACTCCTAAGAGGGGATAGATAGGAGGGGAAGGGAACACATTGAGAGAGAACATCCATTTGTATACTTTTGAGAAAGTAGTAAAGGTTGATTTTTATAATAGCTCTTGCTTGATTCTTGTTGCATATAATTATTTAATATTTTTGTAGATTTCTTACTTGAGTGTGTGAGTTAAACAATAAAACGGTTGTGAGGCATTTAATAACAATTTTTTTTAGTTAACGATCAAATGAGGGAAGGTTGAGTCTTGCTTAAACAGAACTAAGTGAGATAATATGTAGGCATGACTTTGATATAAGTTTGGTGTCTATGAAAACATTTGTACTGGTATTAGAGCCACATATTGATATAGTGGGAGGTAGCAATTTGATAGAGCGTGTCAACATAATAGAGGCACTTATAGGGCCAATTCTGTAAGGGGAGGAAGAGGTCACTTCTTACTCATCTTGGTTGGAGATTTTCGAGGAACAAATTCAATAGTTGCAATTTAAATAGCAAACTTAATGAAGGCACAACAGGATTCTAGATTGTATATGATGATCCTAAGGTGTGTCATTAGAATACAGGATGTTGGGAGTGCCAAAAGCACTTTAGTAAAGGGGTAAAAATCTTAAGTTTTGATGGCAATTAAAGTGCCAAGGAGTTAGAAAATTTCTTATGGGATATAGAGAAATACTTTGTAGTAATAAAGGTGTCCAATTTAAAGAAGGTGTCAATCACAACTATAAATATGGTGGAGGATGCAAAGCTATGGTAGAGAACGAGAAACTTCAAAAGATATCAGTATAGGTAGACCTTTCATTAACACTTAGGAGAAAATGAAGAAAGGGATAATGGATCAGTTACTCCTCACCAACATATCATAGCTCATAAGGGAAGGTTTAAAGAGGTTTAGAGTAAGATGACTCAGTGCAAGAGTATGTAAGGAAATTCACATCTTTAATGTTATACATGCATAACATTTCTAAAGAAGACAAGTTATTCAACTTCATAAGCAATTTTCAAGGTTGGGCAGAAATGGAGCTTCAAAGGCAAAACATGAAAGACCTCCCCAAGTGCGATAGTGACTGTAGATACCTTGGTGGATTACCATATGCCACCACCAATTTAAACTACCAATGAGGGAAAGAAGAATTATGGGACACGATATGGCTTAGAGACAGGTAAGGAAAAGCTATGTGAATCTTCTCAATATAAGTCCAAGAAATAAACAAAACAAGATATTACTTGTTTCATTTGTGAAGGGCCATAATTTGCTCGTGAAGGCCCAAGATGGAACATGAGTGAGGATTAAATGAATTCCATTTCTAGGAAGGATCAAAGAGAAGTTAGTAAAGACTCGATAGAAGAAGTCTACCTTAATATTTATATTATATTAGATGCAATGAACCTTGTAAAGGAGCATTCAAATAAAAGCAAGGACAAACCCGATAGAGAGGGGAAATGGTACGTGGGAGATGTGTTAATAATTAAGGAGTCTTCGAGGGACCCATATTCAGAGGAGGGGCCATAGATTATTTCAACAAGAATGTCGAGTTCTTCTGGTGGGGGTGGTTTATTAGACCCTTAATCCTAATAGCATAACCGTGTAGGTATTTGTAAGTCTTAACCAAGTTTTGTTATTTGGGATGATGGAATAAGGAAAAGACTTATGACTAGGTAAAGAAAACGAGCATTATCGATGAGTTGACTTGCTTTGATGAACATTAACATAAATGTTTGATGAGATGCAAGATTTGAATATGAGACCAAAAGATAACTTGAGATGGTCCTTGAGTTGAAGGTTAGCTAGATCATATGCATAAGCGAGACATATGAAAGCTCTAAAAACTTAATATGTGCTCAAAAAATGGACCATAACTAATAGATTGATATGTGTAAGCATTAGACTAGACCAATATTTAATGAAAGGCTTTTGGGCTTAAATGACTCATCATTAGTAGATAAAGATCAAGAAGATATCTTGAATGATGTGGTAGATCAGATCACAGTAGATATATATATGCTCTAAAAGATATATACCATGTAGGAGTATCTTCCAAAGATAGTAAAGTTCTTCATAGATATGGATGTATCATTCCTAGTTAAATATAATCTCTTACCTTGTTACTAGCGATGTATATAAATCCTGTAAGATAAAGTCCTATTTGGATGAGTACGTCATGATATTGGTTAGTGTGAGGTAATTTGAATAGGATAAAATGTGATCTAATTAGTTCAATTTAATTAGAATTCTAAATTGTAAAGCCAAAGGTGCCTATAAATAGCTTATTTGAGCCTTGCTGCTAAGAGGGGAGAGATAGGAGGGGAAGGGAACATAATGTGAGAGAGAAAACTTTTGGGGAAGAAATAAAGGTTGGTTTTTACTATAGCTTTTGTGTGTTTA
The DNA here is from genome assembly GCA_025504915.1 of Erythroxylum reticulatum. NCBI lineage: Eukaryota > Viridiplantae > Streptophyta > Magnoliopsida > Malpighiales > Erythroxylaceae > Erythroxylum > Erythroxylum reticulatum. The sequence goes on along the minus strand of JANSVA010000002.1, from coordinate 13,371,448 downwards.
TTATTACCTATGATTGTGCTTACTGTTACCTATGATTATTTAATAATTTTTTATTACTCTTACTTGAGTATGTGAGTTAAACACTACAAAGGTCTTAAGGCATTCAAGAACAAAGTTTTGTTGGCCAACGATCACATATGGAAAGGTTCAGTATTACTTAAACGGACCTAAGTGAGACTACATAAAGTAGATTTGAAAGTTATAGTAACTTAATGAAATTGTTTCATTCAATTTACTCTACTAAAAACATAATTATGGATTACAACTAAAGGCTTTGGTATAGTATAATAATGTTGAATCTAAATTCAGTATCAAATACTCATAAGAATGAACTACAATTTTAATAATGTTCAATGCATGATAAGAAATAGATTGTTAAATAAAAGTAGTTGATCCAATTTTATACAAATAGTTTGTATGTGTTAGATCAAATGACACTTATATTTAACATAAAGGGAAAAAATACAAAGCTGGATAATCGGGACTATCCTTTTATGCCATGTTGGTTAAATCAATATAACGAGAATCATAAAGTTACATACAAGGATATGTGTATCTATTTGGGTATGAATCATTTGAAACTTGTAAAGTTGAAAAATAAGGTATTCAACGCTTGGTGAAAGGATGATGATAGTAATGAATTGTTAAATCTTATACTTGTGATATATTGGATGGAATAACAATTCAAAAACAGATAATATTTATATTTCATTATATTAATAATGACTTTATATGATAAAGTCATATGTATTAAAAGAAATAATAATTTAAAATTTTTAAAAGTTCAAATCATTTAAATCTAAGTAAAAATTGAGCAATGAGAATGTTGAAGCACTTCGATGAGACCATTGTTGTAAGTTTAAAATTTTTTGCTATCTGTAGGGAATGAAATTTTGTAGTGAATATCTTCATAACTAATTTCATAAAAGTGTGGATTTATGTAAGGAGGAAAATACAATATGAGATATTTATGATGTAATATTATTTTCCCTATAACTATGCCTATTACAATGACTTGCCTTCAATAGTTACAATTAAATCAATTAGTAATATTTCATACTAGATATAAAATACTAAGCCTTTGAAAGAGTCAAAGTTATTGATTAAATGATGTATAACTTGGTTGAAACATATATTATTTATTAAGTTTAGAACTAAATTGGGTAATAAAAGGTTATGAGATATCTAAAAGGTTGGATATAATCTTATAGATCCATTGAACAAATCATTTGCTTCAATGTATACTTATAGAGGAATAGTTCTAAAGATAAGTAGTGAGCATAAGATGAAATTGAAAAGTTCAAATTTCATGACAGTACAACCAATTGGTACTAATTCCTTTAAAGATGTAGTTGATGTATTGTTGAAAGGCTACAATAGGTTGAAAGATTCACTTTCATGATGAATTCAAAGAGTTATTTTAGAAATACTTGTGAATTTATCATGTTATCAAGAAGGTTAGTGAGATTATATCTATCATCTTTAGTAGGAGTATGTGGAGACATATTGCACAGAGAGAACAATAATTCTAATTTCCAATTGTCGAAAATATAATTTTCCAAGAACAACTCGTATTGGATATGAAAAGGTAACAACATAATTATGGGAGTTAGATCTATATAGACAAATTTTAAGTTATTCACCTATTATAAGTCCAAGTATATTGATAATATTCTAAAGATGTTTAGTATTTGAGATATGAAATACTTGTAAAATATTAAAGATATCCATTATTTTACATATGAGTTGATATTTGAGTTTAAGGTTATAAGGACATTAAGTTTATAAGTTAATCCTAATTAAAGTTTATTTTACTTAGAATAATATCATTTTAAAATTGGAGAGGTTCCAATGTAGCAATGGTTGGTAGTTAAGCTATAATATATTTTTCATTTAGTGGAAATTATTATTTGGATTAGTGGAAATTAGTATTTGGATCGATAAGTTCTTTAGTGGACTTGATATAGTTTCTTACATTGTTCAAGACAGTAATGTACTGTGGAACATTAGAGTCATTGGGCATGTAAAAAGAGCTAAGGTCTCATCAAAGATTCAAGGATGTATTTATGTGAAATTTCTTAGTTATGATGATAATTAAGATGAAAGTTATAATATTTAAGCAAGTGCTATAGAGAATCTTGTATAATTCTCTTACTAAGCCACTATTTTAGTAGTGGCATGATCGTTATAAAGTGATATGGTATATGATACTTAAACAATTGGCTTAGTGCAAGTAGGAGATTGCTGGTTTATGCCTTACAACCATTCGATTTGGTTGTAGTTTAGTGATAATTATTTAAAGACATTCTTTATCTTGTAAATGTTTAGATGTATATGACAAATTCTATGGGATAATTATACATTGCAAATGAAATTATAATGAGATTATAATTATAAAATTCATATTACATTCATGTATTATCCCTAAATTGTTCACAATCATTGCTTTATTAAGACTAAACATTAATAAAACGTAAAAAGACTAACACACATTATGTTTTTCCTTATGAAGGAAGTAATTTATCTTATAGGTTAAAGTATGAGATACTTAAACAAATGTGTGGGTGCTTATTGAAGAACCAGTTCATTGAACAAACTCGATATCAGAAATTCATTTAGAACATTACTTGTACATCTATAAAAATTTTCATTATGATGATTGTATAAGCATTACAAGAGTTAAGACATTTAGTGACAAATTTTTTGTGACTAACTATCATTTCATCATAGATATGAAGTTTTTTTGTGACAAAACAATATATTGACACTATTTTTTGGATTAACTATGATGATTTATATTTTTCACTAATACAATGGTAATTATGACATTTTAGTATCTTTCACAATTAAATTGTCAATATTAATCTATTAATAGTGTCAAATTTTCTTTATCACTAAGTTTTGTCACTAAAAGCATATGCAATTTGGCGCTAATATAATTTTGGCATAAATGAATTGTAATTGTAGTAAAACATATGTTAGTCACTAATACTTTCTTTTTGTTGTGACAAAACATAGTTTGGTCACTAATATTTTTCTCTTGCTATGACAAAACAGTTTACTGTCACATAATATTTTACTTTTTGTAACAAAAATTTTTGTCAATAAAAATTCAATTAGTTAGTGTCTACTTAATATTGTCACAAAAATGAAACTATCACTATAGTCGTTACTATTTATAATTTAGTAATAACTTTTTTGTGACTAACTATCATTTCGTCACAAACATGAGGTTTTTTGTGACAAAACAATTGTTTGATACTAATTTTTGGATTAAATGTGATGATTTTTTGATCACTAATTCAATGGTAATTGTGACAATTTAGTATCTTCCACAATTAAATTGTCATTATTAATATGTTAATAGTGTCAAATTTTCTTTTATCACTAAGTTATGTTATCTAAAAACATATGCAATTTAGAGCCAAAATAATTTTGGCAAGAATGAATTGTAATTGTGACAAAACATATGTTGGTCACTAGTATTTCTATTTGTTGTGATGAAACATAGTTTGGTCACTACAAGAGTTAAGATATTTAGTGACAACTTTTTTGTGACTAACTATCATTTTGTCATAGATATGAGGTTTTTTATGACAAAACAATTATTGACACTATTGTTTAGATTAACTATGATGATTTATTTTTTTATCATTAATACAATGATAATGGTGACAATTTAGTATCTTTCACAATTAAATTGTTATTATTAATATGTTAATAACGTCAAATTTTCTTTTATCACTAAGTTCTCTCACTAAAAGCATATGCAATTTGGCTCCAAATTAATTTTGACAGGAATGAATTGTAATTATGAAAAAACATATGTTGGTCACTAATATTTTCTATTTATTGTGATAAAACATAGTTTGGCCACTAGTATTTTTCTCTTGCTGTGACGAAATGATTTACAGTCACATCATATTTTACTTTTTGTGATAAAAACTTTTATCAATAAAAATTCAATTAGTTAGTGTTTACTTAATATTCTCACAAAAAGATAACTACTACTATGGTCACTACTATTCGTAATTGTTGTGATAAGAAATTTTATTGTCAATTGATCATCAACTTTTTATTACAAAGGTTATTATCAATGTAAACGTAACAAATTAATGATAACTATTTCTTGTTATAATAACATATTAAAATTAACCACTCTAATGATTAATTTTATTATTATTGTACAAATTTTAGGGATTAGAAACTACTATTCACAATTTTTTAATATTATTATTTGCAAATAAATTTAAATAGCTTCTTATAAAATATTCAAACTACATATATTGATAATCCAAAAGTAATATTTTACATATCAATAGATATTTGCTAAACATATCTTTGAAATTTCATCAAAATAAAAATCAAAATAAATAAAATTTTAAATATAATGAAAATCTTATTCCAAAATATTAAGCAAAACTCTTAGCCTACTCAAAATTTAAATACAAAGTTCTTATCAATGCTCAATCATCGTCATCGTCGCCTTCCTTATCTTTACTTGCTGAATTTGTCTCATCATCTTTCATAAAAATAAATAATTAAAATAATATAGATTTAATTCAAATTTTGATTATATCAAAATTGGACTATCAAGTCAAGCCCCGATCATCTTTCAATTATGCGTGGTTTTAAATTTGTCGTATCATGTTTGAGTTTAAGTTGCATTATATTGTGAATGTGGTTTCTTTATTGTAAATATAATCGTAATTATAATTGTATAATAATTACTATTATTTGCTATTGGAATATAATTTACATTTCATAATTTTAAAGTCTTCCATATGATAGTAGACTAATGTTTTTTAATATAGGAATAATTTATATAAGAAGTAAAATCGCAAACTTTAGAGATGCTATCTATTTTGAAAGGGGAAAAATACATTAGAATTTAGAGAATTTATATATTGAATTTATTTTTAAGTTATTTATTTTAAATACATAATAAATTGAATGTATTAAATATGAGATTCATAAAATCTTGATGGAAAGTTTGTGAACAATCCAACATGAATGTATTCTTAAAATTGTTGACACCAACTGCGAAAAGTAATGAAAGCTCGATCAAAATTTAAATTTTATATTAGTATAATGAAAAGTATAATTATATATTATACATTGGGTTTATAATTTTATATTTTGATTTTAAAAGTATTAAATTTAAATTAATATGAAACAATAGCTTTATTCTCTAAAATATATTTTTATGAACTCATATATATAATTAATATTTCAATAAATGCTGTATAAAACACAGCCCACCTTTCAAATAGCTTATACGATTTCAAATAGTTATCCGAACAATCAATAGTGAAGTTTTCATCTTATAAAACAAGTAAACAACCTCATATAAACCCTAAACCTTTCAATCCCCCTCCTTAAGTTGCCCTTCTCTATTATCCTAGTTCAATCACTCCTTAATCTCTAAATCTTTTCCTCATTTGTCCTCCTTTTATTGATCTTGTCCCCCATTTACTTTTATTCTTTCTTGGATTTCTTTGACTTCCCGATCTGCATGTAGTTTTTTCAATTCTATTCTTGGTAATTTTTGTTTTCCGTATATCTATCGACTACGCTATTAGATGTTCTGATGGCTATTTAAGGTTTTGTTTTAGGGTTAGGAACTTGGATTTTTTGTCGATTTCACAATTGACCGCCTCGGTTTGTGTTTTCTTTCATAATTTTTGTATTGATTAGCATTGACTTTGTTTTCTTATGGATTTATTTGTTGTTTTCTTTTTGGCATCTATCTTTTTTTTAATATGAGAAAGAGCTTTTATGGTTTCGGATGTATGTTTCATAGATGATTTAATTTCCCCTAAATTTTTTATTTTATAGGAGAGATGACGTACAAAAGGAACTAATCACATAAGTATTAGGTTGAATGAATGACCTATAACCCGTAAATCTTATGATCTAGTTTATTAGCAGTGTTGATTTTCTTTGCTCTTACTAGGTTTACCTCCTTTATGTTCGTAAGGATTTGACCTTTACTACAAATAACATGGCTATTTCTTTGGATATCGATCTTGATGACATCATTAAGAGGGTGTTTGGTTAATTGGTATAAGAATTCTGTTCCTCTTCTATTCCTAATAATAAGTCATTGACTTGTCTGGGTGAAAATAATATTCAGAATAGATAATCCTAGGATTAGATATTCCTTGAATTTGCATAATAACTAAAGCCAACCCTACCCATATCTTTATCTATTCTGCTTACGTCTGGAATGACTATTACAAATTGAGGACAAAAGGATCCTTATCTTCTCTAGTGTATTTTGGGTGATTCAAGAAGGCTTGTCTCCTCCATCTCCCCTCATTTTCACTCTTTCTTCAAACGCCTTTTCCTACCCAGCCTTCGATCGTCAGCATCCTTCTCCCTCTTGGATAAGTGTCTGTCCCTCTCATTCACTCTTTCCACTGCATGTCTAATTCCTTAATTTGCATATCCAAAAACCACATGAACTAGCTTAAAGAGAAAACAATAAAGGGAAGAGAGTGAATAAGTAGCAGAGGATCTAACACTCGAAGCAAAACCCATATGTTTGCTCTTCTTCATTAGCCTTTCCCTATCTATCGTTGCCTTCTAGGTTTCCTCCTCCCTGAAGCAGGTAAGCCTTCCTCATTATACGTCATACTATCAATTTATCTTGGTTTTTACAGTTGTTTTTTAATTTTTATATGAACTTTCTACTTCGGAGTTATATCTCTTGATCTCTTTCTGTTGATCATTTATGTTGTGCAAATTGCTAGTTTTTTTATCTGTATTTGATAAAGTCTATTAAAATGTATTTAGCACGAGCTTCCATTTAGAATCTTGCGACAGAGTCTCTAAGTCATTATGTGACAATTGGGTTTTTAAGATCTGAATCTTATGAAAAAGTCTCTGAGATCTCAATTGAACCTAAGTGGCTTTGTTGTGATCCAATGGTGGGTTAGCTCTTAAGACTTTCGAGTTTGTTATAGGTTAGGGAATGATAGGGGATATTCCAATAGTTTGTTGATGATGATTCTTTAGGTTAATGTTTTCGTTATGTTGAGTGTAATTTTTGGCACTTTGAGGTTGTGATACTAGAATTTGTCTTGTTATGCTTTGGGAATTTTAGGACTACAAAGTTAATTTTGTTTTAAGTGCAATTATCAATTATTTAAGTTCTTTCAAATAATGTTTTTACTATGTCGTGCATGATTTGAAGTCATTGTACGCTGCATAATCATCTTTAAAGGGAAAAGAAGGATTTACTTGTTGTCCATGCTGCAGAACATGCCAAACAAAAGGCTTTAGAGGAATGATCATGATGCTTTTTTTGATGTTGTTAGCAGTCGAACTAGTACTGAAAGCCAATGATTAAGCTGATGCTAATGTCAAAAATATAACAATAGAAAACTTCTCTGTCTCAGCATGAGGTAATGAATTTTTGAAGAATGTATCAATGAAGATATCATATGGAAAGAGATATGGATTGGTTAGACCCAATGGAAAGGGAAAATCTACATTATTAAAGCTCCTTACTTGGAGGAAGATTCCTGTACCTAAAAATATTAATGTTCTTTTGGTTGAACAAGAGGTGATTTGACATGACAATACCACCCTTGAAGTAGTCGTTGTAGTTGATGAAGAGCTAATCAGGGTCCGAAAAATAATGGAGAATAAAATTTGGTCTGAGAGCTAATCAGGGTCCAAACTCCATATATTTGTTTTTCTTGTGTATATGTTAATGTTGTGAAATAAAGTACATGAATAATTTTCTTATTTATTTTAGTAATTACAATTGCTAGGTTTGGTTTTATCATTAAGACCAAAGTAGCCCATTTCTCAATCCAACTATAGATTTGATGATAAAAGATTTGACATTCATATACTGCATAACATATGAAACAATGCTTCTGTTCTAGGCAATAGAACATTAGAGAATTGATCTAAATCAGATATCCTAAGTTAAAGGTCGCAAATGGTGGCCACAGAAAAATGATCAAAAGAAAGCTTGATGTAAAGCATTTCCTGCTTAAATACATGCTTAAAAGTTGTTCTACAATTTATTCCTCTAAAAATGCAACCATCTTTCTTAGACCACCAATTTCAGGGTCATTATGTTATATTTATTTTCAATATCATTACATTGTTATTTTATTGCAATTGCTACTATATAATGAATACTAACATTAGTCGGACTAGGAAAAATTAACCACTACAAAATGTTAGAAAGTCATATGATAATAAGAAAATTAATAATAACAATAATATTAATAATATTAAAATTAGGAAGAAGAAGAAGAAAATTAATAATAATAAAAAATAAAATATAATTAATAAAAATACTAAAATTAATAATAATAAGAATAATAATAAGTAGTAAATTAACAATATTATTAATAAGAAGAAGAATAAAATTAATAACAACAACAACAACAACAACAATAATAATAATAATAAGGAATTTAATAATAAAAAAATAAAATGTAATTAATAAAAATACTACAACTTCCTATTCTTTCCTCTCTGTCACAATCGTGCTTATGCACGATCGTGCAACTCCCTATTGTTTCCTCTCTTTCACAATCGTGCAACTTCCTGTTCTTTCCTCTCTGTCACGATCGTACAACTCCCTGATATTTCCTCTCTATCACGATTGTGCAACTACTTGATATTTCCTCTCTGTCACGATCGTGCACTACCTGATGATTCCTTATTCAAGCATCAATGTAGCTTTTTTCAAAATAGATTTTTGGATCAGTCTTGCGTGGCCATTTCGACAAAGAAAATGAGGTATTTAGGCAATATATTCTTCTAAACAAATATTCCTTTATGTCTTAATTTTCTAATGATACCAATTTCATACAGTTTGGTTCAGTATTCTGCAAGTTATAGCTAAATACTATAGACTATTCCCAAACCGTGATAGCACACTATACTTAGCTTCAAGCCAAAATATGAAAATCTTAAAGACAGAATTCAAATTCAATTCCTTGATATAAAATATATCCATTTATCTCTAGTTTAATCTAAACTTAAAATCATCCCATTTGGATATCTACAGATCAAGATATAGCTAAAATACATAAGCATGTTCTGTGAAAACACTCCATCTATCATATTTTAACACATTTCATCATCATTTTCATCCTCTTTTGCTTAATCTATCATTTCTAGCTTATGCCCTCATTATCTCCTCTTCATTCCTACTTCCATTTCAGCTTAATTTTAATACAAAATCATCCATAATACAACTCATAAACTATTATTAATCATTTACACAAAAACAGAACATGATGAATCCACTTGTTCATCAACGTCTAGCACACTTCAAACACTATTTTCACAATCAATCCATCACTAAATAATCATCATAAATGCTTCTATTAAACAACTCGTGAATAACATTAACACAATAAAATTTAGAATATATTTCAGTTTATGTTGATACCCATGTTAAATCATATATGAAGCTCCATGTATGAGGTCATCAAATCTCAAATCATTCATCATATTTGATTCATTTGCAACTACCCATAAAGAGCAAAGTATAACTCACTTGATAAAATATAATAATAAGTAGAAAATTAATAATAATAACAATAATAATAACAACAACAACAACAACAACAACAACAACACCTTGGGGTTCTGCACATCGTGGAAGGCGGAATTATGAGCAGTTTATCACGACTTGCACCTTGCTTGGTTACATAGTT
>JANSVA010000002.1:13320016-13330990 GCA_025504915.1 Erythroxylum reticulatum | reverse complement strand
TAATTTCACTCTACAATCTGCTTAGTCCATTCTCTTCCATAAGCTTATGATAATTCTACCTCTCCACTATAAGAACTATAATTTTGAAAATCAAGAGGACTTTTCAAGGTTGTAATGTACAGAAGGCTAAATGAAATGGATTGGATAGAAGAAGGAAAAATGAGTACCTGCACCACAATTTTTTTTTCATGAAATAAACGCCAACTATGTGTAAGAAAATATTTACACAAACAACAAACATAATTTAACACATTTTTATTACATTGCTCTTTTAAGAAAGCTTTCTTTTTTTTCACTTTTTGGAACTCTTTTTTCTTTCTTTTCTTTTGAATATGTTTTGTTTTTTTATCAACTTTAACTAGAGATGAGATACTCATATTAATTGTGAAATATGCATGCACTAAAAAAAAAAGGCTCAAAGGGGCTAGCAAAGGTTAAGTGTTTAGGGTTTATGTTTGGGTAAGTAGGGTTTGGAAAGAAATGCCTCTATCATATTAACAAAATTTTAGTTCATCAAGCTTTGATCAAGAATTAAAACAAGTTCTAGAGAGATATGAAATTAAGCAGATACACATAAAAATGAAAGAATTCAGGCCCAAATATCCTTCCAACAAGATTAGTATCTCAATTAATCAATCTCAATTTTTAAAAACACATAATGCTACTCTCTTAGCGTGCCCTCACTTGCTTCTCGTGAAAACATTGAAAATGAAATTAACCAAAATTAGCTATCATTTAAAAACATAGATGGTGTTTTCAAAAACACATGGACAACTTTGAAATTTATAAAATCATCAAGACACAGGAGTGAAAGGAATTTAATTTGGAAGAATTATTGAAATGAAAGAATTTAAAACAGTTTCTTTTATGAAGGATGGCATCACTGCAGCGAAACCAAGAGCTGGCTGTGGCGAATCACAAATTCGCAGCATCGTCACGGCGCCGCGGCGAAGTCAAAAGTTCACCGTAGCGAAAAATTGCAGACACACTTGAAAAATGCAATTCACCTCAATTTCCAAGTTTAAAAATTTGTATAGGACACACAAATGACTTGCACAAGCGATTACATGGCCAAAAATGATGCATAAACAAGAATTGCCAAAATAGAAAAACCTCCCCCACACGTAAACATCATATTGTCCTCAATGTGAAGAACAATTAAATCACATTATGCATTGAAAAGGAAGGGGAAGGCTATTGGATAACAACACATTAGGAAAAGCACAAAGAGAATTATATGAATAACCGGCCATTAACTTTGTACATGAGATAAATGTAACTAGTATACATGAGATAAATGTAACTAAGTATCCAATAGACTGAAAACTAAAACATAGCTAGCTAAAACATAAAGAACAGTTGACTCGAGCTACTCCATAGAAAGATCATCCCCAGATCCAAAGGGACATGCTCCCGATGTGCCATCGCCGCTCAGGGGGTCATCTTCATCAGATGGTAGCTGGAAGTGAAGGTGCTCGGCGAGCAATGCATCCATGTGCCGCCGATACCGCCTATCCCAGTCATATAATGCCTCTCTCTCCTTCTGCTTGACTATCTCCTAAAAGAGAGTGTCTCGGAGATGAGAGAGATCCGCACAAAGTCCGTCGACTTTACTAGCAAGGGTCTATAAAATCATGAGCACAGGAGCGTCCTGAGTTGGAGGAGCATTCTTATCTGGTGCTGCAACTGCAGAGGTTGCACCAATATCTTGAACATGGGTGGAGGGCTAAGGTGGGTGAATGATGGGTTGCTTTAGGCAGATATACCTAAAGAGAGGGGCTAGGTCAAAATAGCTGTCATTTTCCAATTCCGGGACATTGTGTGCTCGGAATATGTTGGTAATGAGATGAGAAAAGGTGATGGCATTGGTGAATTTGACGGTGGCGATGAAGTCATGTAAGGCGGAGGTGATAGCATCAGCTATATCGACTAGGCGACCAGTCATTAGGAGGTAAATATGGAGGACTTGTTGTTTAGACACATAGTCAAAGTGGGTGGTTGGGATGATATTGTTGCATACTAGATGGAGCTAAGGACGAGTTGCGAGTCAGAGATCAGATCTTTTGAGGTATAATTGGTAATATTTTGGTCGATGCCATTTGACGCCCTCTTGACAAAGAGTGTGAATAACATCATCCGAGGGATAGTTATGGATCAACTGATCGTAGTGGCAACGGAGAATGGGAGGAAGATTGAAATGGTGATGGATACTAGCGGTGGTGAATGCATTGGGTGTTTTAACACCATGGAAGTTAATTTCCATGGTGTTATGGAATCTAGCATAGGTATAGAAATGACAAACGAATTTATCGTTGCCTTAGTCACGGGGTTTGACTAATCCTGTAAGTTGGGAGGAAACAAGTTGTTGCATAAAGGGATAGCTAGGGGGAGCTAAGAAAAATGGTCGCTCTTTAATAAATGGCGTAATGTCTACTTTTTCAGCTAGTTCCACAAAGGTGAAACTATCAAAAGAATCAGAATCACTAGGAGGGCTAGGAGGGGTAGTAGTGGTACTACAGTTTAGGAGTTTAACACAAGGCATTGTTATGCAAAAATGCATATTGAAATATAACTTAAACAAAGGAGTAAAACAAACTATCCTAAACAAAATGAATCTAAAAAGGAAAATGGTAAAGAAAACAAAATAATAAACTTAATCTACCCTAAACAATACAAAAACTAAGAAAAAAATGAAGAGAAGAAAATATTTACAAAGAGGGAAGAAAAATGCGTAGAGAGTCGGAAGGGAGAGGAAATGTAAGGATGGCCACGATAAAGAAAAAGGGTAGAGACAAGTTAGGGGGTTGGGGGGTGTTTATATAGAGTTTGGGGAGTGAAACGACGAAAAGGGATAGAGGGAATACAAAAGGTCAAGAGAAAATAAGGGTGAAAGGGTAATTTCATCGCATCAATTTTATACAGATTAAATTTTTGTCACGAAGAACGCTGAAATTCGTCGTGACGAACTTAACCCTAGTCCCGAAAACAATAAAATATCGAAGTTTTGTTGCGGTGAAATTAACCCGAAAGGAACAAAGAAGAATGCTAGGAAGTTCGCCGTGATGACGTGGAATGCAAATAAACCTGAGAGGAATAAAAAGAAATGAGGTATGCTCATCGCGGTGACGCAGATTTCACGCTGCAACGAAGTTTACCCCAAAAAAGGAAAGTTGTAAGGAAATTTTGCTGCAGCAACATGGAATCCACACCGCGGTGAAATTTCCTAAGAGCAACGTGAAGGAAATAAGGTAAGTTCATTGCGGCGACAAGGACTTGTCATATTCATTTATGCTTAGGGCACAACTTAGAAAGAACTTGGCCTTTAAAGTCAATTAAAATCGAGCTTTTTGATCAACTGACCATTTGTCACAAGAGATGATATTGCCTTCATCATCTGTTGGTGTATATGGACCAATCTCGATGATATCCTAAAGATCAATATGTGTGAATTTTATAAAGAGTCACATCATGTCCTTTCAATAATGATAATCCTCACCATTGAATGCAGGAGGTCTTGTGACTGAAGCACCTTTAATTATAAAAACATGTGATTCAGTCATAGATCTTTGTCCTCACTTTATGACAGTGTTTCTTGGAAACCTCGTTTTGATACCAATTGAAGTAAATCATTTATTAATAGAGAAATTCGATATGATATGTAAACTATATAAGAAGGGGGTTGAATTGTGTAATCTTTTCAAAAATATTAATCTTTTGAGACTTCTTGAGTTTCTTTACTAAAATTCAAATGATTACCAAAACACTTTACTAAAGTTGATAAGCAATACAATCGCAAGTAATATTATCTACTCTTCTAACAATAAGAAAATTAAAAGATAAGGGTTAGAGAATAGACGCTGTGATTTTATACTGGTTCACCCTAAACCTTGGGCTATATCCAGTCCTTAGAGTTAGTATGAGATTTCACTATACTCTTCCAACTTTACAAATATTCTTTCTACTCGTAGAGTCTCTTTAGGTCTCTCTCACAAAGTATTCTTTATTAGCTGTATTACCCTTTCTAGGCTCTAACCTTCCTTTCTCTCTTTAAGAAAATTATTTTTGAGCTTTAAATTATAAATGTATTCGCTCACTTCTTTCGCATTTGAATACATAATTTTTGCTAATGTAAAAGCATTCGTATTTTAGTCTTCGACTAGAACTTATATTTATAGCCTAAGTCTCCAACTGTCTTCTTGAAATCTGCTTCTTGAATCTTCTAGAAACGGTTATTAGTTGAGTCCTGTAATTAACTCCAACTAACTAACTGCCTGATGTTTTAGAATATCTTCCTTTTGTATCGATTGGAATAATGCTTCTTCTTTTACTACGTTTTGTCTGTTATTCCACTTCGTCTATTATATCACTTTGTCTGTTGTTGTGCTTCATCTGGTGTTGCGTTTTGTCTAGTGTTTCACTTCATCTGGTGTAGTGCTTTGTCTGTTGTTGCGCTTCGTCTAGTGTAACACTCAGTTTGACATTGATCGTGCACCTTTTGAGTTGACTAAGTGTTACTTACATTTTTTTGCACACTTAACAAATTTATCAAAATAGTTCATACATTTCTAAGATTATTATTATTTGATTGTCATCAAAATTAATAGAAGTGAAGTCCTCTTAACTTAACAATCTCCCCCTTTTTAATGATAACAAATAATCATAATGTTAGAAAATAAAATGATATTTATAGACAAATAGACGAATAGTATTATGATGAATAATAAAGCAAAAACATAAGAAAAGAATTGCATACAAGATATATTTCTATCTGCTTTCTATCTTCTCTTCTCCTTCTCCTCTTTTTCTCCTTCTCCCCTTATTTGTTATTAATCAAAAAGATTGCTCATCGTAGACGCTTCAGAACTTCAGAAAATATACGTTGCATATCAGTGCGGATCGTCTTGAGATCTTATTCAATAGTAACCCATAATAGTGCTACTTCATCATAAAGATCACCTATTGAGTTAGCAAGTTCATTAACCTTAGTATGAACTTCCTCAATTTCTTTTGGTAATGCTTCCTGAACTTCCTTTTGACTGTGACTTGCTTCCGTCCAATTTATGAAATGCTTCAAGAACTGCAAATTATTAGTAGGATCTTGTTGTATTTCACTAAGTGGATAAAGGTTTTCTATAGTAGATGGTTCTGAAGGTAAAATGTCTAACTCTATAATTTTGATAGATGGTAGACTGAAGGTTTGTTTTCCTTCTGGGAGATCAAGATCATCAGGTCTAGGTAGTTTCAAAATTGGTTGCCCAAGAAGGTGTAACACATCTTTGACTGAAGGTATGAAACCTAAAGATCTGAAATGCATGACTAAATGCACAAAGGTTTCTAAGTTGAAATTAATACCTTCAACATGATACTTCTGTACTGTCCTTGTTTCACTTTGCTAACTACCTTGAAGTTTTCATTGGTGGTTGAAACTCCAAGTTTACTTCCTGATGCTTTTGAAATGTGGTGTGAAACATAAATACCTCCAAGTTGGGTTGCATTGCATGCATCATCTATGTTCTTCACAACTACTTAAATCCACTCTTCTGTAAGATCATCTTTATTTCCCTTGGAAAACATCTTCTTTTTCCCTTTTTCTTCGTTTCTCACAAGGGTTGAGCATCTTGGTTGTATGTTTGACACAATTTTTATAATGTTTTGCTCGTAATTGGATAGATTGTATACCAATCCTTTGAAATCTTTAATGAATATGGTTCTGCCTTCTCATCTTGTAGAATACCATATAATATTCGTTCTTCATGACTTAGAAGATGCATTGTCTGATAATTAATCGGTATCGATTCGACTAGTACCTTGATTGATTTTTTCGAAGGTTCTCTGATAATAATTGAGCATCTGCTTTGAATAGGTACTAATTCTTTTATAATCTTCATTCTCAAATCCTTTTTGTTGATTGGTTGAGAAAGATTGTAAGGTTCCAATTGGTGTTCAACTATTTTTACCTTCTGTTGAACATCAGATGAAGAAACCTTCTTCTAACTGGGCTTTACCTCCTTTTGTTCTTCTGTCGATTTATAAGAAAGTTGTTGTTGAGGCTTCTTCCTCTCAAATTCTAACTTACTTTTAATTTCTATCTCTCTAGATGATTTTGCTGATTGGCTTTGCAAAATAGAGACAATTGATCTGGTAAGCTGCTATCTTTTCTCTTGCTTTTTAAAATCTCTATCAAGAATAAGAGATTTCCTCTTCTTCTGTTCTTGTTGTCGTAAGGTTAATAGTCTTAGTGACCTTTTTGACTATTTGGATTTTTCTTATTGAAGTGTCTCCGCCTTTCTCTTTAATGACACTTGTTGCGATGATTGTTGAACTCGGCTTTCCTCTTTCTATAGAATTGTCTTAGGTTTTATTAGTGCATCAGACGATTTCTCAGTCTTTTCTTTTACAAACGTTCTTCCTGTTGATTAAGGTTTTGTTTTTCTTGCAGATGTTCCACGTTCACTTCTGCCCCGTCTTACTATAAGCTTCCCCTCAGACCTTGCTTTGGGTGTAGAAACTATATCCATCTCATCATCAAACTTTATCCCCATTCTGTGAATAGTTGTGACGTTAATAATACTCTTCACATCTATCTTTACCCTGTTACCTCTATCGAGAAAGATTCCAGATTCTCTAAAAATCCTTGTTAATAACATTCCATACGGTAAAGAGCTAGAATCCCTCTTTGACTTCATCATGTACTTCAAAATCAAGTACGGGAGATTAATGGGTTGGTGATTCAGTAGGTGATACAGACAATGTTAATCGTTCATTGTCACAAGGTCCTTCGAGCCTAATCTTGATAGTACACAGTAAAGAAGCAGTGAATGTAAAACCCTAGCCTTCGGAATAAGGGTTGTCGCCTTCTTAACTTCAGGATCACTACTTCCATAGAGTTGTTGATTAATAAGCATTCTATCTAGATGACCTTGAGT
This sequence comes from Erythroxylum reticulatum, assembly GCA_025504915.1. Classification (NCBI taxonomy): domain Eukaryota; kingdom Viridiplantae; phylum Streptophyta; class Magnoliopsida; order Malpighiales; family Erythroxylaceae; genus Erythroxylum; species Erythroxylum reticulatum. The sequence continues at coordinate 13,324,064 of JANSVA010000002.1, read as the reverse complement.
AATCCATTTTGTATTGTTAAACAACTTTACTCCAATACTAGGATACCCACTGACCCTCTCGATATTATCTTACGTCACGATAACCGACAAATCATCTACCATTGATAATAAGGTATTGTCTACTAACTTTGCATTCTTCCAAAACTCATATATCTCATTTAAATAGACCTTTTCACGAACCTTGAAGAAGTTTTTCTAGCCAACTGCTTCAATCTCTAGTTCAATGTCTATCTAATTTTCCTTCAATGATTTTAAATCAACGTGTCTCCCATAGATAAGTGATTGCTCCATTTGTAATTTGTAACAAATAAAAACTAAACACACAAAAGTATTTCGCTTAAAGTAGTGATGTTAGTCTCTAAAAGTAAGAATATGAAATGAAATGAACTTAAAGCTTAGAACAGAGTATTGAATCGTCTTGGTTGAGAGCATTAAACAAGTCAGTTTCAAAGTATTTCAAGAAAATTCTAGAGTAGAAGGTATTTTAGAATCTTGAGAAGATTTCCTTCTTATACCTACTCTTGAAAAGTTACTGTTCATAACTTACCGTTACTATTTACTTAAAAACTTACGACTTTTTATCTTCTTCTTGTATGAATCGTCTAGGTCATGACATGTTATATGAATGGTCATTCAGCATTATCATATTCAAGTTCCGTCTAATTTTCTTGAATCTATCTTCAGACAAAGGTTTAGTGAAGATATCCGCTCATTGTTGATTCGTCTTAACAAATTATAGACTAATGATTCCTCTCTGTACATCGTCTCATATAAAATGATACCTAACTTCAATATGCTTTGAACTCGAGTGTTGTATTAGATTCTTTTATAGATTTATAGCATTTGTTTTGTCACAAAAGATTGGAATTTAATTTTCTTGTATGAAGTAATCTTCTAACTGATACTTAATCCATAACGTCTGTGAACAACAACTTGTAGCTGACATGTATTCAACTTCTACAGTAGATAAAGCAATTGAACTTTGCCTCTTGCTTGACCATGAAATTAGATTATGACCAAGAAAGTGACAACCTCTAGTTGTACTTTTTCTATCAATTCTATCTCTAGCATAATCAGCATCATAGTAGCCAATTAACCTAAAATATTTACCTTTCTTATACATTAAAAAAAGATCAGTAGAACCTGTCAAGTATCTCAATATTCTTTTAACAGCAATATAATGAGATTCTCTAAAATCTGCTTGAAATCTTGCATAAAAACAAACACTAAACAATATGTCAGGTCTGCTTGTAGTTATGTAAAGTAAAGAACCAATAATTCTTCTAAAGAGGGTCTGATCAACCTTCTTACCTATTTCATCCTTAGATAAAAGGATTGAAAGATGCATAGGAGTTGACATAGGTTTAACCTTTTCCATTTTATATTTGACTAACAATTCTTTGATGTATTTTTGTTGATGAATAAAAATCTTTTCTTCGATTTGCTTGTTGGACCCCATTTCCAGAGCCCAACATTTGGAGTCATAAAATGTGAGCAAACTCATTCTTCCATTTTAGAATAGATTTTGGGAAACTTCCAACTGGATTTTCTGTTTGACTTCTACGAAGCACTTATTTAGCATTGTCTTAAGTTTCTAATGACACCAAAATCATTTGATTTAGTTTAGAAATTTGAAAGTTATGGCCCAATCACTTTTGGACTGTTATTAAACTAAAATAGTACACTATACTTAACTTCTATCCAGAAATTGAAAGTCTTAGAGACTGAAATAAAATTCAATTCCTTCAGCTAATTTGTATCTCTTTATCTCTAATTTATTTAGAAATAAGAATCATATTGTTTGGAGCTCTGCAAATCAAGATATACTCAAAATACTAAAGCATGTTTACTAAAATATCCAATTCATACTCTTTAAATTGATACCCTTACTTTGATTCAATCAATATTTTTCAAATCAATACACAAAGTTATAAATTTTTACAGAGAGATAGAGGAATGAGTTAGGAATACGATGTTTCAAAAATCAGGTGATTTGGAGGTCGAACAACAAAGTTATGGCCAAAAGAGTAGATCATGTTTAGGTTTTGGGGGGAAGCCTGCGGGTCGCGATCGTGCATGCGCGACTGCGGGATCACGACTTCCGCAAAATGTGCGATCGCGACTTCTCCCTTCCTGCTTTTCTTCTGATGACCTGTATTGGTAAAAAGGGCATAACTTTTACTATAAATATCAGATTAAGATCATTTAAAGACTGTTTCAAAGAGGACTTCTAAACCTACAAACTCTATGAAGACCTCAAAAATAATTTTTGCCTCTATAATGGTCAACATTTCAAAACAATATAGCTATCCAGAATGTCCCTATTAAATAGCATAACAAACTTCCAATGATCATATCTTTCAACTCCATTGTCCAAAAATATCATATTTTAAATCGATGAAAAGCTAAGATGATAAGCTACAACTTTGCAGTAGACAATTTTGTCTAATTCAGCCTAGATTAATCCATTTTTTCCTCTAAATTCAAAAAACAATTCCTATCTTTCCTTTCCATAATACATCTGCCTTATATGTAACAACAATTCGTATTCAAAATTTATCATCTCAAATTGATAACTTCTTCAAGTGTACCTAATTCCAAATTAACCTTATCCTTAATTAATTCATATTTCAACTCCACCTCATCCGTACCCAAATTCCCATTTCAATATGACAATCATCCATACACAAATTCATATTTCATTAACACCATAAAACAAGAGTTTACAAAGCTTTAATGGCATTTCAAGCCACAATACATTAATATTCCAAAATCCCCAAATTACATAAGATACTTGAATAATAATTGGTCAAAATGCAATTAGATTCTTGTTTTACATAACTACTCCAAAACAAAACAAAACATGCAAATCCAGAGTAATGTCTTGACTTTCTTTCTCTCGGTCTCTTGCTTATCACCTAAATAGGGGAAGGAGATTGGGGGTGAGCTTAAAAGCTCATGGGTAGCAGTTTATAATTGATAATAAGCAAAACCATTAAAATTATTCATTTGTCATAGACAATTTTTATTGAATTCAAGAAAAGCAGAGTTCTTAACCGAAGTTTACTCCATGAACAAAACGAGTCCAATTTCTTAGGATCTCATGCCCTCAAGTGGGTAGCTGGGAGAAGGCTATAGTTCAATGTGCACATGACTAACGAAACGTTCCTCTCTTGCCCAAACAAAAGAACATATTCATGCTCAAATCATTTCATCATACTTTCATGCCTTTTCTTCTTTTTCGAATATACAAAATGCTATAACATTTTTCAAGGCATAACATAAAATGTTTCAATGCATTTTCATCTTTATTTCGAAATTCATGAACAAAATTCATATACCAAACACATAAAGATTTCTTAAAACATTCAGATAGCAATCATGCAAGATTTAATAAAACAATTGAAATCATTTAATTCTCTTGATTCAAAAGAAAACATTAGTTGCTCATACTCTATTATAAATATGGAACCCGCCTTGAATTCCTTGCTTAAACTTTGCTAAAAAATGCCTCTACTCTTGCTCCTCTTGTCTCCTTTGATTCCCTTTTATCAAAGACAAAATTTCCATTCAATAGGGATTCAAATTGGAGAACCCATAAGACATAGTCACTAAAATTGATCCTAGAGTTCTTAAACCCATAGATTTCTTAAGCTATATGAACCAAAACCCTCTCAAAAATCCAAATATTAAGATAAAACTTACCTTGAATCTTCACCAAATGAAGAGTTTGTTGGATCTAATGGAAGCTCTCATCTTCTTCTACTTTTTTTCCTTCTTGCATAACTTCAAAATCACTCCTTAGGGCTAAGAAAAATCAAAACCTAGCTTTTCTTCTTTCTTTCCTCTTAAAAACCAAAACTTTCTTCTTCTTCTCTCTTCTCTTCGTATCTTCTCTCCATTTCTATCCTCAAATCACGTTTTTACCTCTACCTTAAAAGCAAACCAACACTTCTTATTTCAATTTTGCAATTAATGATTCTAAATTGTCCATTTTGCCCTTCCTTATAAGCTTAGGTTCTTTTAACCTTAAGTGGTCTTCCAAAAA
>JANSVA010000002.1:13287606-13298216 GCA_025504915.1 Erythroxylum reticulatum | reverse complement strand
AACTCAAAACATTCAATAATATTAAATTTAAAGTTAATGTACCTAGTGCATAAGGATCCCACTTTGTGAGGGTTTATAGAAGGTCATCGATGTACATCATTTAAAAAAAATGATTTTCATTATTCGAATCCGTGACTATTTGATCGCAAAATAGCAATTTTTTTTCAATTAATTCGAGATTATCTGGCTCTACTTAAAATTTTAGTTAAATTAAAATTCTTTTTCTTTAGTTTTAGTTTATGTATATTCTTTAATTATTATTATTTTAAAAAATTTTAAAAGTTAAAAGACAAGAACTACATGATCATATAATGCCAATTTTTGAACAACTCAATTTGCTTAGAGTTTACAGTCTTAAGATATATTATTTTTATTCTTCGGTCATTTTAAAATATTATGTAAATTACATTACAGATTATTTTGATTTTTACTTAATATCTACTTTGTATTAATTATCATTTTTGAAGTTTTATAAGAAATACAATTAGAATAAATAAATTAAAAGGTAGAGTTTGAATAAAACGACAAATCGTTATCAAAGTTCCATAATTAATATAAACTATATCTTATAATTTATAAACAAACAAAACTTAGTTTTGAACTAACTATAACGTTACTCATTTACAGTCACTGTCGCGCACTGCCAGCTCCGTAGTCCGTACTTGTCGGGTGAATGACTGTTCAGACGGTATTATTATTATTATTATATTAATACTATATAAGATAAAATTCAAGTACGTTCACTTTTATTTTTGCATCTCCTGCTGCGGGCATATTGGCCGTAGGATTCATTGATCAATGTCCAAAGGGTACAGATTTGTGTTGACCACCTGATCAAACTAAAGAGAGCGTCCCCTCCCAGCCGTAACGGTAACAAAGGGTGCCTAAGTGTGACACACAGGATTTTGTATATTGTTTCCCACGTGGCACTCTAATCTCTTCCTACAACAATGTGGTACCGACACGCCTTTAATTTTTTATTCATTAAAAAGAATTAAAACTTGACTTAGAGTATTTTTTTAATGAAATGATTAGAAAAATAGAAAAAATATATATCTAATTTTTTAAAAAAATTTACAGATCAAGCTTTACAAAGAGTTTAGATTTTAAAAACTAAAAATATGTTTTTTAATTAAAAAATTTTAGACCCCGACCCGTTCGATCAAATCAAATTATATCCGTTAATTTCGAGTAAGGTCGAACAAAATTACTTAAATGTAGTAAAACTTCTAAACTTCTACTTTGTATCTCGAGCACATTTTTTTCTATAGGATTACTCAACTTTAATATCTTCAAATATTAATTACACCCATTAATTGGGCTTAATACATGATGTTATATTTATAGGATAATAATCAAAGTTTAGAAAGAAAAAAGGTCAGGGAAGGGCAATAAGGGAAACTTTTGAAAGTGGTGGGGCGGGCACATGGTATGGTAGACAACCGTTGAGGGGCAAAACAGACTTTTGAAGGTTTGGTAGATCGGGCGGTCGGCGTATGCTAGCCGTTAAGTTTTAAAAATTCATTTGCAGACATATATCCGCTGTTTCCGTCTCAATTTCGCTATCACACACACATACACACGAGAAGACTTGTTCTTTAACTTTCTTTGTCTTCTCTGTATTCAATCGTTGAGGTTGAGGAGAAGTGAAATCGACCAGAGAGGGTGACAGATTTACAGAAAGGGAGAGGGAAGATCGCCATACCCATTTTCCTGGATTCAAATGGGGATCTTTTGACCACACTCTCTCTCTTTTTTCTGTTCCTATATTTCAAGAACAAGAAACTCTCGCTCTGAATTCCGAGTTCATTTGATTGTTATAGACAAAGAAACCTTAGTCAAACTTGGAGTCGAAGGTTAATTTGTTATTTTGAGTTCCGGGTTTTTGTTAATTTGCTTAGTTCTTGATCCTTTTTTTACAGTAAATGGTGTCTCTTTGATGTCGTGGGTGGTTGTTAAGTGGTGTCTTGAATATGGGTTTTGATCATTTTTGTTTGTTCTTTGGAGATAGACAAATACAAAGTGATGGCTGGACCAGACGAGAACAATCCGGGTGTGATCGGACCCGCTGATGTTCAAGGTAGTCAGTTGAATCCAAATTCTCACTCTTTTCTCTGATGTTTCTGGTTTTCTAATATGAATCTCTGTTCATTATTATATTGGTTATGGGTTTTTAATGTGCTGCTTCAACTGCAAATAGGGGCGTTACGTGGCGGAACAGGGAAGTTTACGGCGGCAATTGGAAACAACCGTAGGGCTCTGACCAACATTAATCGGAACATAGTTGGTGCTCCACCTTACCCTTCTGCTGTGAACAAAAGGGGCTTATCAGAGTATGTTAACCTAACTTTAATCCTCTTCTCTTTAACTTTTTAGTTCAAGTTAATCAGGGAAAATGAATGACACAAGTACTTCATAATGAAATCTTTAGTCTTTCCTATCAATTCCATACGTTCTTTACTCTTAAAGAAAAATTACTTTAACCGAAAACGTTTATTGGTTATCGTCCTTCATTGAGCGCACTTACTGATATTTCTTCCATTGTTCTTGATGAGAACAGAAGAGAATCTAACTGCAGTAAGAATGCTGCCATCCCAGTGCATCGACCAGTCACAAGGTCTGAGAAGCTAATCCTTCGAATTTTAAGTTTGGATATGTTATTTCATAGATTAAAGTATTGATAGAAGGATTTGTTTGGGGCTGATTCCTGTTATTTTTCAGGAAATTCGCTGCCCAGCTAGCTAATAAGCACCAAACTAAACCAGAGGTAACTTTATGGATGCCAAGTAATTGAAAGTCATTGTTATTTACTGCAATGAAACGCCGAATTGTCGATCAAGCTGAACTGTGGCCGTTTCAATGTGCCAACAGGACATCAGTAGATCGCAGCATTCAATCTTAGTGTTAAGTGAGTCAGAAGATTGCTCCATAATCGATGTTGAAGACTATAAGACGGGGTGTGACTTCTCTGTGCCCATGTTTGTCAAACACACAGAAGCAATGTTGGAGGAGATTGACCGGATGGTATTGACACACGTTGCTGCGGCATCTGAGATTTACGCTGCTGTTTTACTCTTACAGGCCTTTGATGGTTTATGTTCATGCAGGATGAGGTCGAAATGGAAGATGTAGATCGGGAGACAATTATGGACATTGACAACCCTGACAGCAAGAACCCACTAGCTGTGGTTGAGTATATTGATGATCTGTATAACTTCTACAGGAAAACAGAGGTGAAATTGAATCTTTATGGTCGTGTTCTTTCTAAGTCAGTCCTGTTAAGTCCATCTTCTACGTTAGAAGTTTCCCAATGCTTAAATACCTAATCTTTGACATCCTTTTGTGGTCAACTTTTTGCTGGAATGAATTTGTCCTATTATATTTGGTCTCAGAGATCGCATTGTGTACCTCCAAGCTACATGACACAACAATTTGACATCAACGAGAGGATGAGAGGTATCCTTATTGACTGGTTGATAGAGGTATGCAAATTCAGATATATTCTCATTCCAGGTGCAAAGATCAGTTACTTGGTTTTTATCTGGATGACTAACAAATTACTGGGATTAGCAGGTGCACTATAAGTTTGAATTGATGGAGGAAACCTTGTATCTTACTGTGAACCTCATAGATAGATTTTTAGCAGTTAATCAAGTAGTGAGAAAGAAACTCCAACTAGTTGGTGTAACAGCCATGCTGCTTGCATGCAAATACGAAGAAGTATCAGTTCCTGTTGTGGACGATCTCATTTTGATTTCTGACAAGGCATATAGTAGGCAAGAAGTGCTTGACATGGTAAAACTCGACCAAAGTAGTGAATTATGTTTCCCTTGCAATTTCGTAAAAGAATTTGAGAGGTTTATGCTATTCAATAACTGCAGGAGAAGCTAATGATTAACACCTTGAAGTTTAATCTATCTGTCCCTACGCCATACGTGTTTATGAGGAGGTATTTGAAAACTGCACAATCTGACAGGAAGGTTTGTAAATTTCGAAGCATTTATGTGTTTGAATATTCCAGTGAAAGGATACTGATCAGATTCTGATATTTTAAACAGCTTGAGCTTCTCTCGTTGTTCATGATCGAACTTTGCCTAGTGGAATACCATATGATCAAGTATCCACCTTCTGTATTAGCTGCTGCTGCAATTTATACAGCTCAGTGCACCCTAAATCGATCCAAGCAATGGAACAAGACTAATGAGTGGTATACTAGCTACTCGGAAGAGCAGCTGAAGTGAGTGACCAAGCTACGGCATTAGCTTTTGTATCTGATTGGAGTTCTTTACCAATCCTTTAGGATTAATTAAGCGTGATCTTTTCTTTGAGAAATGTGCAGGGAATGCTCAAGGCTTATTGTTTCTTTTCACCAGAATGCTGGAACAGGGAAGCTGACAGGTGTTCACAGGAAGTATAGTACATCCAAGTATGGTTATGCTGCGAGAACTGAACCTGCTAACTTCCTACTGGAAGACAGATTTTAACAGGGTCTCAGACAAAATGATGGGATTTAACATAAAAGAGACTAACTTTTATTCGGGTTCTGATGATGAACTTGCCAAGACTGAACCTTTTTAAGGGTTTGGGGGTCTGTAACTAGCAACATAAGTTGCCCCTATGATAGTTTTTCTAAATCTTGAACATAGTGTTGCGATATTGTGATGTGTTGTTCCTTTTGGAAACCTTGTTTCAATTTCTGAACATGGCTCAGGATGTTGAGCAAAAGATGCTTTTCCTTTTCTAAATGAGAGAAATAATATCCAATTTCTTTTATCGTGTACTCCATTTCTTAACTATAAGTCTAACGTATTGTTGGAATCAACGCATTCCAACGGATGTTAGTTGACTATATCAAAAGTTAGTTACTAACTTATGGGAATCGTAACTAAGCGGCAAAGTAAGTGGTGACTGTTTTTGGAATTGGGAAGAGGAAGGGAAAGAAAAAAAATTAACTGTAAGAAAAAGGAGGTGTACTGGCGGAAATTACCAATGGAAAGTGTCACTGTCGGTAATAAAATGTAGTGACAATATTTAACGAAGGCTAATTGCGTCGTTAAATTAACTATTTGTAAATTTACCAACGAATAATTGTTTTCGTTGGAACAGCATTTACCAACAGAAAATTTGTCAATCCATCGGTGAATTGATAGTAACAATGTGAATATTTTCTGACGGTTTATAAACAACAGTTGGTAAATATGACTCAATTTATCGACAGAATCTAAAAATCCGTTAGTAAATATTGACCAACATTACTAACAGAAAATAAAATTCTGTCGGTAAGATTTATAAGTACTTTGCAACAAGTTATCATAAACTGTCGGTAATGATTCTACCATTAAGATATTAAATCCTTTTCTTAATCCCAACATTAAATTTTATTAATAGCTATTAATTATTTGTGCATTATTTTGTTGATTTGTTTATATAATTAATTTGTTTAAACAGAAATTTAATTGATCATATAAAGTTAAAATTGTCTTCATTCATAATAAAAAAACATTAAATTGTACATAAATTCAAACCAAATGACTACAACGATCCTATTGACCTGATGAGCTCAGATGGTCCGAGTCTCCACCCCTCCCCTTCAACTGCTGCACGTCGTTTTGAATCTTAGTCATGTACTCCATATACTGTTGCAACTGACTTGTCAATGTCTACATTGTGGTCTCAAGATGATGGATACGTTCCATTGTCAGTCGTGTAGTTAATGCTGCCGTATAAGACGTAGATGAGTGCGAATAATATGTGTTCGCAAATGACCCTAGCTCAAAGATCCTTTTACGACTGTCCCTACTACCTACTGCATCAAAATATGCCTGACTCTCATCAACATTTTATTCTCCCTAAGATCGTCGCTGAATTATTTTTTCTATTTGGTCCTATTACGAGGCAATGCTTATATTAGTAAGTGATAATTATTAAAAATAAATATTAAAGCATAAATTTGACATACATTCAGTTCTCTACATCCGCTGTTAACGAATGTCACATCGTCATGCTTCTTAGTATGAGTATGCAAAAACAACTGACGGCGTGTAGGCCTTATGCCTATAGACTTTTCATGAATAACAATAAAATGTTCTAAGTTAAAGTAGAATTTATAAAAATTTCAGCATAATCTCCTCTATTTTTATGATATTACCCTCTGTTGAACAAAGAAAATAACGCAACACATCCCTATATGGAACAAGATATTTATACCATGATCAATTAGAATTGAAATACAGCAAAGTAAAAAATGAGAATATAAGTGTAATATTTAGATACTTATAAGTCTCTCTTCATGCTCGTTGTGGGTAATTGATCATCCCGTATGAACAGGAAGACTGTTTCCCCCTGGGCCTCCATGTCTGTTGGTCGAGTTACGCCCTGAGATGAACATTGCCTCAGGTGATGCCCAGTACTCCTGCCAACGACTCCAAATGCCCTCAGAAATATAAGGCAATCGTACACCAGCCTTGCATATCGTACCAATAAAGTCGCAATAAAGTGTACGAACTCGAGACTCCCAGACACTATGTGTGACCTCGTCGATACCAAAATTCCAGGAAAACGTTTCTGAAATTAAAAGGAATAAAGTTGATAACTTATAATCGATTAATATTTATGTTATTAACGTATACAAATAAATGAAAAAAACGCTATTTGTATATTGCACCTCAAATTCCTAAAAGTAAAATATTTTTATGGCCTCAGAGATCTTCTTCCATACGTAACCCTTAGGATTAATCCTCTCCTTAAATGTAGATGTCATATGTTTGAAACACGGTCCAGACGAAATCAACCTAATATAAGAACAAATAATTTTATACCATTTGCAAAAATTTAAACCTATAACTTAATTTCATACGATTTCACTTACGGCTTATTTATAATTTTATAAACTTTCTTCCATCAGATCCCTCAGCTCTAGATTGGCGGTCGCCTTCTTCATCCGCTATAGGGGTAGTGGATGATGTATGAGTGGTGGATTATGAACCATCAACAGTTGGAGTTAATGCCTCATCTGCAAGTGTAGGCCCTGAAGGTGGAGGTGGTGATTCAGTTGCAGCTGGAGACTGTGATGGGCCACCCTCACAGTAAGTCCCTCCGAACATGCCTTTAAGCCTGGGCGGCATGAAATCACGTTGTCTCTTTGGTCCCATATTTCTACCTGAAATTCTTTGTTTATTAAAACTTATAGAAATATAAGAATTTGAATTTGAATCTTAGCTATATTTTACACAATATATGTAAAAGGAAATAAGACGATTTGTTGAATATCATATTGAAGTACAAACTTTGAATTCAATTATGAGAATAATTATTACAGTCATAGAAGAATAATATAATTAGTTTAAAGCAGAGTCTAGTTTATTGCAAAGATACATGACAATGATAAAATTATTTTGTTAGTTTCTAAGTGACACGAGAGTCGGTAAAGGTAAATGAGTCCCCGATGGTTAGATTCACGAGAAGGTTCCTGGCATGTTAGAACGCACCAATGGAAACAGTGAAAGTTCTTCCCTCATGTGTTTGGTTTTTAACACCTTTTTGCAACAACATTTCCTCTATTGTTAAACTTGTAGATGAAACGTTAGGAAATGGTTTACCTACAACACATTAGGAAGGAACTTATATATTGTTAGATTACATACTCGTTAAACGAACCTATCCTGACAACTTATACATACTTGAATTTCCAGATGAGTTCTGTGGAATTACCAACTTTTCCAAAGTAATCGATTTCCCTAATCCTTCATCGACCACTATGTCATTGCTCCCACCTCCTACGACATACATGTCATCTTCGAGATTCAAGCAAGCTTAAAACAACATGTAGTATATACCATCAAATATGAATATATATATAAAAGCTTCATACAGGGAAATAAGATGTACATAATAAGGAAAGTGACGTTGTTCAGATGATACTATACACCTTAAAGTAGAAGATCGGTATGGAAGGGAAACGATCATTACTTAAAGAAGTGGAGATTATTGCTTCATCCTTGATTCCTTCGACAGGGTCAATTTTGCCACATTCCTCCCAACGGAATGAATTATTACCATCCGAAACTAGACACCATTTCAACATTCCTTGTTTAAGAATTTTAATTAAATATCTGACAGAATATATTGAAAAGTTTGAAATGATCTTCTTTGTTGAATAAATTATTCAACAAGATACACAAATTAATCGCTATCATAACTTAATTGGAATTTACAATCATCTTCATTTTCTGAAGAATAAGAATCAAAATCCAGCTCCTCTTCAGATATCTGACCCTCGTCCTCCTCTCCAGATGAAATTTTAACATATTCGTTAGATGGATCGTTCAAAGGTTTATTATTATCATATGTGACATATGCATTTATAAAATAAGCATCTTCCTGAAATGCTCACTTTCAATTCTATTTTCTCCTTTTCCATGTAATTCAAAAACACCTATAGGTTTAACTTTGCAAACTGCCAACTAATCTGATTCAAAATAGACCGGATGCGATTTAACGGTTCATAGAGGTCCCTTAGTAAGATCACAAATAAACTTGTTCTCTATTGGATTTTCTAAGGCTTACATAAAAATAAATTATGATATGAATGAGTATAATGTTATTTCAACATTTAAATCTTATAATTCAATTATGAGAATATTTATAAGTGGAAACTTACATATCTTTGGAACCATCGTGCAAAGTGTCTTCCAACCTCATTATTTACTTCATCCTGTGTGCTGTCCGCATAAGAATGCCTCATATAATCTAATAATATTATTATGTATTTTAGTTATGAACAAGACAAAATTTGAAAACGGATATAATAAGGTATTGCTTACTGCACGAAAGGTTGAATCTCTTGACAGTTTAATAAAATGTAACCATGGGCAGCTTCAGTTTCTTGCTCTGTTAACATTCTTCTTGTTACATGTCCATATGCTCACCCAGGATATGTAAAAATGGATAAGTTACCGTTAGCATCACTCGTTCCTCCCCTATCATCATTACGAGGAACTTTTCTTTCCCTTGTGTGAACATGTTTTGGATAAATTATTAAAAATGCAAGGGAATGAAACCATTCTGTACCGTCCAAAAAACAGAATGGTATTTGTTATTTAGGTACCGGCTGGAGATACCAGTCAGTACTGCTAGTTTTCATTTGGTATCGGCCAGTACTAGCCGGTATCCAAATACCGGTCACAAAATACCAGTCACATACTAACTGGTACCATAAATTTTGAAAACAGTTGGGACTTATTTGTAATTTTTGAAAATTGAAACCTAAAACCCCAGTGTCCCTCACTCACCCCCTCCTGAAGCTTCCTTCTTCTCATTTTTTTCTCTCTCTCTCAACGACTCTCACTTTCACTCACCATCGCCATTCTCTCTCTCTCTCTCATTCTCCTCTTCATCTCCGACAGTACTAATTCCTTTTTGGCAGTGCTACTCCTTCCCTCATCCTCCTCGATCCATGCCAATATTAGGGATCCTTGGCTCCTCCACACGAAGTCTCAAAGATGCCATTGTCTTCAATCCTCCTCCACAAGGACCACCGCACCACATCGTCGCCACCACCGAATGTCTAAAGGAAGAGAGAAAGCTGCTACTCGCTCAGATCTACACACGAAGCTATAACTGTCACCTAACCTGAAGACCCAACCCAAAACCCGAAGCTTGTGAATTAGTTTTTGGGTGTGTTTTTTTAGTTTTCAATTTTTTCCTGCTTAATTGCATTTTTTATTGTGAAACTGTTGGAACTTGATTTTGTGATTTGCGATTTGCGTGTATCTGGGTTGGATATTGGAGTTGAATGATTCACGGTTTTGTGATTTGAATATTAGAGTTCAATGAGTCACGTTGTTGTTTTGGTTTTTTAATCTGCGTGGGTTAGATTGGATTAGATATTGGAGTTGAATGATTGTTTGGTTGATTTCTGGTTTGGTTTTGAAGATTGGTTTAAGTTTTAACTAATTAAGAGAAATTTATGATAAGTTTTTTTTATAAATGAAATGCACGACCTGATGTGAATATGTGATGATGTTGATGAATTAAATTAATTCAATTAAAAGTTTAAACAAATTAAAAATTTGAATCGAGAATATTAAAGTTACAAACTTGCAAAGACTTAAATAATTAATTGACACATTCTTAAAATTTGTTAAATGGTATTTCATTTTTAATATTTGGGTATTGGCTTTAGGTAAATAATTAATTGAGTATAAATTATGCAATTGTAAATGAACAATAATTCGGTTGTAGTTAATGATAGCATTTGGGTATTAGCTTTAGGTAAATAATTAATTAAGTATAAAATATGTTGAATTATTTGGTAATATATATGTGTGGGCTATCATAAATATTTATCATAGATAATGTGTGAAAGTAGTGATGTAATAAATATGTCCAAAAAGAGCTTTTTTTTTTCAAATTGTGAACATGTTGTAGGCTTCAATTATTTATACCTAGACTTATTAATGTCAATTAAAAATTGTAAAAGCAACTTATATATTTAAGAACCAAATATAGAATGGTATATATAATATTATGGTTTGTTAGAAATGAAAAGAAGATTCAAAGCTTTAAATAAGAAAAAAATAACATTTCCAAAGAAATTATATTCTTCAACT
>JANSVA010000002.1:13251240-13280391 GCA_025504915.1 Erythroxylum reticulatum | reverse complement strand
AATTTCCAATCCACTTCCAAGTTCCAATTCCAAAATGCAAAATGCCAAATTCAATTCCAAATTCTAATTCAAAACTTCCAATTTCGGTTATAACTCACAAATCACAAAAACAACCGAAATCAACATCCAAATCCAAAGAAATGAAAATCACACCGAAATCCACTTCCATCATTTTCCCTAAATCCATTCGGATTTCTCATTGACAACCGAAATCCACTTCCAAAATTTCCCCTAAATCCAACACAATAACATCAATTTTTAACCCAAAATCCACCATAATCCAACAATCAACACAACCACAGAAGCAATCATTTTCAAAATGCATCAAAAATGAAACAAAAATAAAAAACATACACCCAAAAAACAATCAGGTCTTCGGTGTGAATTCGGGTCGACGTCGGGTTGTTTGCTCCCGCTGAGCTAAGGTGGGCGTGCTGTCGTGTGGTGCGTCGAAGACTCGAGGATGACGAAGCAGAAGGCTGAAGTTGGCGATGAGGAGGAGCGGGCTGAGGTGAGGGAGGTCGAATCATTGAAGACTCAAAGGGAGAGCAAACCACCGGTCGAAGAGTCGAAGGAGGAGGACTGGAGATAAACGTCGACGGCAAGGAGACGACGAGACGAGATCGGAGAAGGGAGGAGCAGTGGGCGTGCGTGCGTGGAGAAGAAGTAGAAACCGAAGAAGAAAGAAGAAGAGTCCAGAAGCCAGAAGGTCGGGTCGGGGGTAGATTTTTTAGGTTTAATTTTTGTTTTTTGCAAATAGGTCCCTGAAGAATTCAAATTTTTGCGAAATGTTCCGGAAAATTCCAGAATTCTTAGTACCGGTTGGTACCAACCGAAAACGGCCGTTACTAACCGAAATTTATGACCGGTATTTTTTTACCCGTACCGATACCAGTTCCTAGCCGGTACGGTACGTACCGGCTGGTATCGATCGGTACGGTACAGTTTTCATTTCTTTGCATACATCCCCTATAGATATAACATTCGCTTCTTCATTGCTATCAATCATAGGTTCCTCTTTCCCCTTATTTGGTTCTATCTTGGATATGAACCCTTGCATTGTGGAAGCTCCATAATTAGATGCTCCACTTTATAGTCACCAAGTACTTAATGTGATTATCGCAAATTAGATTCATAAATTGATAAGCCAAAAAGTTATTTGATGGTCTCAGTCTTTCCTTCTAGGCCTTATACTGATGGCTTCTTTATATCCGTAGGACCTTTACTAGCACTAGATTAATCAACATCAACATGTGGAGAATATTTTGACTTTCTACCTTTGAGCTTAGCAGGTTTCATCCTTGCCTTCCCTTTAGTTGCTTCAAGGGCAGCAGGAGTAGCAAACTTGATTTTCTCCTCCTCATAAACACAATGGGAAATCAAAGAGTTGAAGTCCCATTCCTCATCCAGCAAATAATATGTCATCACCAGATTACTAAACTCTAAAGGGAGTGTATTTAGAGTTTAGTGAACTATGAAGACATCAGGAAGAGGAATATTTAGCATCTTTAGTTTATTATGAAGATGGATCATTTATAATATTTGCTTCATTACTACCCCTTCTCCCGTATATCTTATGGAGAATAATTCTTTCATCAAGGCACTCATTTCAACGTTAGGTGAGACTATGTACCTCTGAGAGACATTAATAAGAAACTCCTTTGCTATGTCTATGTCTAGAAGTCCATTAAGTAGATTGTCAGGTATGGATCTCTTAATGGTTATGCAACATAATCTGTTAAACTGATCCCAGGCTGCACAAGTTGCTTCTCTTGAGCTTATAGATATAGGTAGAGATGGCCTATCTGTCTGGATGGCCATATCAATTTCAACTATTTTCATATCATTCAATACATCATTTGTCCACTTCTTCGTATTGAAATCAGTTAAGATTTTTATGGTGACATTGATATTGTTGACCAAAAAGGTGATAGCAAAATGACAATGTTTAGATCAGGACAAATGTAGTACAACACTGATACTCAAAGCCATTAAATAGTATCTGTGCCGAGAATCCGATCATACATATTATGAAATACTTGTAGGCTAAATACATAATATACGAAACTAAACCTCCACATAAAAGCGATTAAAGTACAAAGCATCAACTCTCATGACACTGCCACCTTTGGGTAAATAGATCATTTGAGCAACAACTTTCCTCCATCTAATGCCTTTATGCACATCTCAGAATCTTATGTAAGGCCCACACCTTTGGGTAGAATAACCAAGCATAAGACCAGAGACATCCCCCAACATGCAAGCAAAACAATTCAAAAATATTGATTCGAAAGGCCACTTTGGTGACTACATCCTCATTAGCACTTAAAAGGTCTATAAGCTCAAGGGGTACATCTTTATGCTATCATCACCATTTTTGTGAGAACATGGTAAGTGACAATATAACATCAATAAATGCAAAAACCCTAATATATAGTCTCATTGACACACATTAATGCTAAAGACATCATCTAAAAACTTTAATTGAGACTTTTGTAATGGAAAAATCCCATTAAAGCGATTATCATGCATCATCGAATACTGAACTAAGCGCTCGAGATATGAGAACCTCATGTATCTCCTTTACGTCAAGTTCGTTGCACAAAAATTCGCTAAAAAATAGCTTTAGAATGTCTTAATTCCTTTATTGAGTGAATATCATGCAATCCTAAACACTAAACATGAGACCTGAGATACAGAAACTTGAAGTATCTACCTCATGTGATATTCTAAGCATGAAAATTCACTCAAAATCGACTTCAAAACGCCTTAATTCCTTTTTCTAGAGTTAAACTTTAATTTATTTCTAATGTAATAAATCCAAAAAATGGAAAAACTTAATTTATAATTTTCTTGGACCTAGAAACTAACCCAAAATACCTTGGGGAACCCTTATAGGAAATCTATTTTTTTTTAATTTGTTGATGTCGCAGAGACGTTAGACTCACGTCTGCACAAGGGGTGCTTATTGGACACGCGCTAGTGTCAGACATGGGGGGGGAGATGCATTTGAATTGTGTTGTGAACAGGTGGCTACACGGAGACGCACCCACAGACACCAGACACATGTTTGGTCAGTTTTGTGTCACATATCTAGCTTGTGTAACCACCTGATCACGTCACCACTCTGATACCACGTGTAACATGTAATGAGACCTTAGTTACGTATCTTAGATCAAATGTGAAAGGGTAATAGACGAAGAAATGTAGAAAATACTGATTTCAATTCTATAATTTTAGACGAGCTTTTCGAAGTCGAAACAAACGCAAATCCACTGCCACCTTTACGAAAATTACTCATCGAGACATAGTAAAGCCTTTTTATACTTTTATTAATACGTAAGCTCTCTTAATGGATTAGAGAATCTTTATGCTTACGAATGACATGAGCAACTATAAGAGACCTTAACCTTTATATATAACATCTATATCGAGCTTCCCTATCACATGCCTTATATGGGTCCGGTCTATACTGATCAGGATCCATTTTCTGCTGGACTTCAACCTATTGACTTAGATCATTTACTGAGCCTCTTTATTATCTTTATTCGGATCAAATTAGGCAACTTAACTAATAAGTTATTGAAAAACTGAAAATGCAATTAAATGTTGTCCAACTTTATGAGAAATGTTAAAAATATCCAATAGTAATTTCTTATGTTGTCGCATGAATTGCAAGGAATCAATATGAACTAAATAACTGTTATGTTGGACATTTTTGTCCTTTTCCATAAATTGGATAGCTATTAATTGTTATTTCGATTTTTTTAATAACTTATCAGTCAAGTTACGTAATTCGATCCTAACAAGGGTAATAAAGTGGTATAATAGATGATCTGAATTAATGAGTCAAAGTTTGGGAGAAAAATGAAACCTAATTAGTATAGACCGGACCTATATCAGGCTTGTGATGGGAAAGCCCGATAAGGAAGCTATATATAAAAGTTAAGGTCTCCTTCAGTTACTTATGTAATTTATAAGCATAAGGATCATCTGATCCATTAGGAGTGCTTACATCTTAAGGAAATTGAAGCAAGCGTTAACCGAGTGTCGATGATCAACTTCTATAAAAGTCCCAGGAGATTGGAGCTCGTTTTGGCATCAAAAACTGCTTCGGATTATCGTATGGAACCGAGATCACGTATTTTGCATTTCCTTTGTTTTTAATCCTTTCATGAACAATTTGGGACACGTAATAAGGTCTATCCTACGTGTTACATGTGGCATAAAAACTGTTACATGATCGGGTTATCGAAAATGAAGGCTTTTTGGTTTCCATTCATTATTGTTTTCTTCAGTTTGTGATTCATTTTTCAGTATATATATATATATAATTACGTAAAGATTGTATATATAAGGTTAGCTATGAAAATCGAGTCAAAAATAGGCAAAAAGAGCAAAAAAGGGATCCTAGGATGCCAATAATTGCCCTTCCCATTAGAGGGCGATACACCATAGGGAGCATGTAGTGGTAGGCGGAGCTGTGGTACAAAGGACGCATGCATGCTGCCAAGTGACACCACACGTCAAGGGACGCATTGTACATGCCTCACGTGGTGCACTCTCCCACAAGCGCAGAACGGCTGGCGCGTGTGTAGCATGCACCACATTCAACCCGACACGTGGACCACAAGGATCAAGACACATATTGGCGCGTGCATATAATAAACGCGTGTGTGCGCATTTAGAGCCTGTCTATACACACTCGTGCAACACACGTGTGCCCCTATTACACTTGCCTATTGACGTCAGCTCTATAGTACTGCTGAAGTCAATATGACGTCAACACTAAAAAAAGGAAAAATTACAAAATTCTTGTAAAGGTACCCCAGGTCCTTTTGGGTCAGTTTCCAAGTTTGGGTAATTTTTAAAGTGGTTTTTTTCAATTTTTCTGGATTTATTACGTTGTTAATTGGATTTTGGAAAAGTTTTTAAAATCTTTTTAAGCTAACTTTGAGTGCATTTTCGTACATTGAACTGCACATGAGGGAGACACTTAAAGTTTTATGTCTCATGCGGTAGGTTTGGTATTCAGGAAAGTATGATAGACACTCTCATTGAGATTTTTCTATTTATAAAATTCTCAAATAAAGTTTAAAGACAATGTTTTCGGTACTAATATATGATTGTTTGATTATGACTCTAGTTTTTATAGTTATAATCTATTATCACATACATTATGCCCATAAAGAATGTGAAGATAATATAAAGATGTATCATTTATATTTGTGGTCTTTTTGGGTATTGGTAAGATTGAAATCACCACAGTGGCCTTTCAAGCCAGTATTTGGATTGTACCGCGAGCATGTTAGGGGATGTCTCTAGTCTCATGTTTGGTTATTCTGCCCACAGGTGTTGACCTTATATGAGATTTTAAGATGTACATAAAGGTATTAGATGGAGGAAAGTTGTTGCTTAAATAATCTATCCACCTACTGTGGTAGTACCATGAGAGTTGATGGTTTGTATGATCATTTTTATGTGGAGGTCTAATTTCATATATTATGTATTCATCCCATAGGTGTTTTATCATATATATGATCGGATTCTCTGTATAGATAATGTTATCGTTGTTGTCCTACATTTAAACTAATTTTTTATATTGTCTTTTCTATCTTGCAGTCACCTTTTCGATAAACAACAATGCTATCACAATTGAGACCTTTGGTTTCAATTTTAAGAAGCGCAAGAAGGATATGGAGTTTGCATTAGAGATGGATGATGCCAGCATGATAATGCACATCATGAGACCTTCTCTACTTACAAATATCAGCTCAAAAGCTGATAAAGCAGCTATGACAGTTTGGAAGTGGCCAAATAAGATGCACTATTTAACCATCAAGAGGTCGATTCCAGATCATCTACTAAGTGGATTACCAAATACGACCATAATGAAGGAGTTCATGGATAACATTTCTCAGAGATACAAAGTGTCTTCTCATGTGGAGCAGAGTACCTTGATTAAGGAACTATTCTCCATAAAGTATACAGGAGAAGGAGGCGTTCGAGAGTACATTATCAGGATGGTATACCTTCAGACTAGGCTGAAGGCACTTGATGTACCAATTCCTGATAATCTCATAGTGCGTCAGGCACTAAATACTCTCCCTTGAGAGTTTGAGATGTTGGCTACTTCCTACATCTCTCAGGATGAGACTTGGGACATCAATGTTTTGATTTCCCAATGTGTTGCAGCGAAGGAGAAGATTAAGAGTTCTCCTTAATCAGCTATGTTTGCAGCTACCAAAGGTAAGGGAAAGGCTAAGCCCCAACAGCCTAAGGGTAAGGGTAAGAAACCCAAACTCTCTCCAAAGATTCATAGTGGATAGTCCAACATTGCAAAGGGGCCATATGACTTAAAGGGTATAAGATGCTTTTTTTGCAAGAAAAAAAGGCATAGGAAGTCTGATTGCTAGAAGTACAAGCTATGGGAGGTTAAAGTATTAAAGAAAGTTTATTTTCTTGATAAATATATGAAAACACTTTTCAAAATTTAATCAAGATAATATCCTTTCTAATAAATCAAGAAATTTATTATTTATAAATAAAAACAATTTCTAAATAAATAACATAATAATTCTCTAAACAAATAAAATTAAGAATTTAATTTACCTCATTCAAATTGAAATAAATAAATTTCATTAAGAAATAATTTTCTTAATAATTTTGAAAACATTGTTCTTAATTTTAAGAAGTCTAATTAATTAATTTCAATCTAATTGAAAATAATTAATTCTAATTTTAGAAATAACTTTTCTAATTAATTAACTTCAATCTAATTGAAACTAATTAATTTTGATCTTAGAAACTAAATTTTCAAAATTAATTAGAAATCAATATAATTATTAATCTTAATCATATTAAAAAAATAATTACTTTAATGTTGGAATTAATTTTTTTTAAAAAAAAGTTTAGATTCTTCTTATTCTCAAAATAAGAGAAAAAACCTAATAGCCATCTTCCTTAAAACAGCTGCCATCGTCAGCCATTAGTTGCAACCTTCTTTAGTTGCACTCTACCCACAGTGGCTCCTTCAGTGTTAGTTCACGCGTCCACATGATAGTTGATAGACAAACAAGTAAAATGTTAAAGGAAGGTGGTTAACAGCTATACATAAAACCAATTGAGTTACTTCAGCTTTCCCATGTTTCTCCAACAGATGCCCACATCACCACCATCTCTATGCTTTGTTGTTCACTACAAGAAAAAGGAGCTGTACCAATGGAAAGCGTAATCAAATTGTAGGTATTTAACGACAGCTAAAAGCATCTTTAAATTAACTATCGGTAAATTTACCGGCGGACAATTGGTTCCCTCGGTACAATTTCCGATAGAAAATTTGTTACTGTTGGTGAATTAATAATAAGAATGTGAATATTTTTCGACGGTTTATAAGCAACCGTCAATAATTATGACTCAGTTTACCGACAGAATTTCAAAATCCATCAGTAAATATCGGTCAACATTATCGACGAAAAATAAAATTCCATCGGTAAGGTTTATAAGTTCTTTGAAGTGAGATTTCATAAACTATCGATAATGATTGTACCGTTAAGATATTAAATCCTCTTTTTTAAAATCTTGACATTAAATTTTATTAACGACTATTAATTAACTATGCATTATTTTGTTGATTTGTTTATATTATTAATTTGTTTAAATAGAAATTTAATTGATTATATAAAGTTAAAATTGTCTTCATTCATAATAAAAACATTAAATTGTACATAAATTCAACCCAAATGATTACAACAATCCTATTTTCCTGGTGAACTCGAATGGTTCGAGTCTCCACCCCTCCCCTTCAACTGTTGCACATCATTTTGAATCTTAGTCATGAACTCCACATATTGTTGCAACTGACTTGTCAATGTTTACACTGTGCTCTCAAGATGTTGGATACGTTCCATTGTCAGCTGTGTAGTTGATGTTACTGTATTGGACGTATATGAGTGCGAATAACATGTGTTCGCAAATGACCTAGCCTGAAGATCTTTCCACGACTGTCCCTTCCACCCACTGTACAAAATATGCCGGACTCTTATTAACATTTTGTTCTGCCTGAGACTGTTGCTAAATTGTTTCTTCTATTTGGTCCTATTACGAGGCAATGCTTATATTAGTAAGGGATAATTATTAAGAATGAATATTAAAGCATAAATTTTACATACATTTAGTTCTCTACATTGGCTGTTAACGAATGTCACACCGTCATGCTTCTTAGTATGAGTATGCAAAAACAACTGACGGGGTGCAGGCCTTATGCCCATAGACTTTTCATGCATAACAATAAAATGTTCTAAGTTAAAGTAGAATTTATAAAAATTTCGACAAAGTCTCCTTTATTTTTATGACATTACCCCCTGTTGAACAAAGAAAATAACTCAACACAGCTATATATGGCACCAGACATTTATATCATGATCATTATCCATACTACACATATTTTCATCACAATATTCACACATCAATTTAAATTAAATATAGCAAAGTAAAAAATGAGAATATAAGTGTAATATTTAAATACTTACAAGTCTCACTGTATTCTCGTTGTAGGTAATTGATCCTCCTGCATGAACAGGAAGACTGTTTCCCTTGGGCCTCCACGTATGTTAGTCGAGTTATGCCCTGAGATGAACATTGCCTCAGGTAGTGTCCAGTACTCCTGCCAATGATTCCATATGCCCATATAAATATAAGGCGGTCATACACTAGCCTTGCATATTGCATCAATAAAATCGCGATAACGTGTACAAGCTCGGGACTCCTATGCACTATGTATGACCCTGTTGATACCAGAATTCTAGTAAAAATATTTCTGAAATTAAAAGGAATAAAGTCGATAACTTATAATCAATTAATATTTATGTTATTAGTGTATATAAATAAATAAAAAAACATTATTTGCATATTGTACCTCAAACTCCTGAAAGTAAAATGCTTTTGTGGCCTCAGAGATCTTCTTCCATACATAACCCTCAGGATCAATCCTCTCCTTAAATGTAGATGTCATATGTCTGGAAGACGGTTCAGACGAAATCAACCTAATATAAGAACAAATAATTTTATACCATTTGTAAAAATTTAAACCTAGTACTTAATTTCATGCGATTTCACTTACAGCTTATTGAAATTTTTATAAACTTTCTTCCATCAAGTCCCTCAGCTCCAGGCTGACAGTCGTCTCCTTCATTCGTTATAGGGGTAGTGGATGATGTATGAGTGATGGATTGTGAAGCATCAGCAGTTGGAGCTGATGCTTCATCTGTAGGTGTAGAGCCTGGAGTTGGAGGTGGTGATTCAGTTGCAGCTAGAGACTATGACCCCTAAAGTAAGTTCCTCCGAACATGCCTCTGAGCTTGGGCTTTATGAAATCACGTTGTCTCTTTGGTCCCATATTTCTACCTGAAATTCTTTGTTTATTGAATTTTGTAGAAATATAAGAATTTGAATTTGAATTACACAATCTATATAAAAGGAAATAAGGCGATTTGTTGAAAATTATATTAAAGTACAACTTTGAATTCAATTATGAGAATAATTTTTACAATCATAGAACAAAAATGTAATTAGTTTAAAGAAGAGTCTAGTGTATTGCAGAGATACATGATAATGATATAATTATTTTGTTAGTTTCCAAGTGACATGAGAGTCGGTAAAGGTAAATGAGTCCCCGATGGGTGAATTCCCGAGAAGGTTCCTGGTATGTTTGAACGCACCAATAGAAACAGTGAAAGTTTTTCCCTTACATGTTTGGTTTTGAACACCTTCTTGCAATAACGTTTCTGCTATTGCTAAACTTGTAGATGAAATGGTTTATCTACAACACATTAAGAAGGAACCGATTTCCCTAATCCTTCATTGACCGTTATGTCATTGCTCCCACCTCCTTCTGCATACATGTCATCTTTGAGATTCAAGCAAG
Source organism: Erythroxylum reticulatum (assembly GCA_025504915.1). Taxonomy (NCBI): domain Eukaryota; kingdom Viridiplantae; phylum Streptophyta; class Magnoliopsida; order Malpighiales; family Erythroxylaceae; genus Erythroxylum; species Erythroxylum reticulatum. The sequence continues at coordinate 13,270,466 of JANSVA010000002.1, read as the reverse complement.
CTTAAAACAATATGTAGTATATACCATCAAATGTGAATATATATGATAACTTCATAAAGGGAAATGAGATGTACATAATAAGAAAAGTGACGTTGTTCATATGATACTATACACCTTGAAGCAGAAGATTGATAATGGAAGGCAAATGATCATTATTAAAGAAGTGGAGATTGTTGTTGCATCCTTTATTCCTTCAGCAGGGAAAATTTTGCCACATTCCTCCCAACGGAATGAATTACTACCAGACGCCATATCGACATTCCTTAATCAAGATTTTTAATTAAATATTTAACAGAATATATTGGAAAGTTTGAAATGATCTTCTTTGTCGAATAAATTATTAAACTACATACACAAATTAATTGCTATCATAATTGTAAATTATAACCATCTTCATTTTCTGAAGAATAAGAATCAAAATCTGGCTCCTTTTCAGATCTCTGCCCTCCTCTCTAGATCAAATTTCAACATATTCATTAGATGGATCGTTCAAAGGTTCATTATCATCATATGTGACATATGCATTTATAAAATAAGCATCTTCCTAAAATGCTTCACTTTCAATTCTCTTTTCTTCTTTTCCATGTGATTCAAAAACACCTCTAGGTTTAACTTTGCAAACCACCAACCAATCTGATATATCTCGTTGTAAGCTAGGAAAAGGGACATAACATAACTGTTTTGTTTGCATAGCCAACATGAAAGGTTCAAATTGTCTCAATCTTCTGTAGTTGTTGATTTCAACAAGATTGTATCGACTATGCACTTTTGTTCCAACATTTGGAGTCGGGTCAAACCAATTACTCTTAAATATCACAGTTCGCTTGATTGGCAACGCAGGGTACTCAACTTCAAGTATCTCAATGATTTTACCATAATAGTCCATCAATTCTCCCTGTATGGAAACTCCACTATTTATTATTGCCATGCTATGATCATGATATTCTGTATGATATTCGTATCCATTAACAAAATTTACTGGATATGATTTAACAGTTCACAGAGGTCCCTTAGCAAGATCACAAATGAACTTGTTCTGTATTGGATTTTCTAAGGCCTACATAAAAATAAATTATGATATCAATAAGTATAATGTTATTTCAACACTTAAATCTTATAATTCAATTATGAGAATATTTATAATTGGAAACTTGCATATCTCTGGAAGCATCGTGCAAAGTATCTTCCAACCTCATTATTTACTTCATCCTGTATGCTGTATGGCATGATCTCGAGTAAGAATGTCTAGTATAATCTAAAAACATTATTATGTATTTTAGTTATGAACAAGACAAAATTTGAAAACCAATATAATAAGATATTACTTACTGCATGAAAGGTTGAACCCCTTGACAGTTTAATAAAATGTAACAATGGGTAGCCTCAGTTTCTTGCTCTGTTAACATTCTTCTTATTGCAAATCCATATGCTCGCCCAGGATATGTGAAAATGGATAAGTTACCATCAGCCTTACTCGTTCCTCCCCTATCATTATTATGAGGAACTTTTCTTTCCCTTGTGTGAACATGTGGCTCAAAATAATGTCCACAAAATGTATTAGCTTCCTCCACCAAATAAGCATTACATATGGAACCTTCAACTCTAGCATTGTTTTTTACATTTTTCTTCAAGTGATGGAGATACCTATATACGAAAATATGGTTATTACAATTTAATAACTTCAATTATAATAATTTGAATTTGAATTACCTCTCAAACGAATACATCCATTGATATTGAACTGAACTAGCTAGTTTTGCTTTGTGTGCTAAATGCACAGGTAAATGCTTCATACAATCAAAGAAACTTGGAGGAAGAATTGGTTCTAACTTGTACAAAATTACTAGAATCTCCCTTTCTAGAATTTCCATTTCAGTGAACTTGATTGCGGATGATGTTAAACTTTTGAAAAACAAACTTATTTCTGTTATCGCTTCCCAAACCTTATTCAGTAACAACTCGTGAAATGCGAATGGAATTAGTCTTTGCATAAACACATGAATATCGTGACTTTTTAACCCAAATAATTTGTACTTTCTCATGTCCACACACCTTGCTAAGTTTAAAACATAACCACTGGGAAACTTTAGACCTTTCAACCATTCACACAATATTTCCCTTTGATTTTTGTCCAAAGTATAACATGCTTTCGGATATTTATCGGTGGGAAGATCTTCATGTAACTCATTCCTTCTACAAAAAAGCTATAAATCAGCTCGTGATTTTGCATTGTCTTTTGTCCTCCCTTCAATGTTCATGGTGGTATTGAACAATCATGAACTTTTGTTTATTGCATCTAAAGGGATGATCTAGAGGAAGAAATTTCCTGTGACTATCAAACCGACACACTTTGCCTATGTTTGGAAGATAAAAGGCATCAGAATCGTTGCCACAATAAGGACAAGTCAGTTTTCCTGCTGTGCTCCATCCAGACAACATGGCATATGCCGGAAAATCACTAATGGTCCACATCAATGCCATTCTAAACTCAAAATTATGTTTTCGAGGCACATCATATGTCTCAACACTATATTCTCAAAGATGTTGCAATTTAAATATTAATGGTTGTAAGACAATATCAATTTTATGCTTCGAATTTGAAGGGCCTGACATAATCACTGTAAAAAACATAGATGTGTCCTTTATACACATCCACGGAGGCAAATTATAAGTAGTTATTAAGATTATCCCTAATGAATATTGTTGGCCGAATTAAATAAAAGGTTGGAATCAACCCGTCGACAATCTCAACCTTACATTTCGACTTTCTACTGCAAACTCAAGATAGGTGTCGTTGAAAATTTTCCATGCCAGTGCATCTGAAGGATGACTCATTATTTTGTCTTCCTGTTTGTGTTCATTATGTCGTCTCATGTGCGATATAGTAACATCAGAAGCATATAGTTTTTGAAGTCTCAGAGTTAGCAGGAAATAGTACATTCACTTCCAGGGTACTAATTTCTGTTTCATTGAACGCTTTTTTGGCTCGAACCTTGGGTGACCACAAAATTTGCACTCTTGTAATTTCACGTCATCTCTCCAATACAACATACATCCCAATTTGCAACAATTAATCTTCTCAACAGACAAACCAAAACCCCTAATAAGTTCTTCATATTGTAAAAACCATCAACCATTGTATGATTAGGAGGTAATGATTCATTATACCACTCAAGAATTTTATCAAAACTACAGTTTGAAATATGCTCTTTAGACTTTATGTTCAATATTTGCGCAGTCGAAGACAATTAGGTCATTATCTCATAATTTGTCCATAACTCTTGGTCTGCTAATTGTAGTAAGTCATAAAATTGTCTTGCTCGTGGATTAGGTTCTTCGTCAACATTTTCCATATTTTCCTGAAAGTTATTACCGCTTGCATCATAAACCATTTGCATGAACGGAGTTTCAGTCCCATCCATATAATTTGTTCTAAATCTAATCCCCCTTCAAACACATTGAAGTTGACAGATGATTCAACTTGATTACCTCTTGAGTTGCTACAAATGTCGACTTTCCCATGTCGTGTCCACTCAAAATAATCGGGGACAAACCCTTTTCTCAGCAAATTCCCATTAACTTCATCAATAGGAAGGAAACATTTGTGTTTGCACTTTTTACATGGACATCTGATCTTCGGCCCATCCATATATACAGGCTGAGAATATGCATAATGAATAAAAGCTTCAACTCTGGCAACAAATTCAAGATTAATGTAGGTGTTAATCGTCTATACATCCAAGATCTATCAACATAACTCATTTATGCAAAACTGTTAATTTAAAATGGTGATTCCATTATTAGTATCCTTCATGTTTGCCAAATTTTACAGAACATCTAAGATAAGACTTATGAATTAGGATAATAAGTTTTGGTTGTGAGTCCTAAGCTTCTCGTACTTTTCACCGATAAGCCTCACATAAGCAATCATCATGGGTTATGGGTTAAAGTTTATGGGTTCAAATCTAAAAAACGAACCTATACTGAAGATTAAACATATATTTTTATAATAATATATGTTAGAAGATCTTTTTAGTCATTAAAAGTCCTATATTAAATATTTACTACCGCTAAATATAATAAGTATTCATCAAAATATGAATAATTATTTTAATAAATTGTTTAAACATATAGCTAGTTTTCAAAAGATGCGTGTAAAAATTCATACATGAGAAGTAAAGAGAAGCTAATCATGATGGAATAAGAATCAATGAAATAACGGATTGACAATTTAAGGCAATTGGAACTATAATATAAGTCAAACTCATCGGATATTAATTAGATGATAAACCGAAGTTCATACCACAAACAAATACCTAAATTAAACCAAGTTTAAAAAAACATTGTAAAAACCAAATTCACTTACCTCAATCGATACGTAGAAGGATCTTCTTGAAGTATGTGAATGAAGATGATGATGACAAAGCTATAATGAAAAATATAGAAACTGATACAAATGTCATTAAAATGTGTGAAAATTAAAATTTGACATTGTCACACCATATACAAAAATGAATGTCACTTGAATAACTGCTAAAGTTTCTCTTCAAACTTGCTCAAAATGAAAATAATGCAAGCAAATCAGTTCCTACAACCAAGAATAAATTCATTCACTGGTTAGAAAGCGGGAAATATAACACATCAATTGCCATGAAATATTATAATCAATCAAGATCATTAACTATACTATATTAATTCAATCATCAGTTAATACTAAGGAGCTCTTGTTTTAATTTAAAAACGGTGATGTCATATTTTACGAGGATCCTATTGAAAATTCTACAGAGTTTTCCCTATAAAATAGACACCCCTATTTTAGAATAAGGGTCAATCCTGCAAAAAAATAAACTTCTATATTGACTAGTAATCACAACTCAAATTGGGTCTCCAAATTATATGTCTATTCTTAATTCTGTCCACATTTATGTCGCAAAATCTATAATTATCCAATTCACAATTCAAGTATACAAATTTGTAGCTCATGTACTCTCAATTATAGTTAATACATCAAGATATTCTCAATTCTAATCAACAATAAAATACTTTTATTTTATTTTATCCTTAACCTTAAATATTTTAGACTAATTAAATTATTTTACCTAACAAAATCTGTAATCCTAATTTCACAATCCCCATCTCTATTTTTATACATTTTTTCTAGATTTTATGCCTATAAAAGGTTATTTTAATTTATAGATATAAAGAAATAGAAGATTACTATATTGATTAATCAAGTACACTTAGAGAAGATTTTTGGTTATTTCTTGTATTTAGAGAAACTCTTGTTTTAGGTTCTTTAATAACTTATGGTCTTATCTACTTTGCAAATGGTGATCAAATCAAAAGATTTTATCACTCTTATTCCTATCTTTGTTGTTAGTTTGGCGATTTATATCATTCTTCCTTTTTGTTTACCTTGAATATGTTCTTCAATCAAATTTCTCGATAAAGTGATCCTTATTCCTACTCATATTATTATGGAATCCAACTCATCATAATGACGATGGTCATATCATTATAAGTCTTCATATTAGTTTTGATTTTAGGAATAATTAATTTGATATAAATAGAATCACTCATGAGAGATATGTTAAAAATTTAGAAGTAAAAGTAGAGCTACTTCAAATAAGAGAATATAGACTATGATTTTATGGTTTTGTATTGATATGGATTTCCTTTGTTAAACTAAGTTGCTTCAAACACAAAGTTTTGATGATAACAAAATACTAAAGTGTCAATAAAGTTGTTTAAGTGATGATAGGTAACCTTAAAGAGCAATGTTGCAAGATAACTTATAAAAAGCTTTATAATGAATGCTTAAAGCTTTTAGTTGATGAACAAGTTTTGACTAGAGTTAGAATATATGTTTACAGATGTTTAAGAGGTGATTTAAGGCTTGTATAAGTTATTTAAAGTGTATCAAGTTTTTCTTAAAGGATTCATATTAAGCTAAGAAGGTACCAAGTTGTTAAAAGTACAAAAGGAAGCATAAAATTAAGGATCGAAATGCTCTTTGGTGAGCATTATCTTCGATTGACATAATAGTGCACACTAAAAATTGTATTACTTATAAGAATCAAGCCTAAATAATCATAGAACTTGGCAATGACTAGAAGGTTATAAATTCCTATAAAAAGGTTTCAAAGCCAAACACAATATCTCTGGATATTTACAATTGATTGATGTTTAGATTAAAAAGATGATAACCCTTAGATTTATCAATATAGTTGATGAAAATAATTTTTTTCCTTCCATTTCAAACTTCTCTTTATTCTAAGAAGTATTTAGATTGTAGTCAAAGTAATAAAATTTTTTTAATTGATCTATCACTGATTTGTGAATTTAGGCTTCAAAAGAGGTTTTATTGCGACTGCTTTATGCATAAATGATTAAGAATATGATCAAATAGCTTTGGCTTATAAGAAATTAGGAAGGTTTTTACCTTGAAACATTCTTTTTGTCATTTCAACAAATTTTCTATTCTTGCACTCAGTCACTTCATTTTGCTGAGGTGTGTTATGCGTAAGTAGTTGACTTCGAATTTCATTTTCTTGTAATATTTTATGAATGGCTTGTAAATATATTCACTACCATGATGTAATCTAGGTGTCTTTAATTAATCTTCACTTTGTCTCTCTATATTAAAAACAAACTATGTAAAGTAGGAAAAGCACTTGAATTTTTCTTTAGAAAATACAAACACATCATTCTTGTATAATCATCAACAAAAAGGATACAATATCTTTTACCACTAAGAGACAAGATCCTTGATAAACCCTAAATATTAGTTTGTATAAGTTCTAATGGAGCGTGTGCCTTGCATAAAGATTTGAAAAATGAAAGGTGATCTATTTATCATAAGTGAAACCTTCATAAACTTTGTCAAATTTTAAGTAGACCAATTACCATATTCTTCCTTTTCAAAAGTTGTAATCCTTAATAGTTATGATGTCCATATTGCCTATCCTATAGGATAGATTTATTAACTTATTTACTTTTTTTAAAACTAAATTATGATTTTTCTTTAAGGAGATTAGTAAAATATTGTTGAAGATGTTTTACTTTTGCAACAATTTAATTATTTTTATTATCAACGATAGTACATACATCATCATCAAATATTAGTTTATAAGCCTTCCTTTTCATGTATCCAATGTTTAACAAATTTTTACAATGCTGAGAGTATATAAAACAATATATATGATCTTCTTACCACCATATTTAAACTAGATCATAAGGACATTGTTTTCTTCAATATTTATGATTTTGTTATGACCAATGTCAACTTGAGGAAAAAAAAACTTCATTAATTTGTTAAAATGCTCATCAATCTTCTATGATGTGTTTGCTACAACCAATTTGAACATATCAAACATCTTAGTTTTGTTGTGAAATACTAAAATAAGGAAAAAAACATCATTTTTCTTTAAAAAATTAATTGCTTCTTTGACATCTTCCTTTTTATTATTTTATTCTTCTTTTTTGTTATTTGGGATTTTACACCGCTTAAATCTAAAGTAACAATCTTTTGATTAGTGATTTGATTTTTTTTTTGTAATTGATACAATCCTTACCATTTTAATTAACATCCTTCTAATTTTCATATCCTTTACAATGTTGACCTTTTCTAGATTATTAGCCCCTTTCTTCCATTGGTCTCTTTTGCTAAACTTCTTCTCTAATAAGTTAATTTTAGAGTGAAACACTTACTTCAAAGGATGGTTTTGAAGCTTGAGTATCTTATGCCAATGTGCTTCTAATGATACTATTAACCTACATATAGAAATATGGAATAAGTTTATTGACTCTTCAATGGCTACAACTATATGATCATATTTTTATGGTATGCTTCTCATAATCTTTTGGACTATTATACTTTCTTTAGTGGTATCTCCACACTTTTTATTTGATTAATGATTTTGAAGCTTATTATAATAATCTTAAACCTTTTCAGATTCCTTCATATCTACATTATTAAAATCTCTTTAGAGCATTTGACATTTAATCGAACACTTGGTATGCATAAACAAATAAATCCTAATTCAAGACAAATTCTCAATCTTTATCCATTAACAATCATTGCTCATCATTAACAATCACTAATTAACAATCAAAACCAAACACAAACTCCATATAAACCAAAAATATCAACTACGGATTGTTAATCATCGGAGAAAGGAGAGGAAGGAGAAGAGGACAATACCCTTAGTTAAGCCCGTCGAAGAAGACGACACCGGAGACACAGGAGGTCCACGACCACAACACACCTCCAGACGACGACGATGGAAGCAGAAGGAGGAGCTAGATCGAAAGAGGAGGAAGACAATGACGCAAGGGTGGTGGGGGGGAGAAGAGTTGCGCACAGGTCATTTAAAACATAACCAAAACAACGCCGTTTGGTATAAAAAACAAAATGAAGTCATTTTCGTTAAGATATAAATGTTCGGTTAAGGTTTAAACCTTTAAGCCTTCATTGCAAAACGATGTCCTTTTGTTTAATCCCAAATGACGTTGTTTTGTTCAACAAGCGACGAGGTTCTTAAGTTAACCAAAACGACATTGTTTTAGGAAAACTAAACAACGTCGTTTTCGTAGAGTTGAAAGTCAACGATTGACAACGATATTTACTGACGAAATTTAGTGACAAAAATTTATATTGTCGCTAAAGTTAAATTTCCAAACATCATTACTAACGCATATAGTATTTCCGTCGGTAATTACCAATGGTTTATTTTCAGTCCGTAAAATTTCGTCGCTATTTTGCTATTTTCTTGTAGTGGTTGTTGCGGTTTGAATCAGAACATTGCTAGCTTTGGGATCGTGGTGAATAATCTTAAGCCTTGAATCCTTATGGAGAAAAAGAAGTCCCACTACTTCCTCCATGGATGCCAGTAGATGTAGCAATCTTATTCATTTAATGAATTTTGTAAACAGTAACTTGGTCTCTCCAGCGTTTCCTCATTTGATCAAATATTGAATAACCTTTGATGGCAAGATCTTCAGCTCTCACCAAGACCGTAAAATCTACATCTAGAAGATGACGGAAGCGAATCGACATTGTTCTCCCTACAGTCGACAACCGTCTATGTCAGTTTTTGGTCCTGAAGAACTACGTTGCCATCTAACGTCACAAAAAGATTCTCTGGATTGAGCACGCCGATGTCATAACTGGGCTTGCCCTTAGTAATGGTTTCATTTACTCGGTCTTGTGGGATAAGTACTTTAAGATGTGGAGGGCAGAATTATTCACCAGAACAATTATAGGTTTTCACGAAGGATTAATGCTAAACCTTTTTTAATAACTATTCGAATCTAATTCGATTTTTCTTCAGGTTATTTCTTGAATAAATTTCCAAATTATTCAAGTATCAGATTTGATTTGATTTTTTGGCTTTAAAATTAGATCAATAACAATTAAATGTTTAATCAAATTATATAATTAAAATCTTGCTCTGATACCATTATTAGAAAACTAGGTTGAGATCCAATCCCGACCGCAATGGAATAATATGAAACTTTTTCATGACTTTTGATTTCTCGAAAATCAAGATCTATTAAATTCTATAAAATGATTAACACAAATCATAATAAAGCGAAAATTTAATTCATACCTTATTCTGAAGCTTGATCTTTATCTTATTATATTCCTCGAACTATTTTCGAAACCGATCCGTCTCAACTACTGTAGCTACACAAGTGTCTGACCTCTAATAGTATCCACAGAATAGGTTGAGAGAACTCTGTAACTTTTGTAGAGAGAGTTAAGCAAGAAGTGTTAGCCTCATAGAGCTTAAGCCTATTTATAATAAGCGTTAGACGTTTTAGTAATTTAATTAAAATTCAATTCTAATTTCAATTAAACTTTAATTGGAATCATAAATAATTCTAATTAAATACTAATTTATGCCTATATAAGGTTCAATATCTCATATTGATCCTTATTTATTAAATATATCATATTTAATCATAAAGTTTCTCAAACTTTACAATCAAATCTAATTTAATTAAATTAACTTTGTTCTTTTCAATCCATTCTATATGTGAGACCTATTGGGTTCCCAAATATATTGGCAATGATTATAAAATCTAATTTTAATTCATAATTAAAATTAAATAAATTAAAACTCATTTTAATTTATCTTTAATTCTCCAATTAAATAATTTATAATCATAGATCAAGATTGTTGTCTAGCAACGCATCATGATCATCCAAATATTTAGAAATGTCAAAGTAGTTTTGACTAACTTTTCCGTGCATAATTTTTCCGTATAATTTAATCATTTCATCATACAATGTTTCAATTAGGCATAGAGCATGAAATTAATGTCTACTTTAATTTGAGTCTAATCATATTAGTTCTCTGCCATTAGCTATTGATTCAATTAATGACATTTGTAAAATATTTAAAAAGCATCATTTCACTTCGGCCAAGGATTTCTTGAATCAATACTAATTGAGAACAACGAAACAATTACTTTAGGGTCAAGAATCCCATCTTGATCACTTAACTATCTCCATATAGTTTATGCTACGTCCAATGACTACCGATTAAATGACGTATGATTAAATAGATCATAAGCAGTATCAAAACATAGCAATTCTCATAGAAGATAACTTTGATGACCTCAGGTCAAATGATCACTTATACAATCATCACAATTAGAATTCCATAGACATATAAGTAAAGTTCCAAATAAATTTCTCATATCAAGTCTATTCAGCGAACTAGTACTCTAGCAAGGACCCACACGTTTGTTTAAGTATTTCAATACTTTAGCCTATAAGATCGATTACTTCCTTTATAAGGAACAACAAAACATGTGCTAGTCTTTTATATTCTATTAATGTCCAATCTTAATAAAACAATGATTAGGAATATTTAGGAATAATACATAAATGTAATATGAATATCATAATTATAATCTTATGATAATTTCATTTGCAATATATAATTATCCCATGAAATTTATCATATACATCTAAACATGTATAAGATAAAAAATACCTTTAAAGATAAAAAAATACCTTTAATAAAATTTTACTAAACTACAACCAAAACGTTTGGCTATAGGATATAAATCAACGTTATCCTTTTTGTGGATGAGTTAGAAACAATTCCTACGTAATTTGCAATGACGATGGTGCAGCTTTCACGGAAGCCCATGCAGAGTGGGAGATGTCAAAGGTTTTGAGGCAAGCCGAGATAAAACAGCTGCAGCAACTTCTACTACGTATGTCCTCATATGAAGAGCTTCTAGTTATCCAAATCAACCATTTCTGAGGTGGTGGCACGACTATTGGTGTTTATCTTAACCATAAAATTGGCGATGTATTATCTCTTGCGACCTTCCTCAAGATATGGGCTACTATTACTTGTGGCAGGGAGGTAAGCTATCATATGGATGACTTCACTTTCGATTTCACGTCTTTATTTCCTCAATCAGAGGTACCCGACTTCTCACCGTGGATAATCTCAGGCAAAAACTCTGAAACAATTGTAACGAAACAAGATAAAACAGAAAGTAAGGTAACGAAGAGGTTGGTATTTGAGGCCTCAAAGATAGCTGCTCTTCAACAAAGAATTGGCAGTTGTGGTCGATATCCAACATGTTACGAGGCTTTAGGAGCATTAATTTGGGGTGCTTATATGGTTGCAATTAACAAAAGAGATGATACTACTACCGATCATGTCTTATTATCTGCGGTCAATTTGCGAATGAGTTTGAACACATCTTTAGCCAAAAAATACGTAGGGAATTTGATCACGAGTGTATGCGCGACACATGAATCCTCCTCTAATGGAAAGAACTATAATGAGCTCTCGTCGAGGCTTGGTGAATCTGTCATGAAAATAAGGAATAGAGGAGAGACATTAGATATCTATTTTAACAAATTCAAACATATAGCTGACGAAACTAGGCGATTGAGAAGGAATAATAAAAGCCACCGGATACTTATCATGAGTTGGCTAAGCTTTCCATCATACGAAAAGGGTTTTGATTTTGGTTAGGGAAAACCCGTATGGACTGCCTCTCCCATCACTCTTAATAATGGCGTTTTCTTCATAACTGCCGCCAATGGTAAGGAATGGAGGCTTGGGTGGGTTTGCCTAAGACCGATATAGACAACTTTCTGTAAAATCATGATTTACTTTCTTATGCTTCCATTTTCCAAAATTTAAGTCGTATGTAAATATAAGCATGGGATAACCTTATATTTTATGGTTCCAGTACAGGTGCTACAAAATAACTTGTGTGTTTTATATTCTTAAAATTGCGGGTATACTTCTGTTTCGTTTCGAATTGAATAATATATATTTTGTGATAGTTTTTGTTCAATTTGTCAAATATGTGTCTTGGATTTGTCATAAGCTTCACAATGTAACTTTGTATACTTTGTTATGCTAGTCTTGTCTAATTATTATGCCAATTTCTTAGTTTTTTTTTGGTTTTATTATGAATATTATATATGTTTAGAAAATTGTTTTTTCATCTTAATTCCCACATTAGAGCCTATGAACGAGTCCTTTTTGATCCCTTATAACGTATTTAACACTGCCATTAAATTTGACGCATCCCTAAGCTTGTCCTACTAAGATTATAACACTTGTTGCTCTATCTCAAATTATCTTTAAGCTCTTTCACTTTAAGATTTTTAGGCTATAAGGCATTTAGGTTTTATGCGATCCAAAGTCAATCATGTGGTAATGTGACGTATAGTTTCATACATAGAATGGGATTCTTCCTTGCTTACATACTTGATATACTTTAACCTTGTCCTTTTAATATTTCACATTTAATAGTAAATTCACAAGTTGTTGTCAAACCAACTTAGTGACAAGTTTCATATTCGCATAATCAATTTTGATATGCAAGTTCAAATGTCTTCACTAATAAAATTAAACACTTTATGTTTTTGTTAGATAAAATTATGCAAGTTAGTTATAGGCATTGCATTCCCTATTTTTAATGAATGCTAATGAAAACTTTTTCAATTATATTAGTAATTTATTATTTTTCTTTAAATCCAATTCTAAATCCCTTATCATATAATTGACTAACCTTAAAACATTGTATTTTCCCATTTTTAATTATGGAATGGTTTTTCTATTTATTTTCCCAATGTTAATGTCCAATTATCTTAATTTTAATAGTCTCTAAATATCACAAATTTAAGTTCTTTATATCTCTCATCTAGTGTCTTGAGTAGGCACTATCCATATACCATTTGTTCCTTCTTCTTCTTCTTCTTTCTTTTTTCTTTTTTTGCTTCTTTGTACCTATAAGAGTAATTCACTTTATTATGTACTAAAATGTTGGGATGGTCGTTTTGGCTTGGCTCAGCTTGACCCTGGTTGATCGAGCCTCGGAAGGGGCTCAAGTTTAGGTTTCCCAGGCTTGACTTGACTCGAGACCCCACGAATAATGGCAAAATGATGCCATTTTGACTTTTTATAAAAGAATTAAAATTTTTGGGTGAGCTGGATCTAGCCACTTCAGGCCCAGTCGGGTCCTGGCTTGAGCCTGCTATCTCTAGCTTGGTCGAGCCTCTGGTCAGGCTTGATATTACCACCTTTACTAAAATGTACTTACGTATTAGAAGTTAGTTTTTCAACTTTAGTAACCTACACCTTTCTATTCTAATTTCAAATCTCTTTATAAGAAAAATTATAGCTATAAGTTGTCTATACACAATATATAATGGTACATTTAACTTGGTATAGCCTATATGAGTTGCAACCATACTGTTGAGACCTATGAATACTATACGCATTTCTTTGTCTAGTATGCATATATATGGGGAGGCAACGTGTAATGCTCTCTTTCATTTTCATGTTCTAATATCTAGTGGTGTGTTAATACATGTGTGCACAATAAGTTCTTGCAATCTCAAACGTGGATGATGGGTTTGTATCTTATCTTAAGAGATGCGTTGACATTTAGTTTTGTCTAACATATGATATTTGATTTTCATCGTATCAGTTTTAGGTTAAATTAACTATGTTATGCTTTCCATACATGAATTTATTAAAAATAAAAATTTCTAATATATAATTAGTGGCTTTCAATTTAATTTAAACTTAATTTTGCTTGGTCAAATTGTTCGAATAAACTCATAAAATTTCTCATGCTTATTTTCTTAGTAAAAAAATTTTGTTTTAAATCATTTTATATAAATTTTGCGTGTTTGTATATCTTAGGTTTCCATATTGCTAGGTACTGTCACATTCCAATATTAATTAGAGTCAATTTTAGTTGAAAACAACTTTATATTATCTATTTTACAATTGAGATTAATTTTATACTTGTTTAAGATAATTCATTTCAATTTAAACGATAAAATTTGCATGTCATGTAACTAAAAATTATAGAAAATTGAGACTAATAAAAGAGGTGAATTTGTGATTTTAAGTTTTTATGGCTAATTAAATATGAAAAATAGAAAACATATTGCGCAAAAAACAGAGCCAAAGAATCAACATAACTAAATTACATAAAGGGAGGACTGTTGCAAATAGAAAAGAGTGGAAGGATTGCTACCAATCATGTAAATAGTGAAATGAAATTGGCTAGATCACATAAAACATGCCAAAAATAAGGATAAAAAAGCATTAAAAATACAAATATGAAAGATCCAAACATAGATCTACTATAGTTAAAGTGTGAGACCTTATAATTTTTGACATGTTAGATTCTTATTAGTTTATACAATTTAATACCTTAGGTAAATAAGTTTGAACTTGATATTTAATGCCTAGAAGGAATATCATTAATTAATTAGGGTGTTAGAACTTAGGGAAGATGAAGAATTTGGTAATAGTCTTGCTAGTTCAACCTAGTATCATAAACGAACACTATTTGGTATTTTAAACATTAATTTCGTAAGAATATTAGATAGATGTGATTCAAAGAATAAGATAAGTTAAGATAATTGTTTACAATATGTATAAAGAAACTAAAAGTATTTAGTAAACCAAACATCCACTTAAACAAAACATTTTAGTAACCAAATTGCTACCCTAACAATGTGTTATTGTCATAGTATTAGGCCTTAGATCAATCAAACACCCTTTAAGCCAATTAAGATCCATGTAAAACATTTTTTAAAAGAGTTCTTTTATATAACTTTGTAGTTTAAACAAAAAAGGAAAAGGAAAATGATAAAGACAGAAAACAATGATAAAAAGAGTGGAAGAGATTATTAGAAGTGAGAGATAAAGGATTTTCCCGTGGTTTTGATCGAGTTTTAGGATTATAGATGTGATTAGAGAAAAGAAACTATAATAATCTATAACAAGGAATATATAAAATACATCTTGTGTGAATTATACATCAATTATGGTTTCTAGGATTTGTTCCTTAATTTTGTTTTTATCGATTATCAATTTGTATGATTTGATGTGTTATTACGATTTAATTTGTAATAAGAAAAATCATATAAACCCTATATAAGGGCATAAGAGATTGGGAATTTGTATAGTTGGCAAATTTTGGGGTTTCATTTTATAATTGTGTGTTTGATTATAGGTGATTGGTGACATGTATTATAGTTATGTATGGTGCATGTGAAGACAATATTATGCATACATAATTTGTTACATTATATGTGATATATGTTTCATATCATTGTGTTGGTTCCTTATGTATGATTAAATTTTCTATTCAAATCGAGTTTATGATTGTAACCCTTGAGAGGATGCTTTGTCGTTTTATGATGTGAGTATGAATAGATGGTTGGTTATAGTTGATACTTAGTGATAAATTGGGAAAGAAACCAATTTATTTTATTAAGTGAATATTATGAGCCAAATTGGGATATAAGTTAATATTTTGTGAGGGTATAATATCCAAGACAAATTATGACTTAAACTAATATCTTGTTAAACAGAATTTCTAGAGTTAGATTGGGGTATAAACCAATTCATTTATTGTGATGAACATTCGACACCTATCCTAGTTAGGTACAAGGCATTATGTGATTATTTTGGCACCATTAAATAATGCACATATGTTGATTATTATTTAATAGTAACATTGATTTTTATACATTTCATGTTGCTCTATTGAGAAATTTTCAAAGATCATATAAAACCATATAGGAATTGGTGGTTAGAATATTATAAATTTAATGGTACGAGAGATTTATATTTGTTTTATTATTTTTAGGGTAATACCTTGTTGCAATTGTATTTATAGGTGAAGAACTCGAGGCAAAGTATAAGGACTAGACAAGTTTTGAGCATGATATTTATAAAGTTTGGATTTCAAAGATATTTCTAAATAGAGATAAAGAAACTATTTTGGTTGTCTTTTGATATTGAAACTACTTTATTATTCTTTTGAGGATTATTTATATTTGTGATATGGGTTAAATGTTTCTATAATATAATTAGGTATTAACAACATATGTTGTTTTTATTATTTTGGAGAATATTAGATATTATGAGGATATATAGGTTAGCTAGTCTTAACTTGGTCGTAAGGAATTTATATTTGAACCTTATCATTAGGTGGCAATTTGTTACGAATAATGTTGTTGTCTTAGGCTTGAGATATAACAAGTGAAGTAGTGTTAAAGTATAGGTTTAATGTTAAAGACAAGATTTTAGGGTTAGTAAATCATTGCACTCATTCAATATAGTTATTTGTTTCCTTATAAATCATTTTATAGGTTTCTAATAGATAAGGCGAGTGTTTTATTTTATAAGCGATGCAAAAATTTGACTGTAGGGTATATCTATCCTGTATATGATATGGAGTTTTAGATGGGTTAAACTTTGATGAAAAAGAAACTTATTTTAAGGGGGAGAGGATGTGAGATCTTAGAATTGTTTTACCTTTGCAATTCTTTTTTGTCTAATAAAATTTAATATCTTAGAAAGATGGTTTGGTATTTGAAAATTGAGTTTGATCTTAATATTTGATTCCTATAAAATTTAAGATTAATTAGTTATAAAGTTAGGAATTATAGGAAGCAAGATAATTTAGTAAGAGGCATGTTATTCATCCTAGTAATCTTTAAAACAAAATCATGCATTATTCCTAGATTTTATCAAAATTGAATTGCATTTTTAGATAAGAAAGTATGGAATATTTATTCAATTTATTTTTGTGATATATTTAATAAAAATATCAAATGTTTTATGTCAAAAAGTAAAAATTCTTGGATTTTTCATAGTAGGATTAGACAAGTAAGTGTAGAACTTATTTCCAACCTCTAGTTTAAGCCACTTATCAATTGATTACCAAGTGTCAAATTTGAGAAGGACAAGACATATGGAACTTACTAAAAGAGGAAGCAATCCAAAGAGCTAATTCAAGGTCAACAAGTTAGTAACTTCTGCAAGAATTTTGTAATTACTTTATAGGATAATTATAAAAAATCCTTAACTTTATATAATTTTATAACACTAGCCTAAAGTTTAAAAAGTAGTGTTAAAATGCTCCAACTTTTAATTTATTGCAAAAATAGTCTACCTTTAGAATTTAAGTTAACAGTGATGATGTGGTTTACCATATCAACAAATTCACTAGACATGTGGCTGACAAGTGTCCTACTCATGCCATGTCAAATAAAAATAAAAAAGCAGAAAATAGAATTTCTAAAACCTAAAATCTTTATTGGAGTTTAGCTTTATATGTTTTATAAGCTTCCTTATAATCACTAATCGTAGTATTCTTGAGAGGATGAGGATCAGAGGAACACTATCATTCATATTTATCAAATAAAGAATAAAGAGTAGCATCACTTTCTGTTTGAGATTTATCTCACTGACAGACATAAATGATAACAATTTCTTATTTACTCTTTTAGGTTTTTTTTGGTTACCTCATTAATGGAATCTGTTAGGTATTTCCTCTATTTTCTATTTATTATATTTTGACATTTTCTCCTTTTTGTTTATAGGGAATTTAATAGGAAAGAAAGTAGGAATCTTTTGATACTTTATTATGCTTTTTAGAGCTAATGTTTTAAGAATTACCCCATCACTTAGTAACTAATATATTTATGATTATCATCTAGCTTTATCAAATGTTTAATCCATATTTCTTCTAACTTAAAATTGCAGGAAGATGTATATAATAGGCTTCAATTTAGCTCAGTTCTTCTATTTCAAATTTGAAACCTTCAATTGTACATTTTTGTGAAACACTACTCAGATTTAGCATTTTAGGTTTCGATAGTGATGATAATGAATGCCTTGACACTTGGTCTAATAAATATGTATCTAAGATATTATGAATTTTGGGATTGATCATTTTCACCTTAATAGATGCAAAAACTTCTCCTAACTTTAGTATAATTGGTGTTTTAATAATGTCTTCTGCTCTGATCATAGATTTAGGAATTTTGTATTTTTATCTGGCATGAAAAGAGTAGGACATATGTCAACCACATGTTTATTAGATTTATTAAAGTGATAAACTATGTCAATACTATTAACTTAAATTCTAATGGTAGGCCATTCTTAGAAAAAATTATAAGTTAGAGCATTTGAACACACTTTTTAAAGTTCATGCTAGTGTTGCAAAATTGATTATCTAATTTTTTAAATAAAAAATTTCCCTAACTTTATATGGATTTGCTTGACCTTATTAAATTTGCTAGTTGAGTTTATAAGTTTTATATATTTTATAGTAAATGATTTTATTAGTTTCATATCAGTCTTGTTCTTAGCAAAAATAATTTTTTGTGAAATTAGATGAGTTTAGCTAGAGACTCAAATGTGACTACCATCCCAATCTCTGGTTTGACCTTAGAGGTTCCTATTACTTTCCTATCCTTTCTAATGTTTATCCCCTATTCTCTTCTCCCCTCCCTCCCTCGAACTTTCCAAGTTTTAACTAGATTTAGTAATTAGCTTGGCTCTTACCTCTTACATCCTTTGTATAATTGTCCAGAGTCCACCTACCTTAAGCTTCTATGTTTTCTCCACCAACTCTTCTTTTTCTTCCCCTTCCTTAAGTTCCTACCTAACTTTCAAGCTCTTTTTTGTATTTCCAACCTTTCTTACATTTGTAGAAATGTACAGTTCTACTCTTATTTCCCTAAACAATTTTCCACCTTTAGTTTTGGAGAACTCTTCCCTAGGTCTGAATCTTAAAGGGCCTACCAAAGAAACTCCTTCTCCTTCCCCTATTCGATCTTTGACCCCTACTAGGCAAAATTGGAGTCAAGTTATTGGAGACAACTCTTTATCCTTTAAACTTGGATACTATCTCTC
>JANSVA010000002.1:13191458-13204648 GCA_025504915.1 Erythroxylum reticulatum | reverse complement strand
AGTCTCACGAACTACATAAATCAAACGTAAGGTACCTTGTCTAGATTAAAAGATTAGCCACACATAGCAATATTAAAAGACAATGATGTTGGAGAAGTGTCGTTGTCTTCTTTCCATCCACAAAAAACTAATGCCGCTGTTCTATTCTAATTCTAAAGCTGATTGTGAATAATAACGTTCCTCTTATAAGCTATCGTTCCCTTCTTGCTTTTTAGTGGTTGCCGCTGTTCTTCTTCTTTTTCCAAAAGTCTCTCTTTTCTTGTAAAACACATTCTCTCTCCCCTCTCTCCAAATTGCCGCCGCCAATCCCCTTTTCTTCTCTTTTTAGGTTTTGCCGCTGTGTTTTGTTTTCAAGTCCTCTTTTCCTCTAGGTTTTCTTTCTTTCATTAATTGAAGTGGGCCCCTTAATGGTCTTGATTTTTCTCTTTTCAATAAATAAAGTGGGGCCCAATCAAATATCAAATTAAAGACTTCAATGGCTTCAACATAACTTGACTTTGTCAGCAAAGAGGCTGTGTTATTGAGGCCCAAATCCCATAGTAATGAAGTCAAAATTCGCAGGTAGTAATTTGCCAGCATTGTGTTACCTTCAACATAACATAGTCATGTTGAAATCCTCTTCAGTTCCAGATTAGCCAATTTCACTCCAAATTGCATCACTTTGGTATTTTATCACCTAAAACATACAAAGACACAAATTACCATAAAAACACAAGCAAAATATCATAAAAGCTTATCAAAAGAACATAAAACATAAAGAATTGACATGACAAAATGCAATTTATCACTGGATCGGGCTTACCACGAGAACAGGATGGTTCCATATGCTCCATTATGATTTAACCTAAAAAGTATTAAAAATGATTGCATCTTGTGACACTGTCACTGGAGTCTCCTTATTCCAAAAGTTTACAACACTATAAACAACTAGTTGGCTAACTTTCAATTGCTTTTCGTGCGACACTGTGACCTTGTCTTTAGGTTGGATTAAGATTAAAGGAGGAAGCAAGAGGAAACGACGAAAGTAGGTTTTTATTGTTTTTTATTTTTGTAAATAAATTTATTAAAGGATACAAAAATCAAACTGGACCGGACCGAACAGTCAGGTCTGACCAAAAAAAGATTGAACCGGTCGGTCTTTCTGCAGAGAGGTTATTAGGTGAAACCGAATCGGACCACTGACCAATTCAAACCTGTTCCAATCGGGCCGGATAGTCCGGTCCGATTTTTAAAACAATGGAATTTTCTACAAGGAGCTCATCCTCAAGCAATTAGAGATTGGTATGGTTTTAGCACCATCAACGCTATATATTTAAAAAATCTATAATTTCCTAAGATTTCTTCTTTACCAAAATGGATTCAAGAAGGAGTCAAAGATTGTTTTTTAAACAACACAGTGATAACTCCAAAAGATACTCTAATGTTGAAGATATTATCTGCTAGACTAGATTCTTATGAAGATGAATGATATAATGCTTATCATTTCATCATGGTTGGAAAGTCTAAACACTTTCCCATTAAGATAGATACTAAACTGAGGAAAGAATTTTCTAAGTTCACAGAAATCGATATCCATTATTGTAAAGGTATTAGGATGAGGACTGTTGTCTCTAGAATGGAACCTTCTTTTAAAGGATATGTTGGAACTTATATGGTAACTAAAGACCAATATTGATTTACCCCTTATTAGATAAAATGAGAACTAAATCTATAAACCCTTTTGGGATCTATTTAGATATTGAATGCATTCAAGATATAGAAGAAGCAATTGAAAAATAGGAAACTGCTCTTAAAGCAATTGTTTCTGTCAATAAAATGGATTTATGAAACTATAAAACAATTTTTAGAAAAAGCACTATTAAATAGTTCACTTCAATTTTGGAAAAAATTAGATGAAAACTCTAAAAATTTTATATTTAATTATGATAATGATATATGTACTTTGATAACCAGAGTTGCTGAAGCTTTTTGATTAGAATTTATTATAGAAGAAAATTTTTTAAAAGATACTACTACTATAGGAAAATATGTTATTGCATTAAAAAGACTTGAACTATGTGATATGTGTGAAATTAATAGATATATTTGTATTTTATTAGATTAATATTATCATATTCATGACCAGGTAGATAATACCTAAATTTATTTAAATATATTTTATTCAAAGATACCTGATCCTTGGGGAAGTAAATTAGAAGCAATTTATAACCCAAGACTCATAGATACATTAGGAAAAAGAATTTCTTTCTTAAAAGATAAATTAAGTGAATGGTGTGATGAAGCAATATTACTTAAGAAAAGTAAAGGGATAAAGAAGGAATCTTCTTTATGCTGCTATGATTTAAAAATGCTTACTATGATTGGATGTTATAATCCTTCTTATTATAAAAAGATAAAAAAAAGAATTATAAGAAAAGAAAATATATTTTAAAAGACATAAAGCTAAATATTATAAAAGAAAAAAAGGATATAAACCTAAAAAACCTGTGTTTAAAAGAAATAGAAGAAAAATAGAAAGATAAATGAATGTCAATGTTATTATTGTAAGGAAAAATGACATTATGCTAATGAATACTCTAAACATTTTCATAAAAAGAAAATTGAAATAGATGATGATATAGAAATGATGGTAGAAAATAAAGACTTTATTCGAGTCAATACTTTTCAAGATTGTTCTTTTGAAGAAGGTATTTTGATACTTATTGATATTGAATATGAAGAAACCTCTCATTATGATAAAAATGAGTGAAATACAAGAACCTTCCACTACCCAAAATGATAACTTGATTACAGATAGTATAATAGAAATATATGAGCAACATGGCAAGTATAGTCAAGAACCTTTGATTGATGGAAGAACACTTGAAAAGATTCAGAAGACTATATTTTCTATATCATAGTCCTCATCCCAATAACTCTACAATAATGGATATCAGTTTTGGTGAACTCGGAAATTCTTCCAATTTATCTTTTAAAAAGAAATTCTTTTTTCCTAATGTAGCTACGAGTCCTGGGTTATAAGTTGCTTCTAATTTACTTCCCTAAGGATCAGGTATCTTTGAATAAAACATCTTTAAACAAATTTGTATACATAAAACATCTTTAAATAAATTTGTGTATTATCTACCTGGTTATAAACATGATAATAATAATTTAAGAAAATACAAATATATCTTTTAATTTCACACATATCGCACAATTAAAGTCTTTGTAATGTAATAACATATTTTCCTATAGTAGTAGTATCTTTCAAAAAAATTTCTTCTCCAACAAATTCTAATTGAAAAGCTTTAGGAACTCAAGTTATCAAAGTACCTATATCATTATTAGAATTAAATATGAAATTTTTGAAGTTTTAATTTAAAATTTTCCAAAATCGAAACGAACTATTTAATAATGTTTTTTTCTAAAAACTGTTTTGTAGTTTCACAATCCATTATATTGATAGAAACAGATACTCTAAGAGTAGTTTCTTAGTTATCAATTTCTTCTTCTCTATCTTGAATGCAATCAATATCTAAATAGATCCCAAAAGGGTTAATGGATTCATTTCTCATTTTATCTATAGGGGTAAATCCATCTTGGTCTTTAGTTACCATATAAGTTTCAACATATCATTTAAAAGAAGCTTCCATTCTAGAGATAATAGTCCTCATCCCAATACCTCTTCGATAATGGATATCGGTTTCAGTGAACTTAGAAAATTCTTTCCTTAGTTTAGTGTCTATAATAATGGGAAAGTGTTTGGACTTTCCAACCATGATGAAATGATAAACATCATATTATTCATCTTCATAAAATCTGGTCCAACAGATAATATCTTCAACATTAGAATATCTTCTGGAGTTATCTTTGGGTTGTTTAAATAACAATCTTTGACTCCTTGAATCCATTTAGGTAGGGAAGAAATCTTCAAAAATTTTGGATTCTTTAAATAGATAGCACTGATGGCACCAAAATCATACCAATCTTTAATTTCTTAAGGATGACCTCCCTGCAAAAAATTCAATCTAGGACATATTCCTAAAAAATCAAATACAGCAAAAATCATTATTTTATATAGAATATAGATCTCTCATGATGTCATCAAGTGCTTAAACAGTAGGACGATCTCTGGGTGAACTTTCAGTCACAATATTTCAGTCAGAATATTTCTCGATATATGAGGTTTTTGAGAAGTAACTGGTCACAAAGAGACAGTATCAGGAGTAACACCCTGTGGCTAAATCTGTTGAGATATTTGTTAAGACATAGGAGAAGATCCAATTGATTCGGATTCTTTAGTTATCTAAACTTTGTTAATCAATCTATAAAGCTTTTGCCCAGTATAGTTAAAATGATTTATTTTGGCTTGCCATACATGGTAAAAAGAAAAAATAATTCAACTATTTCTTTTGATATCGAGGGAAATTGAGCAATATCTAGCAAATCTTTTATATGTGCTTGGCACATGTCTATATCTTCAGACATTTGATCTAATAGACCAAATATTTCTTCTTTAGGGTTGACCACCCCTAGTTAGAAAATTTGCAAGAATATTATTGTTAGATTTAATTATCTCAATATCAAAAGAATATTCAGCTAATAGTGTTTCCATCTTATACATCTCTTATAAATGCTTTTACCTAAGCATTATCAATTCTTAATAAAAATCTTTTTGGTAATAAGGAGTAATAAAAATGTTGACAGCTCTTTACTACTACAAATAATTCTTTTTCATTATATGATGTAGTTGTTGGGTATCTGTAAATGTTTTAGAAATATACCTACATAGAGCTTGATTAGTTTTTAACATGAACATCATTGTAATTTATCTTTTTTAACACTTCACTCCATACATGATGAAAAGCATCAGTTTCGAGGATTAAAAGAGAGCTTAGGTAAAGTATAGCACATAATTTTAAATTTCTTTACCTGTTCGATTAAGTAAGGTGAAAATTTAAATCTTTGATCTTTCTTTAACAATATTTGAAAATATTTTCTTATCTCAGCTTGATTTTAAATAAAATCATATGCATAATTTAACAAACATAAAAAGATTTGAACTTGCTTTTTATCTTGTAATTTATTTGGAAATTGAGAGATTTATGAAGATCACTTTTAGTTAAATATTCACCCTTTTATTTCTACGATGATTGTACTGATATTTTTTGGTAGTAAATTAGAATATGAAAGAACAAAAATTATGGCTTTCATAATTTATAAAAACTAAAAAATAAAAATAAAAATGGAAACTATAAACTCAAATAAATATATTTTTCACCAAATTTTAAAATAATAACTAAAAACTTGAAAATGGAAAACAATCGTTGGGGAAAACAAGAAGTCCCACTCCCACCCATCTGCAGCAATTAGCAAAGCCGAACACAATTTCAAAGAAATAATCTCTCTCACAATTTCAAAGAAATAATCTCTCTGTCTCCTTCTCCTATATTTGTCTGTCTACATCCGTTTATTAATCTTTTGCTGCTTTTTAACATATATTTCCGAGGTAGTATATACTTTTCTGGTACTTTTGTCTTGTCTTATTCACCCTTTGGATACAAACCTTGCATGGTCTTTTCTTATTCATAAGAGCCTAGGAGAGTCTCTTCGGGCCGGTCAATTGAAGATCGAATCTTGATTCCTTCCGTGGATCAAGAGATGATTTTACGTGGTTTTGACTTTCCTGGGGTGAGCGAATGAATGACAGAGCAGTGTTGATTTTCTTTGCTCTCAACAGGTTTACCTCCTTTTTGTTCGTAAGGATTTGACCTTTACTACAAATACCATGGCTTGATGACATCATTAAGAAGAACAGAGAGAGGCATAGGACGAGGACGAGGACGAGGTAGGATTTTACTATAGTATCTGCAAATACCATGGAAGATCGGAGATCGTTATCGATGGTAATGAAATCTTCTTGTTTCACTTCATTCGCTTTTGCATTTGTGAGGTTCATATGTTCTTTTTCTTTTTTTAATGTGAAGAATTGATGAATCTTCAATCAAATTTTCCAGTACTAAAAAATGGCTAAGTTAATTTTAAAATTTTGCATGCATTTTATTCTTTTGTGGAGTCACGTTAAAAGGCCACGAGTATTTCTCCCACTATTAAATTTGACCACGTAAATTTAGATCACTTCTTCCTTAGCTCATCTGTCCCTAGAATATATTCTGTACTTGATTGAACTTTTAAAGGGTTTTTTCGCCTAGCAAGGATGGCATTCGCAATGGTGGGGAATATTGCAAGGAATGACAGAAAGCAAGCTCAATTTATCGAAAAACAGAATGACTTTAATGGTTTCATTTCTGCTGCTGAGTACATTGTATTTACTGGCTATACCTAGCCAACTAGGTTCGCATAGAAGGTGGAAATAATGGCGGCGATTGCATAAATCAGGTAGAAAGTTGTGTTCTCTTTGCTTGATTTTATTTTGAATTGCATCTTAACTGTTAGTAGTAGCTAGGCCTTCTATTGCTATTATAATCTGATCAATAATAAGAAATTATGCTTTCAAAATAAATAAGCTCACTGGAGAAAAAACTAAGCATTTGTTTTTTGAATCAATTTAACTTTTTGACTTTTGACGATATTGTACTGGGTAAGGATTTTGAATGTTGTTGGTTTCTATGTTTGTCTTTTTATAATCATTATTGGCTTTGCATATTTATATTATGTCATGGTTTCACTTGGTAATTTTGCGATGTTATTTTAAGTTTGATGCATGTCTTGGTTTAACAGTAGCAAATAAACTAAGGGACCATCATACTCTGTTACAAATATGCATGTTTATACGTAGCTATTTCTAGTACACTACCTCACCAGACCACTACTAGTACTAGAATTAATACTCTCTTTTTTTTTTTTGCTCGTTGACGTCATGAATATTTTTCTTATAATTTGTTTTAGCTGCCTATGTTACTTGTTCCTATGAATATTTTTCTTAAATTTTGTTTTAGCTACTTATGTTACTTATTCCTAGTAAGTAGTTATTTTTAAAAGTGTAACATGGTTAAGATGGGTAACTATATGCGATAATTAATAATAGTAGATCTTTATCAAATATGGATGATGAGCAAAATGAACCTAGTATAGTAAAGGGGTCAGAAGCTATAGAAGCTCATAATCAATAATCCAATGCTACACTTGGAACTTCAAATAATGCAACTAGGCTAGAAGGACAAGTTGTTAGTTCCGACAACGTGATCTTGAAAATTATCTGATTGTACATTTACATTTTTAATATAATATTATATATGCCTATTAATTTTTATTTTTAAATAGAGAATGTAAATTATTTATAAAAAAATGTAGAAGAGGACCAACAATCACTGCTAAACTTGCCAAGAAGACAGTTGAAGGAAAACAAATTGATGTTCAAGAAGAAAGCTAAAGGAAAACAAATTCCTAGTTTGTTGCTTAATGGTTCTGCCTCAATTGGAGATCCATCAAGTACCACAACATCAAATACCTTAACTAGTCATGTAAGTTTATAAATTTATACAATATAGAATAATTAGTATTACTTCTTATCATTATCATTATACTATTACAAAATTTTAGTTTTAAATTTATAGCTTAATATTTTATAAACTAATTAATTGAATATGTTTTTTATTTATTTGTAAGAAATAAATCAATACTGAACTTTATCTGGAAGAATAGTCAGAAAAATTTACACCGTAGAGTTTTAGCTTAAATTAATACGTAATAGTTTGGGATAATTGTAATAAATATAATTGTCTTGAATATTAAATTTTCCAATTTGTATATTGGAAATTAAAATTTTGTACATTTTGGTGATTTTAAATATTTTTATATATATTAATAATTTTTATTTGCTTATGTGACAATAACTTAACACAAATCTTTATCATTTATGAAAACTTCTATTTTATGACTACCAATGCAAATTTTTAATATATTAACCAATTAAATTGCTAAATTTAATAATATTATTTGTGACAAACACGAACACATTAGTGATAAATTTAGTGTAAGATATAAACTTTATTTAGTTACAACATTATTGGAACATAAAACTTCTATACTTGTAACGAAATATGTTAAACAATGTGGTCATTTATACAAATTTCTTTTACAACTAATACAATTCCATTGTTGAATTGATAGTTTTATGTGTAACAATAATAAACACAATAAAGACAATGTTTTTTGCAAGAACAAATTTTCATTTTTCTGACAAAATAATATTGACACATTTTCCTTAATATATTAGTAACTAAGTAATGGAAACTAATAAAAAAGGCACAAGTGACAAATACTTTGTCGCTATTTCTATTTATTTTGGTGGTGATAATGTTGTTACAATAAAATGAAGTATTGTTACGATTTTTTTCGTCACTAATTTATATTATTTGAGTCGACAAACTTTTCATAAATATGTAAAGTTATTGTGACCATATAGTGTTATCATACGTTTCATAGTTTTTAGTGTCAGTACCTTTTTACAATAAAATGAAATATTGTGACGACTTTACTCATCACTAGTGGACAAACTTTTTATAAATATGTAAAGTTATTGTGACTATTAGCGTTGTCACACATTCCATAGTTTTTATTGTTGATATTTTTGTCACAAAAGTGTTTTATAATTATACCATTTTCTTAAATTAGTCACTATTTCAATAGTAATGGAAATACTCATGATGGGAGGTGATGACTTCAAAAATTGGAACTATTAATAGTCGTAACTAATATTATTATTTTTTGTGACAACTTTTGCTTTCATTAAAAATACAACTTTTTTGTAGTGAAGCGACCATTTGATTTGAGGTCTTCAAAATTATCTTGTATAAGAGTTGCTATGTTTTGATACTATTTATAACCTATTCTAATTATAAGTCATTCAATTGGTAGTCACCAGATGTAGTTTGAATTATATAGAGGTAATTAATTCATCATCCTAAATTAATTAGGGAGAACGTTCTATAGATTCTCGATTAGTATTGATTTGAAAAATCCTTAATCAAGGCAAAATGACGTTTTGTAAATAGTTTATAAATGCCATTAATTAAATTAGTAGTTAATGACGGAGAACTAATATGATTAGACTAAAAAATAGTAGACATGAATTTCATGTTCTATGTCTAACCGAAATATTTTATGATGAAAGAATTGAATTATACAAAAAATCATAAACAAAAGGTTAGTCAAAATTACTTTGATATTTTTAAATATTTGAGTGGTTATGATGTATTACTAAACGCTAATCTTGATCTATGATTATAAATTATTTAATTGAAGAATTAAAGATAAATTGAAAAGAATTTTAATTAATATAATTTTAATTATAAATTAAAACTATAATTTATAATTATTGTCAATATAATTAAAGAGCAGAAGAATAGTAAGCTCCGCATGCAGCCAGATAACCCCCACACGATCATCATTCCCCTATCGCTAAAGATCAATGCTCAACAACTCAGATAGGAGGCATGCAATGCAATTAATCAAAAACCAATTAGGAGTCAACACAGAACATCAATTGAAGGGTGAATCGAAAGGGGATTCAATTTGAAAACGCATTACATGAAAAGGATTCAAGTGGAACAAAGGCGGCCTCTAACTAGCCAAGTCTTCGGACTTGACTGACATTGCAACTCAAAGTTTAAAATAAATTTCGTATTTAGTTAGAAGCGAAAAGAACACTGTAAATGAAGATGTTTATACTATCATTCTAAAGATAAAATTGAGAGACCTTTAAAAGGTATGAGTAAACTTTGTTTCAATCTCTCTCTTATATACTTTGTAATCCCGAAAATTATATTATTCAAATGTTACTTCTATCTAACATTTGTGTATGTCCGTTGAATCTTTGCGACAGGTGAGAGGAATAAAATTTTTGTAAATTAATAACTTCTAATATATAATAATTTTATATGATCTCAATTTGAATTGATAGGCTAATACTCAATTAATTACTATTCTTTAAGTAATACGGAGGATAAACATCGTGGTAAAGAACTATATGCATAATATGGACAAGTTCCTTAATTATTTCTCCGTCCATAATAAATCATTGTTTGAAGAAAAAGCAGATTCCGTCGTTGGTGACGCTTATCATCGCTGGCAGGCTGTTGTTAGCATCAATATCTAAACATAGGAAAAAACTAATTAATAATGTAAAAATCATTATAAAGTGGATGTCCCTAAACTTACAAGAACTATATGCATAATACCGACAAGCCAATGGTGGTTTGGTACAGTTTTTAATCATTATGTATTCATCCGTGTTAAGTAAAAGGGCTAGGACGAAGTCATTAGTGTTAGATAAACTTACAAGAACTATATGAACAATACCGACAAGCCAATGGTGGTTTGGTACAGTTTTTAATCATTATGTATTCATCGGTGGTAGGTAAAAGGGCTTGGACGAAGTCATTAGTGTTAGATACGGGTCCCTCTCACGTGGAGGGACACCATATTTGACAAAATAATTGTATATAAAACAGCTGCCTGTCTTTTGCAGTGGGGCTTCAAAAAAACATAACAAAGTATAGATGTCTTTTGCAGTGGGGCTTCAAAAAAACATAACAAAGTATAGATAGAAAATAGAGCGACTAAAATATATTCCTAAATAATTGATGAGTAATAAAATAGTGAGGTTAGTATTCAAATGTTTTGAAGTTAGGAAATATATTCCTAAATAGCTGATGAGTGATAAAATAGTGAAGTTAGTATTTTTAGGTTGGGAAATACCTTATGAGCCACTGTTTTGGTTTTATCTCTGTATACCTACTATTTATAATAGTGGAAGAAATATTCTGAGTCTTGTCCGTGGATATAGCCCAAAGTTAAAGGTGAAGCACGTTAAATATTTTGTGTCAATTTTGCTCATTTTATTTTTCCATTTTACAAAAATACCCGTTGGGCTCAACAAGTGCCATCAGAGCTGTGTTTTCATTGAAGGTATTTTTTGAAAAGAAGCACGTCATCGAGAGGACAAAATTACAATGAATTTTTTAGCGTTATCCATTCGAAAAATTGACGTAAAACGACAAAGATGATGAATAATACTTTTATGTTGTTTTAATAAATTTATCAAGTGACGCACTGTGCAGCAATAGTAATTGGGTTCCGCGGTACAATTTGTGGTACTATTCACAAGTTACTATTTATCGGGTCTCACGACACTATTTGCGATACTATTCACAAGTTACTATTTATCATGTCCCGCGACACTATTCCATTAGAGTCCGCAGTACTATTCACAAGTTACTATTTACCGAATCCCATAGTTCCTATTCTAGTAGGTTTCGAAGACACTATTCCGATCCCGTGGTAAAAATTTAGAAGATATCTTTTATGCCAAATTTTAACGTCCTGGTTCCATTTTTGAGGTCGATTTTCTCAAATTTGGCTTAATTTGGCAAATGAAGGTGAAGACGAGTAAAATGATCAATTTAAATGGTATTAACTACTGTATATGGGGAACCAAGATGAAGAATCTCTTTATGTTTAAAAATATGCATTTGCCGGTATTTTCGACAACTAAATCAGAGGAGATGTCCAACGAAGATTAGGAGTTTGAGCATAAACGAGTGTGTGGTTATATTCGACAGTTTGTCGATGATAATGTGTACAATCACATTTGTAACGAGACTCATGCAAGAACTTTGTGGAATAAGCTAGAGCAGCTATATGCTTCAAAGACCAGTAACAATAAATTATTTTATCTGACAAATTGATGCAGGTAAAATACCAAGAGGGTACTTCTGTAGCTGATCATTTAAATAATATGAAAGGGATGGTTGATCAGTTATCAAAGATAGGAATAAAGTTTGACGACGAGGTGATTGCTTTGATGGTGCTAACTTCATTAGCAGAGTCTTGGGAGACTTTGAAGACTTTGAAGGTGTCTTTGACAAATACTGCACCAAATGACGTATTAAATATGGATTCTGGCAAAAGTAGTATACTAAATGAAGAGATGAGACGTAAATCACAGTCTGCAGCCTCTTCATCACATTCAGATGTTCTGCTTATAAAAAATAGAGGAAGGAGTCAATCCAGAGGCCCAAAGTCCAGAGATAAGAGTAGAAGAAAGTCAAACAGATATGCAAATGTGAAATGTCATTACTGCAAGAAGAAGGGTCACATCATGAAATTTTGCCGAAAGTTGAAGAAGGAACAAGGAAAAGATGTGAAGAAAAACAAAAGCAGTGATGATGAACAAAGTAACATTGTTGATGTATTCAACCTTGTTATTGATACAAAGATAGTCAGCCTGGTGTCACAAGAAACAAGTTGGATAGTTTTAAAGTGGAGCTATTGTTCATTTTACATCTCACAGACAATTTTTCTTATCCTACACACCTGAGAATTATGGTGTTGTTAAGATGGAAAACGAAAATTTGTCAAACGTTGTTGGCAAAAAAGATGTTTCTTTAAAGACAGAGAATGGTTCAAGACTGTTGCTGAAAGATGTCATGTACATTCCTAATATAGGTCTGAATTTGGTTTCTGTAAACAGGCTAGATGATGAAGGTTTCTGAAATACTTTTGGAAACAAAAAATGGAAGCTTACTAAGGGCTCGTTAGTAGTGACCAGAGGTCAGAAGCACTCAAGACTGTACATAATGCAGGCAAAGCTCTCCAGGGATGTTGTCAATACAGTGGAGAATGATAATACAGTTGATTTGGGGCATAAAAGACTAGGCCATATTGGTGAGAAAGGGATGAGTCAGCTTGTAAAAAAGAATATGCTATCTGGTCTAAATCAGATACTTCAGAAGAAATGTGCAAATTGTCTAGCAGGGAAACAAAACAGGATTTCTTTCCAGAGTTCTCCTCCATCCATAATGAAGAAATATTTGTGTGGACCATTGCCAAAGTCACTCGATAACGCACAGTACTTTGTGACTTTTATTGATGATCATTCCAGAAAAACTGAGCCTATACTCTGAAGACTAAAGATCAAGTGTTAGATGTCTTCAAAAAATTTCACGCCTCAGGTAAGAGACAAACTGGGAAGAAGTTGAAGTGCATTCGGACAAACAATGATGGAGAGTATATCTGATTATTTGATGCTTACTGTAAAGAACATAGTATTCGACATTAAATGACTCCACCAAAAACACTGCAATTGAATGGTGTAGCTGATAGGACGAACAAGACTTTGATGGAAAGAGTCAGATGTCTACTTTCACATTCAAAGTTGCCTAAGGTATTTTGGGGTGAAGCTT
>JANSVA010000002.1:13177391-13187624 GCA_025504915.1 Erythroxylum reticulatum | reverse complement strand
GAGCTAAGAATAGAAAATAAAACACACCAAAATATAGCAATCAAGCAAACAACTAAAATATGCAAATAAACAACGAAACAAGAATTAAATCTGAGACAATTGCTATCGTCTAATCTAATGACTCACAATAAGAAATTTACTTCCCGGCAACGGCGCCAAAAACTTGTTGTGATCTAAACAAAATAATATTAATTAAATTCTATCTAGACCAATTAGAGGCAAGTGCACCCCATCGACAAGTAATATAAATCGATAAGAACCGGATATCGTACCCAAGGGAAAAATTTCAATACGTGAGACAATTAAATTAAACAATGAAAAATTACTTAGACGATCAAGAATTGATTGATTTGAAAATAAAATAAAATAAAGTAAGCAAATTAAGAAAATGTGAAAAATGCAAGGTATGAAATAAAACGACTAGATTTAATCAAATGACAAAAATCGATTAAGGTATTAGATTTCAATTGGATTATAAACTAAAATAAAATTGTAATGGTGGATTGATTTATGAAATACTTCACTTAAGCAAGTCGAACCCAATGTTCATGGTATTCCCTTCTCTTCTAAATCCGAGTCACTACTTAGTTCATAGATAATTTGGAATAAAAGAAGTTAAATGCAAGAAACCTAAAATTAAGTTCGTTAATCATAGGTATCATCACACAAGATCCTAAGGTTGGTCCACACTTTAGTCTCAAGTATGTCGCTTGATTAATTTTCCATCAAATTAAATCCCATTGGTTATGGCATTCAATCATCTAAAGTCTTAATCTAGGTGATCAAGCTAAATTAGGACAAAATATGCATTTAATCAAGCAAAAATTAATAACACAAAAATTATCCTAATCCAATATCAATCTTAACCTTAACCGAAAAGAAAAACTTACTCACACATATTCATCAATATAACATAAATGATGGTCATAATATATGTTTGCATTGATTAAATTTACACAGTCAAAATAAATAATGAATTAAAAATTAAAAACACCCCCCTTTCCTCCAGCTCTACGTTGCTTTTTCTCCGGCTCATCACATGTTTCTCTATCAGCTGCTCATGCCCTCCTTCAAACCCAGTAACAACGTATTTTTTTCTACTCACCAGCAGCTGCCACGTCCTCCTTCAAAACCCAGCATCAATGTATTTTTTTCTACTAACCAGCAGCTGCCACGTCCTCCTTCAAAACCCAGCATCAACTTGTTTCTTCTATATCTCCCCAGCTGTCACGTCTTCAAGCCACTAGCATGCATGCCTTCCTTTTTTATTTTCACCAGCTACTTACGTAATCTCCTTTAACTCTCTAACTTTTGGATTGGCTACGTTGTTATTCAGCTTATGTATGTTTGATGGGTGGTCTCTCACGAGGAAGCCTTTGGCTGGTGGTATGCGTCTTGGTGTGGAGGCAGTGTTGGGAGAGTTTTTAGTGAAGTATAGGGGTTGATTTAGTGGGAGTATGTGAAAGGTTTTGGTATGGATGGTTTGCGATGTGAATGGCCTGGTGTGAGTGTCAGTTGAGGCTGTGCTTTGGAGAGAACTTGATCCGTTCGTTGAATGATGGAAAATCCCCTTGTGGAAGCAGCTGCGCGGTAATAAAATTTAGAGGAGTGTTTTAGTGTTATGCCTCTCCTTATCGCCAAGATGAAGGTTGCCTTTTCTTTTTTATTATAATTTTTGTTGTCTTCTTTCTCAAAGAAAAGGAGAGCTGCTGGTCAATAAAAGTTGCGTGTTAGATATTTTTTTGTTTGGCAAAATGAATGGAGATGTGTTGTTGGAGGCTAGCTGTAAGTGGGGCTGTAGCATGGTGGAAGCATGGAGCTTGTGTTGATGGAAGTGAAGGTTGTGTTGGTGGGGGCTGCTGTTGATGGGAGAAGCTATTTCGGTGGAGTGAAATAATGAAATGTGGGGGCTGATGTTGTCTCTTGTTATGCTAAAGCGTGGAAATTGTGTTGAATCTGATGCGAATTTATTTCTCCTAAATTCCAGATCAGAAAAATCTGCAATTGGTCCTAAAAAAATCCGTCAATGAGTCAAGAATTTAAATATGAAATTTTAGAGTTTTTGGCTAAATCAATCTCGAGATAAAAATCCCACAACGACTAAAGGTCAAGTATGCCAGAAACCCATAATTTGCTTCTTTTAAGAGTTTTTCTTACTTTAGGATTTTAAATGTCCCTAATTTAATATGTGCCTAAAATTAGAACAAATAACTCTTAATTAGTGCATTTAATCATTAAATAGACAAGAGTTTAGCAAATTATAAATCTAAAATTAATATAAACATGTCCATTAATAGGCCATTGGGACTTGGATCTTTATTTGGATTCATTTGGAAGATCACATCTTCAATATCTACATCTTGTAAAGGTCTAACTAAATTAAAAGCCTCTTCTTGAGATAGTTTCTTCAAGATGAAGGGGTTTAATAACTACAAGGTAACTAAAATCCTTATAGATTAGGAATAAAATCCACTAAAATATTTCCCTACCTCTTATAAAATTGGATCTCGATGCTTTAGGAGCTTGCCATCTTTAACTTGGAGTAAACAAATTCTATTGTTGTTCTTCCTACCCCTGATGAGTTTAAGAAGAACTTAGAACATTTGTCAGCTTTCTTCATCCATTGGACCCTTCCTCTCTGCTTTAACAAACATTCATGATTCTTAACAACCAAGAGATAGTTGTTCAGTTTTTCTTTCTCTAGTGACAAAAGTATAAGGTTCCTAGGGTTACTAGAAAGTTGCCCTTGAATTTCAGAAAGGTCACTCTTAGCTCTATCAATAGCTTCAGCAATGGAGCATTCCCTTTTAGCATTTACTTTTTTCAATTCATCCTTTATTGCTTTAAGCCTCTGGACACATATAAATTGTTTATTACCATATAGTTCCTTCAACAATCCTATTTAACAGCCTCTTAAAACCCTTCTATATCTGCCAAAATGATTTTAACTCTAAAAGGAAATTTAGTATTCTGTTTTAGGAACATGCCTTCTATCTTGGCAGTAGAGTGATCGGAGAAGAGAGGATCTAGAAAGGAGGCAAAACTCATATGAAGATGAAGTAACCAACTATAATTTGCTAGTACCTTATCTAACTTTTTCCTTATAGACCAGTCCTCTGCCTGTTTATTACTCCAAACAAAAATGGTATTTGAGATCAGTTAGGCATAATGTCTCTATACAATCCTTGAAATATAAAGTTTATTTCCTTATAAAAGCATTTCCTTGAGCTTCAGTTCTGAAGAGAGTAGAGTTAAAATCCTCACTAATAACCCAAGGGCCAACCACTCTATTATGAAAATCTAGCAAACTCTTCCATAGCTCCTTTCTTTGGAAGGCATGATTAGAGCCATATACAACAGAAGAGAAAATATACACATCCTCTATTTTGAAATGCCATATCATATGCATCACCTGCATTTCCACTTCTAGGACATCTACCTACATAAGATCTGGATTAAATCCAATGATTATTCTTCCAAAACCATGCTTTCGATGATTAGTAACAAATTTCCAATTAATATTCAATTTATTCAACTTCATAATATTATCTACACTAACCTTAGTTTCCAAAATAGCAATTAAACATTGGTTTTTTTTAGATAAAATCCCTCAAAGCTATGTTATCCTTATGCAGGTTTTATTTGACTTTATATATGTCAAACTATAACTAGAATTGAGCCTAAAATCTATAAAATAGGCATTAGCTATGCTTTTATATTCTAACTCATCACCAATCTAATAAATTTACCTAAAATTAACAAAACTACTATGCACCTCATTAAGTATATTCTAAATTTCATACCACAATCAACGGAGAACATGGTGAGTAGAGCATTAGACATAAAATTCAGTGGAAAGGGAGACAAGAAAATTTTCACAATCATGATAAGTGGAGCAATCTATGGGCTATGGACGGAAAAAAAATCAAAGGCTTTTTCGTAACATTAATCAGGAACCTGAAATGGTCATCAGGAATAACAAGTATAGAATAAGTGAACTCATTGCAATAAAGGAATTATGTATGGACTATAGCCAGACATTTAAGGGAAAATGAGGCTTTGGCTTAATCAAAAATCATCATTCAGGAAAGCCGAAGCCACAACAATGAAACAAAAACATGGAAAATACCCATAACAGAACATCTATAGGAGAGCAGGGGAATACTAAACACCGCATGCAGCTATATAGCATCCACACGATCATCATTCCCCTCTCACTGAAGATCAATACTTAAGCAACTCAGATGGGAGACATTAGATTATCAATCACAGCACTATCGGTCGAGTCTGATTGAAAATATTGGCACTTAGTTAAATAGTGTGTGAGTGAGGTGAGTGCAGTAAGGTTCGTGAGTTTGTTTACTTAATTATCAAGTCTGTTTCTAGTTTTTAGTAGATGTAGCTGAGTAGTGGGATCATGGGCTATAGTCGTGGAGAACGTTATACAACGATCTCATATCTTGTATGCCTATAAAAAGAGCATTTTGATGAATCAAATAATATATCTGAGAGTATTCCTTATATAGTTACAAGTGCTTTTATAGTCTGCAGTCAATATTGTCCATTTCTGATTCAACAATCTGGTATCAGAGAGGTTATTCCTTGGAGATCATTTCTTGTAGTTTGTTTTGTCAGAGTTCTTATTGTCGACAAGATGAAAGACCTTCAAGCTGTCGGTGGAATGAAAAAGCTCAACAATAACAACTACAGTACGTGGTCAACATGCATGATGTCTTACATGCAAGGACAAGACTTGTGGGAGGTTGTCAAAGTTAGCGAGTTAACATAACTAGAAGTGGAAGATGCAAACGGCATCCTGCGGAAATGGAAGCTGAAAGCAGGGAAGGCAATGTTCGCCTTGAAGACGACGATTGAAGAAGATGTCTTAGAATACATTTGAGACGCCACAACTACAAAGCAAGCTTGGGATCCCTTTGCTAACTATTCTCAAAGAAAAATGATATGAGACTCTAACTCTTGGAGAGTGAATTGCTTTCAATAGCACAACGCTACATGGCAGTTACACAATACTTCAATAGAGTGAAGATGTTATGCCGAGAGATCTCTGAATTAGATCCACAAGCTCCAATTAGAAAGACGAGGATGAAGCGCATCATTATTCATGGTCTGAAGCCTAAATATAGAGGCTTCGTTATTGCTGTACAAGGATGGAAAACTTAGCCGCCATCACTTACAGAATTTGAAAATTTGCCAACTGGTCAAGAGGTGTTAGTTAAGCAAATGGGAGGAGCTTCACCGAAGGATCAAGAGGAAGCACTCTTTTCCAATACAGGCAAATGGAATTCCAAACAGCATGGTACCAATGGATTTAAAAAGAACGATGATGAGGCAGGAGGTTGTCAAAGCAAAGGGTGCACTCATGGAAAGGGAGACTCAAAGAAATGAAGTCGTGGCAAAAAGTTTGAAGGGTGATGCTTTAGCAAGAAGAAGGGACACATGGCGAGAAACTGTAAGTTTAAAGAGAGGGTCGTAGACAGTACTACTGCTACCTCCAAGGTTGAAGAGGAATGGGATGCTGAGGCGTTCTTTGCTTTTGAAGAAGAGGATCTTGCTCTCACAGCTATAACATCCAATCGAATCAATTATGAAGAAGATTGGATTGTTGACTCAGGTTGCTCTAATCACATGACAGGTGAAGTGGAAAAGTTGCAAAATCTATCAGAGTACAAAGGAAGTCCTGTGGTTGTGACAGCAAACAACTCAAAGCTACTAATAGCCGACGTTGGCAGCATGGTTGTCTCTCCTAAATCCAAGGATGATGAGGTGTCACTCCAAAATGTTTATCATGTCCTAGGTATGTAGAAGAATCTTCTCTCAGTAGCATAACTAACAACTTCTGGTCATTTTGTTGTGTTTGGTCCGCAAGATGTAAAGGTTTATCATGACCTTAAGATTATGGAGGAGCCAATGATAAAAGAACGGAGGGTAGAGTCAATTTATGTCTTGGCAGAAGAGACTGTATATGTAGACAAGGTAAGAAGAAACGAGACTGCGGATTTATGGCATATGCGACTAAGTCATGTTAGCTACTCCAATTTAGATGTGATGATGAAGAAATCAATGTTGAGGGGACTTCCTAAAATTGAAGTGAGAACAAATACAATGTATGTAGGTTGTCAATATGGAAAAGAACATCAATTGCCATTTGAAGAGTCCAATTTTAAGACAGAGGAACCATTAAAGCTAATACACTCTGATGTGTTTGGGCCTGTTAGACAAGCTTCCATGAGTGGGATGTAGTACATGGTGACCTTCATTAACAACTTTCTCAAGCTATGTATGGGTTTACTTTATGAAAGAGAAATCTGAAACTTTTTCAAAGTTTAGGGAGTTCAAGAAGGAAGTAGAAGCAAATGTTAGTGGAAGGGCTCTATGTCTACGTATCGACAATGGAGGTGAATACCCTTCAGATGAGTTCTCAAATTTCCTTCAGGAATGCAAGATACGCCATCAGTTCATATGCTCTAACACTCCATAGCAAAATGGCATCGCAGAAAGGAAAAACAGACATATGGCAGAAGTTTGTAGAAGTATGCTTTATGCTAAGAATGTTCCTGGATAATTTTGGGCAGAAGCAATGAGGATGGCTGCATTTGTGATCAATAGGCTTCCTCAACAAAGGTTAAGTTTCCTTTCACCATTTGAGAAGCTATGGAACTTGAAGCCAACTGTAGGTTATTTTAGTGTTTATGGTTGTATATGCTATGTATTTGTACCCAATCACTTACGTAACAAGATGGATAGAAAGGTTGTTAAGTGTATCTTTGTAGGATACGACAGTCAAAGGAAAGGGTGGCGATGTAGTGATCCAACAATTGAGAAGGGTTATACATCCTGAAATGTGGTGTTTGATTAAGCTTCTTCATGGTGGTCCTTAGATAAGGAAATGATGTCAGGCTCAAATATTCTAAAAAATGTCTTAGACTTGTCCCAAATCCAATTAAGTCTAGATGAAGTTGAAAGTACAATTGATGAAGGCATGACTCAAAGACCTTGGCAAATTGGCATGTACCAACAACCAAGCGAAGATGGTGAGCCCAATGGAATAGAAACAATAGCTTAACTTAGAAGGTCAACAAGATCCAAAAAGCCAAATCCCAAGTATGCCAATGCTGCCATAATAGAAGAGCCATATGAAGAAGAACCAGATTCATTTGACGAAGCATCTCAAAATCCAAAGTGGATTAAGGCTATCGAAGAAGAAATTGGTGCACTAGAACATAATCAAACTTGGGAGCTTGTACCAAAGCTAGGTGATGTCAAACCTATATCTTGCAAATGGGTTTATAAGCTTAAACGTCATACAGATGGATCAATTGAGAGGTATAAGGCTTGTCTGGCAGCTTGGGGTTTCTCTCAACAATATGGACTAGACTACGATGAAACTTTTAGTCCAGTGGCAAAGCTTACAACCGTAAGGATTCTACTTGCACTAGCAGCAAATGGATGTAAAGAATGCATTTTTACATGTAAAATTGGATCGGGAGATATACATGTGTCAACCAATGGGTTTCCAGAGTAAAGATCATCCTAGGTATGTATGTAAGCTTCAGAAGGCACTCTACAGATTGAAGCAAGCACCAAGGGCTTGGTATGGTAAGATTGCTGAATTTCTTGCCCATAATGGTTATTCGGTAGCACCAGCAGACTCTAGTTTATTTGTTAAAGTTGTTGGAAGCAAACTGGCCATTGTGCTAGTGTATGTAGATGATCTGATTCTTACAGGAGATTGTGAAGACGAAATTCTCTGAACAAAGGAGAATTTGTCAATTCGGTTCTTAATGAAAGAGCTTGGACAACCAAACCACTTCCTTGGCTTGGAAGTTGATCGTAGTGAAGATGGAATCTTTCTTCACCAATAGAAATATTCCAGAGACCTGTTGAAAAGGTTTGGGATGGTCAATTGCAAACCAATTTTGACTCCATTGGAGTCAAATGTTAACATATGTGCTCATGAAGGGAAAGACTTGGAGGATGCAACAATGTACCGACAGGTGGTAGGTAGCTTGATCTATTTAACTCTAACAAGACCTGATATATCTTATGCAGTTGGTGTAATGAGTCGATACATGCAAAATCCTAAGAAGCATCATTTGGAAGCAGTTCGAAGGATCGTAAGATATGTTAAAGGTACACTTGGGTATGGCGTCATGTATAAGAAGGGTGGAGATTGCAAGTTAGTTGGCTATTGTGATGTTGACTATACAAGTGATCATGATACTCGACATTCAACTACCGAGTATGTGTTTATGTTTGGATCTAGAGCAATTTCTTGGTGTAGCAAATGACAACCGACTGTGTCGTTATCAACAACTGAAGCGAGCAGCATCAATGGCAGCCCGAGAGAGTACTTGGCTTATGCAATTATTGAAGGATTTACATCAGCCAACAGACGGTCCAATTCTTTTGTATTGTGATAATCTGTCCGCAATACGATTGGTAGAAAATCCGGTGTTCCATGCAAGAACTAAGCCTGTGGAGGAGCATTATCATTTTATTAGAGAGAAAGTGTTGCAAGAAGAAATTGATTTGGACCATGTCACAACTGAGAATCAAGTGGTAGATCTTTTCACAAAAGGCTTAAGTAACAACAAGATGGAGAACTTTTGTCAACAGCTTGCGTAGCATTGAGAAAAGGAAGTTGTGATTTAGGGGGAGTGTTAGATTATCAATCACAACACTATCGGTCGAGTCTAACCGAAAATATTGGCACTTAGTTAAATAATGTGTGAGTGGGCTGAGTGGAGTAAGGTTCGTGAGTTTGTTTACATAGTTATCAAGTCTACTTCTAGTTTTTAGTAGATGTAGCTGAGTAGTGGGATCATAGGCAGTAGTCGTGGAGAACGTTATACAACGATCTCATATCTTTTATGCCTATAAAAAGAGCATTTTGATGAACCAAATAATATATCTGAGAGTATTCCTTATATAGTTACAAGTGCTTTCATAGTCTGCAGTCAATACTATCCATTTCTGATTCAACAAGACATGCAATGCAATTATTCAAAAGCCAATTAGGAGTCAACACATATCAGCAATTGAAGGGTAAATAGAAAGGGGATTCAATTTGAAACAAATTACCTGAAAATGATTGAAGTAGAAAAGAGGCAGTCTCTGACTAGCTAAGGAAGTCTTCGGACTTGACTGACATTACAACTCAAACTTCAACATAAATTCCGTATTTAGATTAGAGGCTAAACGAACACTGTAAAATGAAAATGTTTATGCTATCATTCCGAGGATAGATTTGAGAGACCTATACAAGTTATAAATTAACTTGTTTCAGTTTATCTCTTACATATTTTGTAATCCTGAAAATTATATATTCAAATGCTAATTCTCCTTTCTAACATTTGTGTACGTCTTTTGAGTCTTTGTGACAAGTAAGAGGAATAAAATTTTTATAAATTAATAACTTCTAATATAAATATTTTTATATGATCTCAAATAGAATTAATAGGTAATTCTCAATTAATTACTATTCTTTAATTAATATAGACGATAAACATCATGGCAAAGAACTATATGCAAAATATGGACCAGATAACTATTATATCTCCACACATAATAAATCATTGTTTGAAGAAAAAGAAGACCGTCTTTGGTGACGCTTTTATCATCGCTGACAGGCTCATGTTAGCTAATCAATATCTGAACATAGGAAAAACTAAATAATGTAAACATCATTACAAAGCGGACGTCCCTAAACTTACAAGAACTATATATATGCATAACTCGGACAAGCCAATGGTGGTTTGGTACGGTCATTAATCATTATATATTCATCCTTGGTAAATAAAAGGACTCGGACGAAGTCACCAGTATGAACAACTACAATAAAACTTCATCGTTGGTCACATTGAGGTTGGGCATGAGTAAAGGCAGGCAGGCCACTTGTCGAAAGCTTATTATGATGAAGAATAAAATAGGGTTCATTCTTAATTTTTATAAAACACAAAATAAGATAAAAAAACAAAAAGAAATAGTACGTAAGGCCTTTTTTTGCTTTCCCAAGGCTATAAAATGTTAGAAACAGCCTGGTCACACTCGCGCATAGCTGAACGAACGGCTAACAGAGGCAATCGTATTAGGATCCCTACCTAGGGATGTCAATGAGTCAACTAGGCCTAACTTATTTTTTTTTAATTCAAAAACGACA
The DNA here is from genome assembly GCA_025504915.1 of Erythroxylum reticulatum. Taxonomy (NCBI): domain Eukaryota; kingdom Viridiplantae; phylum Streptophyta; class Magnoliopsida; order Malpighiales; family Erythroxylaceae; genus Erythroxylum; species Erythroxylum reticulatum. The sequence goes on along the minus strand of JANSVA010000002.1, from coordinate 13,177,444 downwards.
CCGCTTTTTACATTTCGATTGGGCCGAACAATTTTGACCTGTAACCCGATCAA
>JANSVA010000002.1:13161971-13177291 GCA_025504915.1 Erythroxylum reticulatum | reverse complement strand
TGACAGCTATGGTGAATGATGAGAATTTGTGGCATGTGATGAATCATTGAGTTGATATTTGGGAGTTTTCATGAAATAATTTTGGTAATTGGATGTTTAAGAAGTGGTATTACATTAGAATAAGTGGATTTGGGAAGATTATGAGTAACTATAATGTTAGAATGGATGTAGGAAGCATTGGAGGGGCTTTGGAGGGATTTGGGAAACCCCCATGTCCATTTAACGGACTTTAGGTCTATTTAATGGACCTTCTCGGGTCAAAAATGATCCCCAGCTTTGCCCTCTTCTCGGGTAAAAAGTGGCTCTCAAGCCCGTCTATATCCGTTAGGCGGACATGTATGTCCGTTAAACAGACATACACTGTATAGCTACAGGAAATTTGCATTTTTGACCCTTTTTGAGGCATTATCTCGCTTTGAGTCCTCATAAGAGTTGTAGATCTCGAAGTCTTCTTTCAAACAGTTCAAAAATATCATTAAGAAGAAATCTGTAGCAAAAGTTATGGCATTTGCGCCAAGGCAGGTACAATATGAATGAGGACTTAAACATGTTGGAATCTTTTGGTCATAACTTCCTCATCTGAACTCCAAATGAAGTGATTCTTGAACCAATAGATTCCCAGCACATGTTTCTATCTCTCACAAAAATTGGCATCTTTTGGAGCTTATTTGAGAAAGATTGATGTAGAGAAAGTGAGGGGTCGGTTGAGAGAGCATGATTGGGGTATGAACATACTTTGATTTCTTAAGCATAACTCCATCTATAGAACTCCAATTGAGATGGTTCTTGCTTCAAATTGAACTAGAGACGTAGAGCTATAATTCATTTGAGGAAGTCAATTTATAATTTTGAAGATTGACTGGTGTGAGCACACCACTCTTGTGGGGTATGGCTAAGACGAGTTCATGGAAATAACCCTTCAAGGAAATACGTACGCTCACGCCTTATGATGACTCCGAACGTTGGGTTTCGGAATCGGTATCTAACATGTTTAGTATCAAAGCAAGTGTTGGGCTCCAATGATGGTTAAGGGATTCCATTGGATTAAGCTCATGTTTCATGATCAAGAGTTGGGCTCTGAAAACTGGGTCTAACACAAAATCCCTCAAAGCTACATTGTCCTTAAGCATGTTTTATTTGACTTTATATATGTCAAATTATAACTAGAATTGAGCCTAAGCTCTATTAACTAGGCATTAGCTACACTTTTATATTCTAACTCATCACCAATCTCATAAGTTTACCTAAAATTAACAATACTACTATCCACCTCATTAAGTATATTATAAATTTCATACCACAATCAACGGAGAACATGGTGAACAGAGTATTAGACACAAAATTCAGTAGAAAGGGAGACAAGAAAATTTTCACAATCATGATAAATGGAGCAATCTGCGGGCTATGGAAGGAACAAAAAAAATAAAAGCTTTTTTGTAACATTAATTAGGAACCTGAAATTGTCATCAGGAATATCAAGTATATAGAATAAGTGAACTCATTGCGATATAGGAATTACGTATGGACTATAGCCAGATATTCAAGGAAAAATGAGGCTTTGGCTGAATCAAAAATCATCATTCAGGAAAGCCGAAGCCACAACAATGAAACAAAAACATGGAAAATACCCATAGGAGAACATCCACAGGAGAGCAGGGGAATACTAAACACCGTATGCAGCTACACAGCATCCACACGATCATCATTCCCCTCTCGCTGAAGATCAATACTCAAGCAACTCAGATGGGAGGCATGCAACGCAATTAATCAAAAACCAATTAGGAGTCAACACAGATCAGCAATTGAAGAGTGAATAGAAAGGGGATTCAATTTTAAACAAATTACTTGAAAATGATTGAAGTAGAACAAAGGCAGTCTCTGACTACCTAAGGAAGTCTTCAGGCTTGACCGACGTTACAACTCAAACTTCAATATAAATTCCGTATTTAGGTTAGAGGCTAAAAGAACACAATAAAATGAAGAAGTTTATACTATCATTCCGAGGATAGATTTGAGAGACCTATAAAAGGTATAAATTAACTTGTTTCAGTCTATCTCTTATATATTTTGTAATCTTGAAAATTATATATTCAAATGTTACTTCTATGTGTTATAGAATCTTTACAATAAGTTAGAGGAATAAAATTTTTATAAATTAATAACTTCTAATATAAATAATTTTATATGATCTCAGTTAGAATTAATAGGTTATTCTCAATTAATTAAATGGAGGATAAACATTATGGTAAAGAACTATATGAATAATATGGACCAGGTCTTTTAACTATTATATCTCCATCCATAATAAATCATTGTTTGAAGAAAAAGCAGACTCCGTCTTCGGTGACGTTTATCATCGCTGACGGGCTTATGTTACCCAATCAGAATTTGAACATAGGAAAAACTAAATAATGTAAACATCATTACAAAGCGGATGTCCCTAAACTTACAAGAACTATATGTGCACAATACGGATAAGCCAATGGTGGTATGGTACGGTCATTAATCATTATATATTCATCCTCGGTAAATAAAAGGATTTGAGGAAGTCACTAGTACAAAGAAATACAATAAAACTCCTTACTTACCGAAAGCTTATTCTCGTGAAGAATAAAATAAGGTTCATATTTAATTTTTGTAAAGAATAAAATAAGATAAAATATGATTTATTCTTAACTTTCATAACAAACAAAAAAAGATAATATATGAGGCCTTTTTTGGCTTTCCCAGGGCTATAAAATTTTAGAAATGGCCTGGTCATACTCAACATTTACATAGTTGAACGAATGCCTTAAAAAGACAATCGCATTAGGATCCTTATGTAGGGATGTCAACGAGCCAGCCCAGCTTAACTTTATATTTTTAATTAAAAAATGACATTGTTTTTAACATTTCAATTAGGTCGAACAATTTTGACTTGTGATTTGATTAATCCGGGTCAAAATCAGGCTAAATCGGGTTAAAATTAACATTTTTATTTTTACGTGGTGTAGATTGCAGCCAAATACAAGTTTAAATTTAAGATTAATATTTTGTTCCCGTGCTTTTAAGTCTTTTTACGAGTTATCACTTCTTAATGTAGTTTTATTGTCATCAATTGAGATTTTTGACAACGCAGCAATTCTTTAACACAGGTGACTGGATTAATGGCCTTGAGATCCTCTAAATTTGCAAGTTTTAGAATCAATTTTGTATTTTGGGTTTAAAACTTAAAGATCAGAGAAAACACCATAAAATAAAGGCATAAAACAAAGCTATCTAAAACATCACTGTGAAGAGAGATTTAAGAGACCTTTAAAAGGTACGGATGAACTTGTGGTTTACCTCTTGAAGACTCTGTAACCCTCGAAACTTATAATGCAAATTTTACTTCTCTTTTCTAACATTTGTATACGTGGGATTGATAAAGTAGCTGGAAACAACAGCGATTCTTTTTTCTTTTTTTGAGACTTAAATGAACTTCAATTTGCAATCATGAAAATACTAGAGACGATCCAAGGTTCCTATCTTTGAAGGAAGCAATACGTCGGAAAGAAGGAACTTCAATTGATCCATTCCCAGGATCTGTGTGCTGAACATTTGGATCAAACTCTTGCTCAATCCCAACGTGACTTGAGTCACTACCAACACGAGTCATGTCTCGAGCCCACCATCCTCCTCAATATCTTCACTGAAGTCCCCATTATCAGTAAAAGACAAAGCATGTGGATCACTATAGGACCCACCAAGTACGTCCATACCCTTTGCATAAGGAAACTCGGACTCATAAAACACTACATCACGAGAATCAAACAACTCACCAGTTTCTAAATTCATACAACGCCCATCCCCTCTTACCAAAAGGATACCCAACTAATACACACTTCCGATTTCGACTGTCAAATTTCCCTTTATAATGCAAATTTTTCACATAACACAATCACCCAAAAACTCGTATATAATCCATACTAGGTCCCTTCCCATGCAACATCTCATAAGAAGTTTTCCTTTCAAGTAACTTTGATGGAGTATGATTAATCAAATATGATGCAGTAAGTATACTGTTGGACCCCGCTTCTAAAGCCCAACATTCAAAGTCATAAAACTTAAGTATACTCATTCCTTCAACTTCAAGACAGATTTTGGGAAACCTTAAACTGAAATTACAATTTGACTTCTTTAGAACATTTGTTCTTCATTGTCTTAAGTTTCTAATGACACCAAAATCATTCAATTTGGTTTAGAAATCTAAAAGTTAGGACCCAAACATTTTCAGACTATTATTAAACTGAAATAGTACACTATACCCAATTTCCATCTAAAAATTGAAAGTCTTAGGGACTGAATTAAGATTTGATTTCTTCAGATGATTTGTAGCTCTATGTCTCTAGTTTATTTATAAATAAGAATCGTCTCATTTGAGGCTCTACGTATCAAGATATCATCAAAATATCGAAATATGTTCAGTAAGAACATCCAATTCATACTCTTCCAACTTATACCCTTACTTTGATTCAATCAATCTTTTTCAAATCAATACCAAAAGTTATAAATTTTTGTGGAGAGATAGAGGAATGTGTTAGGAATCCGTTGATTAAAAATCAGGTCATTTAGAGGTCCAACGACAAAGTTATAGTCAAAAGAGTGGAAGATGTTCAGGTTTTAGGGGGGTCGTGCAAATGCACGATCGCAACTTCTCCCTTCCAGCTTTTCTTTATCCAACCTGTAATGGTAAAATAGGCATAACTTTTACTAGAAATATCAGATTAAGGTCATTTAAAGACCTTTTTGAAGAAAACTTCTAGACCTACAACTTTCATTAAGACTCAAAAAAAACATTTTGCCTCCAAAAGGGTTAAAATTTCAAATCAATATAGTTGTCCCGAATGTCCATCCTATGCAATATCACAAACTTCTAATGATCCTATCTCTTAACGTCATTGTCCAAAAATTTCATTCTATATAGTGTTGGAAAGCTAGAAAGATAAGTTACAACTTTCAAGAAGACAACTTTGTCTAATTCAACCTTGATTAATACAGTATTTCCCCTGAAGTCGGAACACACATTCCTACTCCTATGAAAAACTTGAAATTTTCACGGTACAAACTTGGAATGTCATGAGCCTAATCTTTCAACTACCAATATTATTTCCTAATCTTTCAACTACCAATATTATTTCATTAAACTCTTTAATCTCTACTCATTTGATTCATCACCTACATCCAATTCTCATCATCCACAAAATTCTATCTTTCATTTTCATAACCTCTCAATTATAAGTAACAATAATTCGTATTCAAATTTTATCATCTCAATTTGATAACTTCTTCAAGTGTACCCAATTCTAACTTAACCTCATCCTTAATTAATTCATTTTTCAACTCCACCTCACCTATACACAAATTCACATTTCAACTTAACAATCATCCATACATAAATTCACAATTCAACTTAACAAATCATCCGCATAGAAATTCATAATTTAACTTAACATCATAAAATAAGAGTTTTATAATGCTTTAGTGGACATTTTAAGCTACATTACATCATCAATATCTAAATCCAAATATAAAAGGTACAAAACCCAATAATTCTTGAAATGCTTCTAAAGCCTTGTTTTTACAAAATCTAACTTAATATACAAAAACATTGCAAAAATAGAATGATGCCTCGACTCTTGGTTATTTGATCTCATTTTCTTCACCTGAAGATGAGACAAAAAGGAGGTGAGCTTGAAAGCTCATGGGTAACAGTTTATAACGGAAAAATAAGTAAAACCTTTGAAATATTCATTTGTCAATATAAAGTTCAAACTGAAATCATAAATAGTATCGTTCTCAAATCCTTAACCAAAGTTCACGAATTACAAAACATGAATACATCAAACTTGTTAACATAACATAAGCAGATAAGCACATCAGAATAGTTTGGGGGGTCCATAAACAGAATGAACTAACCCATTTCCATGAAATGGGCCTTTGTAGTCGTGAACAGAACAAACTATCGCAATCTCACTTAATGGTCTTGTGTATCCGTGAACTTATGAGAGTTCATGAAGGAGCTCCATACCACTAGAGGGCATGCGGGAGAAGCCTGTAGTCGAAGTGAACTTGACATACAAAATAGACTAAACCAAACCCACATAACATGTATTTCACATCTTGTAAGCATATTGCCCAAAATGGCACTTTTCCAAAACTTGATTTCTCATAACATGAGATATTTCGAAAATATGATTTCATAAACATATTATCTTTTCAAAAATCATTTTCAAAGTCTTTTCATAATTCATCACACAATTCATATAACAATATATTGCAATTTCTCAAAACATTCAAAAGCAATAAATGCAACACTTATGATGCAATTGAAATCATTAAACTTCTTTGATTCAAAGAAAACAATAGTGTCTTATTTACTCTATTGTAAATATGTACCCACCTTGAAATCCTTGCTCATAAACTTGCTCAAGGAGATCTCTCCCATTACTCCTCTTGCCTTCCTTGCTTTCCTTTAAGAAAAGCCAAAATTCTATTCAATAGGATTTCCAATTGAGAACCCATAAAGCACATTTACTAAAATCAATTCTAAAATACTAAAACCCAAACATTTCTTAAGCTTTATAAACCAAAACTCTTCCAAAAATTCAAAGGATTAGAATCAAATTTATCTTGAATCTTCACCAAATGAAGAGTTTCTTAGTTCAAATGGAGTTTCTTATCGTCCTCTACCTTTTTCCCCTCTTGAATAACCTCAAAATCTCTTTTGAAGGCTTAGAAAAGATGAACCCTAACTTCTCTTCTTTTCGCTCTTTCACCAAAACCTCTCTTCTTTCTTTCTTATTTTCGATATTCTCTTCTTTCTCTCCTTCTAATTTCGTTTTTCTTCTCTTAAATGCAAGACCACATTTTCATCTTCCAATTCTACCCTTAATGAGCATAAAATGTCCATTTTGCCCTGCCTTATAAGCTTATGGTCTTTTATACTTAAGTGTCTTGCCAAAAATACCCTTAAACATTCTTATAATATTAACACTTTAAATCAATCAACATGTGTCATATAATCTTACTAACATTAACATGATAATTAACTCCAAATAAAATTAACCCATCAAAATCTCATAATTCATGTAAATCATGCTAAAATAAAGAAAAAAATCCGAGGGCCAACATATACACTCACCCCAAAAATGAATTTGTAATTTCACTTGAAAATGCAATGCTTTACCTACATTCAAGATATGCCAAAGTTTCCTTTCTACCCTAGCATTTTGTGAAGGAAATTAACACAAAATTATAGATTAATTTCATAACTAATCAATACAGTTGATTAACCCTAGAATTGTAACATACTAGATTCAATAATTGTATTGATAAATACCTAGAAATTGTGAAACGATTGAATCCATTATTGTTTTCTGTGAAGCGAAGTGTCAGAGACGCAGAGGATTGACTACTGCTATTCCAAACCCTAATCAACAAAAAACAAATACAGTTCTCAATGAAGCGACTGTATTTAAGGTCAACTAGCAATAGGGCCTCCTGTATACTGTAAAACATGTGAATTTAAATTTTTGCACACATGAAAATAATTATACATGATATTCCAGTTATATTGCATTATAATGGGATATGTTGAGACTTGTGGTTATAGTGAATAAGTTGAATAAAATGGAGTAGAAGGATTAGAAATAAGAATTAAAGAGGTTGGATTTTAGTGAATGGAAGTCATCTGAGAGCTTATTAGGAATGAATATTTAAGGGAGTTAAATTTTTTTGATCTGAAACTTCCATGAATAAATTGTACTGATCTAGATAGAATTTTACAAATTTGTCTTCTTGAAAGTTGTAGATCTTTCTTCTAGCTTTCATTGATATAAAGTTTGCAACTTTTGGAGTTCTGGATCAAAAGATATGGAGGTTTGAATGAGGGTTGTGCGACTAGGGAAAAGTCGCGATCGTGCGAATTTTGTGAAATATATACCCACATCGTGATCGTGCAGATGTACAATCGTGACTTTTGCGAAAGATTTGCATGATCGCGGTTTTGAAGGTTTAAGGGATAATGAGTATAGATTAGTTTTTTAGCAATATCTTCTTCGTCCGACCTCTAAATGACTTGGTTCTTGAACCATTGAACTCGTACAACATTGCTCTAACTCTCTACCAAAAATCATAGCCATATGAAATTAATTAAGAGAGATTGAATGAAAAAAGTTGGACAGGTCTGACTTGTGATCTCACCCAATTTTGTTGTTATTATCTATCACACCCATGACTCTTGCACACTCATATACCTCTCACGCCCATGACCTTTCACACACCCATGAATTATTATCATGGGTGTGACTCCTGAACAGGCGTGATTCATCACTCTCACGCCCGTGAGTTAATTGCTAGGGGTGATGTTTAATTGTTTTGTCATGCTATAGTGTTCCAACAGTTTTCTCTTGTACAAGCTGAACCATCTTGCTTCTTTCGACCATAACTTCTTCATACGATGTACAAATGACTTAATTCTTAGACAAATAGATTCATAAGACATTGAATTACATCTCTAACAAAAATCATAGTTTTCTGAATTGATTTGGTCGTTTAATTTAAGATGGAAATGTAATTGTGCTGCAGTATGATAATTGATAGGCTTAATTTACTGAACTTACTTCAGTGTTTTAATTCTATCTGGATCTATATGATTCCAAATGAGATGATTTTTGATTTGTAGTAAATTAGAAAAATAGGGATACATTTCATATGAAAAATTATAATTTTTATTTAGTCTTTAAAATGTTCAATTTTTGGCTGGAATTTGTGTGTAGTCAGACTGTTTTGGATAAGAGCAGTCTGAAAATGTTTGAGGTATATCTTTCAAATTTCTGAACCAAATTGAGTGATTTTCGTTTCAATGGAAACATAAGACATAGCAGAACAAGTTTATAGAAGAGAGTATGACCAAATTACATCATTTTCACTTTTTGAGTGAACATGAACAATAGATCCAAAAGTATGACTTGGAAAAATCTAAAGTGAGTCAATGAGAAAGGAATATAGATTTTAATGGTTTTATTAAGTTATAAACTTAAGTATAAATTATATTTAAGTGAGTTTTAATATGAGGAAGTGGATAAGAGACTAAGAAATGGACAGGTGTCCAAGCTTTAAAGTTAAGTTTTAATAACTATGAAAGATAAGTTACAATACTTGTCTTCATTTCTCTCTCAAAGTTTCTTTCTCTAGTTTTTCTTAAACACAAAGTTTCTCACCAAATTCCCAACAGAGAAAAATCTTGGTTTCTCCTATCCACTACCACTTATACTTTTCTATTTCTTTCTTCTCTTCCAAGAAAAACTGACCCCCTATCAACTTTTAAGATGAGCTACGTGGTTGCATGAGGGATTAGGGTTACGAGATTTTTTGCAAATGTTATAGCTCCAAACAAGTAAGCTTGTTATGATTATGTATTTTGTATGAAATGAAGCATGCATTATGGGTTCATTGTAAAATGATTAGGAAATAGTGATATTCATATTTACTGGAAAATGAGTGAAGAGATTTTGAGTGTGCTGTACATGTTAATTTTTTGATTTGATGATAAAAATTTTATGAGATGGTATTAAAATGATTTTTTGGAGTTGAAAGATTTTAGAAATATGTATAGCTAGGTGCAGAAACTTTTTAAAGAAAATAGTAATGAGGACTCTATTTTCACTGTGTATATATATATACGCATATATGTGAGTTTTAAGCATTTTAGGGATGAACAAAAGAATGAATTTAGAGTGGAAGAATAGTTGTCAGATGATGTTCTGAGATGAGAATGAATGTTTTAAAATGAAAGTTTAAGGAAGAAATGAAGAAAATGAAAAAGTTGAAAATGCAGAAAATGTGAAGATATTATGCATGAATGTGATTTTCTGCTTTTGATGATTATGGAAAAAATGATAGATTTTGATTTGGTTGTGATAAGTTGAGCTGAAATGAAATAGGAATGAAGAGGAAATATTGAGTTTTAAAAGCAGAAAGTTGAGTGTGACATATATACCTATATACTCTGTTCTTCCTCTTCACTAGTCACATGTGGGATTATATTGGTAAATTAGTGAATGAGTTATTAATATCAAAGTACCAAAGGATTGAGGTTGTGATTCAAAGAAATGATGAATGATTAAATTATGAAATGAAAATGAGCTTAAGATATGAAATTGGTAAAATACCCGGGATTGTCATTGAGCATGCATTGTACATAGTCCATATATACAATTGTACATAAATAAATGCTTATAAGTGTGCAATTATTAATGTGTGTGCAACGTGTGTCTTGTATAAATGGGTTGTGCAGGTTAAATGTCTGCATTCAAGCGAAGCAAATGCTAATCTGGAGCATACAGTAAGTAGACCTAGATGGTCTCATTTCATTGTTTGTTTTGTTTGAATTTTGTATTGATTGACTACTGAATGCTCATATGAATGTGAATGATTGTGTTGATTTCCGGATAGAAGGTATGATGATTGTGATGCTGATTGGGATATTAAAGTGCTATTTGTATGTGAATAAGATGAAATAAGTGTGCATAATTCGACTATTAAATGCCGGACCACATTCCGATGATAAATATGTTTTGAAAGTGCATTTGCATATGAATGAAAGTATGTTTCTCAACTTTAATCTTGAATGCCAGACTAAGGTCCGATGATATGTGAATGTGAGTGAATGAGATTATGGAAATGTAATTGATACATTCCATTTCATGAATGCATAAAACATAATAGCAATTGTGACCTGATGAGCCACCGATCAGAGCTTAAAGCTCAAAGTGTGAAAAAGAGCCTCGAGCTCAGAAAGTGATTAAGAGCCTAAGGCTCACTATGTAAAATGAGCCCTGTATCCCCATCGGATAAAGGACAGTTAGTAATGAGCCCAGTATCCAATGGATACGGGACAGTTTAGGCACTCGGTCATAATAAAGTAACAAATAGAAAGTGGGTCTCATGTGCACTACATATGCATAATATGAATGATTAAATTGTATTGAATGTGAAATGTGAAATGATGTGAATGTGAATTATATGTTATGTAACTGAGTGAGCCATCGATGATGGTCACTCACTGAGTTCACAAAACTCATCCAAAATTTGCAAATATTTTTCAGGATTAGAAGAATACCCTGTTAGGCAACGGTACCTACTGTATGCAAGTGAGGGATAGAGGTCAGGATCAGTTCACGTCTGCATTGTACTTCTTTATTTTCGTATTGAATTGTATATATTCTGAAATTTTTGTATCGAATAATGTATTCAGAAATTTTTGCACAATATGTATAAAAATGTATTTATGTTGTAATGTAAAGACATTATGACTATAACGTTTTGTATTTGTAATGGGCCAAAATAGCTATTGAAATTATGTTGATTGTATTGTTATGATTGAAAAAGTTTGTAAATAAAGCGGGCTTGATTTGGTTATGGATTTTCTCATATTATGTTTGTGGTTAAAAAAAAAGTTGTACTGAAATTTGACTGATTGAGTGTTCTAGCACGCCACCCACGCGGGGCATGGACTCGGATATCACACAGGATATGGGGTGCGTGTCTTGCGAGAGTGGGGTGTTACAAAATTCATTGTTGTTTCTGTGAAGCGAAGTGACAGAGATGCAGAGGATTGACTACTGCTATTCCAAACCTTAATCAATAAAAACACATACAGTATAGTTCTCAATGAGGCGACTATATTTAAGGTCGGCTAGTAGTAAGGCCTCTTGTGCACTACAAAACATGGACTAAGTCTACCCATCATAGTAAGCCCATTAACACAGGTCCAATGACACGTTTGAGAGATAATTACGAAGCCTAATTATCTTGACATCAAATTAAATCAAATTAATTGGGGTTTATAAAAAATTATGTTTATTATGCTAGTCCATAAAATTAATAACAAAATTCTATTGTTGCGGAGTTTTTTCCATAGATGTCTAATGAATCATACCACATTCACTAAAATGTCCTTTTAAACATTTAAATTTAATATCGTTATTGCTTCTTACAATTTTCACCTTCTTGCCAAACTGTCGCTCAATTGATTCAAATCACTCTTTTCTTTCACAAGATACACCCAAAAACCTCTAGAAAAATCATCAATAATGGTTAAAAGCATCATTCTCTCAATTCTATGGACCTAGATTTCCCTCCCCTTTCCATTCTACAGAAATCCCCTAAAACTCCCTAAAGCCCAAGCCCTAGGTCAATCCCTACTCCCACATCCACTAGCCATCCCACCCCCTATTACCTCCACTACATCAACTTCTCACCCTTCCTCTGCTGCCCTACTAGGAGCTCCACCTACTGCTCCTAATCCCATCCCTAAAAGAGCATTTGTTGCCCCACTAGGAACCCAACCTCCCTCTGACCATCTTGCAAATGCAGCAAGGAGGACTTGGAAACAGGTAGTTGGGGACAAATCTGACACTTCATTGGTTTACAGCCCCCCTGTTGAGAAAGATGGAAGACTTATGGTTGCCCCAAGTCTAGAGGAATTACAAGAGGAGCTAGCACGTGGGAAGCTACCTTGGTGGGTTTTTTCATAGAGAAACGGCCAGTTTTTCCGATTATTCAAGCATGGGCCAAGAAGAATTGGAATGGTAGAGGGCTATTGGAGGTCATGCTTTCGGAAGAAGACAACATTATCTTCACCTTTTCTTCCAAATCGAAAGCTCAAAAGGTCATTGAAGAGGGTCTTTGGCATGTATCTCAACTTTCCCTCTTTCTACAAAAATGGAAACCAGGAATGGAGCTTGAGAAAATTCGAACGAAGCATATCCCCCTATGGATTAACATTCACAATATTCCTTTGGAATATCGGAAGACTAAAGGTTTAAGTATGCTGGCTAGTTATTTGGGTAAACCACTTTGTATGGATGAAAATACTGCATTGCGAAAGCGCATTGGATTTGCTAGAATGTGTGTGAGCATAGATTTTACTAAGGAATTAAAGGATAGTATCCCTATTCTCTGACTAGCTGATGGAAATACAATGCGAGAAGATCAGGTTATGGTAACTTATCAATGGAAACCATCCCTTAGAGCACAAGGCAAGGCCTAGAAACCGACAGGTAAGCTATTCCTTAAAGGAGATTATTAGGAAGTGATGGGAATTGAGCATACTGAGCATAATGAGGCAACAGTAGTGCAACAAGAGCAGGCCCTTACGGATAAGGAGGAGACTTTGACTAAAGTAGTGCAACAAGAGATGACCCCTATGGTTACTGTTTTATCCACTAACCCTTGCAATACTCCAAAGAAGGCAGAAGCACTACCAGTGCACCATAAGGAGACCTCATTTGCAGACAGCAAGCTTGACATGAAAGAGGGGAGGGCAATTGAAGCTCCTATTGAAGAAAATCATAATGATGAGGACTTGGGGGACAATATGACCGAATGTAGCTCATCCCAAGCTGAGGAAGCAGCAGAACAGGTTCAGGAAGCTATCTTTAAACCAGCTACCTCTAGGAAAACTACTAGGAGCAGTAGGAAAAGCTTCAAAGGTAAAATCAATTAATCATGTCAATAGTACTATGGAATGTGAGAGGAATAAATAATCCTAGGAAGCTTTGTGCCTTAAAGGATTTTGTGAAGCAGGAGAAACCATGGGTTTTTTGCATGTTAGAGACAAAACTTAGGGAGGAAAAGCTAAATAAGTTAAGCTGTTTGGGTAGCAATTGGCATTTCATATCCAACCATCAATGCCATGCTTATGGAAGGATTATTATTGCCTATGATGACCTTTTTGTGGACCTAGAAGTTCTTGAGACCAATCCTCAATTTTTGCACACTCAGATTTGCTTTAAATCCGAAAAACACAAGGATTATAACTACTTTTATCTATGGTTTCAATACTACATTTCAGCGAACCGATCTTTGGAACTTTTTGCGACGGATCAAACCTTCAATAAACTCACCATGTTTGGTTGGAGGAGATTTCAACACTACTTTGTTTAGATCTGAGGCTGAGGGGAATTGCAATCTTTGGAACTATTCTGCAGACCTATATGATTGTGTACAGGATGTTGAGCTTGTTGATCTAAAGGCTACAGGCCATGATTTTACATGGAACAACAAGCAAAGTTCTCATTGGAACATCAGGAAAAAATTGGACAGAATTATGATCAATAGGGAGTGGCTCTCCTCTTTTTCCTTCAGCTATGCAAAATTCCTAGACCCAGGGATTTCTGACCATACTCCTATGAAGCTGATGGATCTATTCTGTTCCTACAAATCTTCACATCCCTTTAGATTCAACAACTTTCTGGCTAATATGGAGGGCTTTCATGAAGCAATTCAGAAGGGTGTGGAGTTTCAGTGCTATGGGACAAAGCAATACATATGTATCCAGAAGCTTAAGGCTATAAAGCAGGAGTTGAAGATTCTTAATGTGAAAAGATGGCAGAATCTCACCAAGGAGATTGACCTCTCTAGGGAAAAACTCTATTCCTCACAACAAGCTTTGGTAAGGAATCCCTCAGATGAAAACTTAGCTTCAGTTGAAAAAGAGGCACTCAAAAGGTATTTGGAAGTTGTGGCTAATCAGCACTCCTTGATGAAACAAAGATCTAGGATATCTTGGATCAAGGAAGGGGATAGATGCTCAAAGTTTTTCTTCAATACATTGTTAGCCCGTAAGCATATCAATAGAATTACCTCAATTCATACTGAGGATGGGAAGGAAGTTTTTGGTCAAGGAGAGGTAGCAAAGGATGCCCTAGTGTTTTACAGTAAACTTCTGGGGTCGAACCCTTCCCAATTGCAGGGTCTCAACCTTAGTCAATTTGTTACCTCTAAAATCTTAGACCAAGAGGTTCATAGGCTTACTAGCCCGGTTACAGATCAGGAAATTGATCAGGTTGTGTTTAACATGAATGGTTCTAAAGCCCCTGGCCCGGATGGCTTAAGTGGCTTCTTCTTCCAAAAAACCTGGAATTACTTAGGTGGAATTGTCAAAGAGGCAGTGCGGGAGTTTTTCCTAAAAGGACTTCTCCTAAAAGAAATCAACAAGACCTTCCTCTGCCTTATTCCTAAAAAGCCCAGCCCGGTTTCATAGATAGACTACAGGCCTATATCTTGCACCAACTTCCTTTACAAGATTATAGCCAAAATATTGGCTAACAGATTGAAAAAGGTTCTGAAGTTTCTCATAAGTGAGAATCAAGGGGCTTTTGTAGCAGGTAGAGATATTGGAGATAACATTCTCTTGGTTCAAGAACTCCTAAAAGGATGGGCGTTTAGAAATGCCTTTCCATGTTCATGCATAATCTAGCATCCGCATACATGTGAATAGTGAATTTTGCATA
>JANSVA010000002.1:13128053-13142879 GCA_025504915.1 Erythroxylum reticulatum | reverse complement strand
GAGAAAGAAAAAATAAAATAATAAAAAATACTTAACCCGGGTCATTGGCGTCGATGTTGCCTCCAAACAGGCATCGGGACGTTACCTTTCCATAAGTCTCTTCCGAAAAATATTTTAGCCCCCATTGATAACCCTACCGAAGCTCCATTCTCTTCTCTCACACCTAGTTGTAGCTCTTCTCCACCAAGCCGAACCGCAGCTCTCTTCAAGCCTCTCACTATCCACTACCACCTCCCCACTATTTCATGATGTGACGATTTTAAGTGGAGGTTTTTGGTCCACCCCAATTGTTCACTCTCTAAAACCCTTGCTATTCACTTCTCACCTAGCTACCCTCGCAGCCTTTTGCTCCTTGTCTTCTGCGTTTTTAGTAAAATACATGCATTAAACACACAACATTCTGTCGCTGTTTCTGCCTTATGCTCTTGTACTGCGTTTTCTTCATCTTACACTGTCATTTTTGTCTCTTTTTCCAACTGCTTGCTTTTAAATTTTTCTTCTTCTTTGTGTTCCATTTTTCTTGTCTTTTAATTTTCTTCTTCTTTCTCCATGAAGACAAGTAAAAATTGATCTTCAAAAAATAACCAAAATGCAGTACTTTCGACTGACTTTAATTTATTTGCTTCCAAATTATACCTAAAATCATATATGAATTAAAGAGAGTATCTTAAGCATTTTCGTATAATTAATCGCTAAGTGTAAATGATTAAATGTGTCAACAATTAATCACATATAACTAGTATCTGATTTCGAGATAGAAGAATTAAACAAATAGATAGAAAGACTAAATCTAGAAACTTTAGTTCATATTAAACCTAATACTTATACACAAAAAAGCTCTTTTAAGCCCAAATATATGTGATATTCCTAACACTTCCTGCAACCCTCCTAGAAATCTCCGATAGAGTTTTAGTAGACTTAATAAAGGATATATTGGAACTTATATAGTAACTAAAGCCCAAGATGGATTTACCCCTATAGATAAAATGAGAACTAAATCCATAAACCCTTTTGGGATCTATTTAGATTTTAATTTCATTCAAGATAGATAAGAAGCAATTGATAAATGGGAAACTACTCATAGAGGAGCTATTTCTATCAATAAAATGGATTGTGAATGTAACATTCTATTACCCATGTTAAGGCCAGAATAATATTTATGAGAGATCATAGTGAAATTAAAAATTGTAATTCATGCTCATGCATAATATGGCATACACATACACGTAAATGTTGATTTTTGCAGATTAAAATGATTATACATGTATTCATTGACATATTCCAGGTATAATTGATTATAAATGTGATTATGCTGAGAATTGTGGTTTATTTATATGCTGAAAATTGATATGGAGAGTATATGTGTTGGTTTAGAATTTTGGTGAATTTTAGGAAAATTTTTCGAAAATATTTGGTTTTATTGGACTAGGAAAAATGCCAAGTGGCAAGAAATAAGAGGTAAATGATATTAAAAGTTTAGAGAAATTTGGAGTTATGGGACTAGTTCAATGAGGACCAAATTTAAAGCCTTAGAAGTGGGATAAGTGACATGTCACTTGTTAGTTTAAGTTTTATTATAAGAGTATAATTGAAAGACTAAGCTACCGTTGTGTTCCAGTTTTAATTTCTTCTTCGTGGTTTCTTCTTCAAGCTTCTTCTTCTTCTTCTCTATAGATTTCTCACCAAACCTTCATCAACATTACACCTTACTCTCATCTATCCATTGCTACTCCTATTTTGTTATCCATTACCCAGTTTTAATTTCTTCTTCGTGGTTTCTTCTTCTTCTTCTCTACAGATTTCTCACCAAACCTTCATCAACATTACACCTTACTCTCATCTATCCATTGCTACTCCTATTTTGTTATCCAATACCTTTACCACAAGAAACCGAAACCTACCAACCTCTACAATAATGTACATGGTTGCATGAGAGTTAGGACTTTTTAATTTTTTTAATATTTTACAGTTTTATCAAGTAAGTAATATGTTAATCGTTATGAGTTGTTGGTATATGAGATAAAAATGGTGATTAATTGACATTTAATGATCATGAGAAAATTGTTGTTTTTCATGTTTACCGTGGATATAAGATGAAAATATTGAAGTGTTGTTTTTATGTATTTGATGATCACTATGTCAAAGGATAGTGTTGAAATGATTTTTGAGTTTGAAAGATCAATGACAATGTGTATAATAAGAGTGTAGAAATTCATGAAAGTTGATATAAGTATATGTTCTATTTTGTCTTCACTGTTGTGTATACGTGAATATTTTGGGTATTTTAGAAATGAACTAAAAATGAGTTTAAAGATAAGGAATAGGTGTAAGGTGATGTTTGGATATGAGAAAGAATGATTAAAATGATAGTTAGAGAAGAAAAATCAAGAATATGCGTGAATAATGTTCTTTTTTTTATGTTGGTGTTTAATCATAGATTTTGATTTGTTTGTGATTATTTGAGCTAAAATGAAATATGAATGAAGAGGAAATAGGGAGGACATAAATTAGAGATGAAATGAGGGTGTCGAAGAAGATGGAAACATGCAAAAAATGAAGAAAATGAAGAAATTGCAGAAAATGAAGTGCAAAAGCTAGGATGAATATGCGTGAGTGTTAGGTTCTATTTTTAATGTTTATGTTGATTCATGGATTTTGAATTGTTTGCGTTGTATTGAACTATAATGGGAGTTGAAATGGGGAGAGGATAATGAAGTCATAGATAGAAATGTTTGTTTAAGCAAAAGGTAGAAAAGAGGAGTTGCACGATCGTGCTCCTGCATGATCGTGACACTGTCGAAGGATATGAAGAAGCACGATTGTGACTTTTGTGATCCATATCACGGGTCACGATCATACACAAGCATGATCGTGACATTGCACTGTCAACTGGGATTACACGATTGTGCTTATGCACGAATGTGACAATGAAGGCTTACTAAAAGGTGACATTTTTTAACATCCTTCATTCTTTTGGCTATAACTTCTTCTCCTGACCTCCTAATGACATGGGATTTGAACCAAAAACACTCATAACACATTTTTCTTTCTCTCCAAAAAAATTTATGGACATATGAAATCATTTGGAAGAGACTCATTGATAAATTTAGGATGAAAATGATGAGAAGTGATGGAATATGATAACTGGAGTGTTTTTATTGAACATGTTTCAATACTTTGCCCATAAATTATGCTGTAGTTATTAAAATAAGATGATTTATGATTTAGATTAAACTAGAGACATAGGGATACAATTTTTCTGAAGAAGTATAATTCTGTCTCTAAAATTCCATAATCTGACACAAAGTTGAGCACAGAATACTGTGACAGTTTTAACAATACTTTGAAGTATTTTGAGTGTAACTTTTGAAATACTGAACCAAATTCTATGATATTAGGGTAATTAGAAACTTAAGACAATGGAGAAAATTTTTCTAGAAGAAAGTATTGCCAAATTATTTCATTTACCTTGTCAGAATGATCATGGAAAGTGGACCCGAAAGTTTGTTTTTAGAAAAATCTGAAATGATCAAATGGGTTATGGAATTAGATTCAAATTGTATTGTTGAAGTATAAACCCTAAGTACAAATGATACTTATGTGAGTTTTGAAATATGAATGATTATGTGATGAGAATAATGGAAAGATACCTGGGATTGTCATGAACATGCATTGTACATATTTCATATACATAAATGTGCATCAATGAAGATCTATACAATTTAGCAAATTTGTGATATATGTATATACATGATTTAGAGGAGAATTTGGAATGTCAACATCCAGACATTGCTAAAAATTTGAGGCATTAGCTTCGGGAGCAACCTGTGAGTAACCTAGATAGTCTCACTCAATTAATTGTTTGTTTTAGATTATGCTTTGAATTATTTTATACATGTGAATTTGATTATGCTGATTCCAGACATTAAATGTTCGAGGCATTTGATGCATGAATTAGATATTGGAAGTGCTCCTTGTATGTGAATCTGAATGAAATGAGTGTACTCAACAATTTTGCTAAATGCTAGACTAAGGTCTGATGATAAATGTGTTATGAATGTGAATGTGAAATCACATCATTGATTGAGAATATGATAATGCGAAGCATTCCATTACAGAATATATGAAAGATAAAGGCAGTTGTGATTGGAGTCACCAATATAAAGAGCTTAAAGCTCATATTATGATCAAAGCCTCAGCATCAGTAGTGAATGTACTTAGTATCTACTAAGGGATATAGGACATTATCTGATACAGCTCGATATCTACGAGAGATATGGGCTAGTAAAAAGGTACTCGGTCACAACAACAATAATACGTGAAAGTGAGTCTCACGTGCATTGCACATACATTTTTTTGCATGTGTTTGACTGATTAAAAAGTATTGTTGTCTTGTATTAAATAAGAATGTGATATGTGATGCTTCATACAAAATACAAAGATTTGAATTATATGTTACCTGTGTTGATGTGTTGCATGAATTGAGCGAACCATTGATGATGGTTACTTCATTGAGTTCACAAAACTCACCAAAATTGCAAAGTTGATTTTTTAGGACCGAGAGAGGACATTAGCTATTAAGAGACTCTACAAGAAGCATAATTCTTATACTTTTGTGAAGAAAAAATGGCTCAAAGGTTGGTCAGCTAGGACTGAAAGATTTTGATTGACATTTTGTATAATTCCTCTTTAATGTAGCGTATTTTGTATTAGGATATGATGATGTACATATTCGGATGATATTGAAAACTTTCAATATACATATTCAGTTTTTATGAGATGAAATGAGGAATTTAGTTTTAAAATATTGTGTCTTTCTTGATGAAGTCTTATAAGAGAATAAAGAATAATGATGTCATGTTCAAGTGATTCTACTAGAATGTCCTCAGGATGTTCTGATATGTACTCTATAGTAGTGGGGTGTTATAGTGAAACTACAAAACAAATTTTAAAAAATTGTTATTAAATAGTTCACTTCGATTTTTGAAAAATTTAGATGAAAACTCTAAAAATTTTATATTTAATTTTGATAATGATATAGGTACTTTAATAACTTTGAGCTGTTGAAGCTTTTCGATTAGAATTTGTTAGAGAAGGAATATTTTAAAAGATACTACTACTATAGGAAAATATTTTATTGCATTACAAAGACTTCAACTGTGTGATATGTGTGAAATTAATTGATATATTTGTATTTTCTTGTATTATTATTATCATATTTATAACTAGGTAGATAATGCACAAATTTATTTAAAGATATTTTATTCAAAGATACTTAATCCTTAGGGAAGTAAATTAGAAGCAACATATAACCCAGGACTTGTAGATACATTAGGAAAAAGAATTTATTTCTTAAAAGATAAATTAAGTGAATGATGTGATGAAGCGAAATTACTCAAGAAAAGTAAAGGGATAAAAAAAATCTTCTTTTATGCTACTATGATTTAAAAATGCCTACTATGATTAGATGTTATAGTCCTTATTATTATAAAAAGAAAAAAAAGAATTATAAGAAAAGAAAATACTTAAAGAATAGATATTTAAAAGACATAACGCTAAATATTATAAAGGAAAAGAAGGAAATAAACCTAAAAAACATGTGTTTAAAAGAAATAGAAGAAAAAATAGAAAAATAATTGAATGTCAATGTTATTATTGTAAGGAAAAATGGCGTTAATGAATGCCCTAAACATTTTCATGGAAGAAAATTGAAATAGATGATGATAGAAAATGAAGACTTTATTCGAGTCAATACTTTTCAAGATTGTTCTTTTGAAGAAAGTATTTTTATACTTACTGATATTGAATATGAAGAAACCTCTCATTACAGTATAATTGAGTGAAATACGAGAATCTTTTACTACCTAAATTGATAACCTAATTATAGATAATATAATAGAAACATTTGAGCAATATGGTAAGTATAGTCAAGAAGCTTTGATTGATAGAAGGACACTTAAAAAGATCATAATACTATGTTTTCCATAAATTCTTATAGTGGATTTAATACGATTTATTAGATAAATTTGGATTAAAATTCAGAAAACACCATATGCTTTATGGTATTAATCTAAAAGAAAAATCCTTGGATATTAGCCTTACTTCAAATAAAGTAATGATTCCCTTATTATCAAAAGGAGATATTTTTAGAAAACTTGGTCAATTGCCTAAAGAAATTCATGATAAAATGGGTTGCATACATATTGGTTCAATTCAAATGGTAATTAGATCTACTTTTAGAGAAGGAATTCATAGCGCCATCAATCTTGCTATTGTAGATGACATAATACATAATAAAAGATAAGCCTATTTAGGAATTCTTAGAGGCAATCTTAGATATCAAAAACTTTTATTTAGCATTTATCCTAAGATATCGTATACTATACAAGACAAAGATTTTGATAAGACACTTTCTTTATTTCAAGATTTCAAAAGAAAATATTTAATCAAAGAAGGAAATAGACCATATTCTATTACATACATGATATCCTATGCTTTATCAAATACTCATCATACTGAATGCTTTGTAGATAAAGATATTATTGATTTTCCAAAAATATTTTCTGAAGTAGAAAGAATATATCCTCCATATATGGCAAATATAGAGGAACTTGAAACAAATTTTTCATGAAATTTATAATAAAAGCCTTTGTTGACTTTTGATAATAGATGATTACAAAGATTATCTTATTTTGAAATAGGTGTTACTAGTAGCACTAAATAAATTAATAATAAAATATGAGCACATAAAAAGATAAACTCCAACTATAAAATAAAAGGAGAATATTTTGACAGAACTACTTATATCCCTTGTCATATTTTAGGAGATAATGGTGTGAGTGGAAGCTATATAAATTGTAATTTAACAAATAATTTGATAAAATTTATGCTAACAAAACCTTATCTTATATAAATTTCAATGGTGAAGTACACCATATAGATACTACTGTAGAGACAACTATTAAAATTGGAGATCCTAAAATATCTATAAGATTATTAGTAGAAAATGAAGGATTTAATTTAGAGATAATGTTGGAAACTAGGTTTCTTGAATAAGTTTAACTATATAAGATAACTCAATATGGGATCCAATTATCTTACAACAATAATATCAAATATATTTCTCGATAATGACTAGTCCAACTAGTATTTATTTGAATTATCGATAAAGACTATAGAGCTAAATATTTTGCAGCTTGATTCGATAGTGGAGCGGGTTCTTGCTTATGCAAATCGACTTGCTTTCCTTCACAATATCATGAGACTTTAACCTATCATAGGTTTAGTTATTTCTAATCATCAGATATATTTATCAACTGGAATGCAACAATCCCAAATACTTTTAGTATCATTTTTAATTAAATGTCCACCCTTTTATTTCAATGATATTGATACTGATATTTTCCTGGAAATAAATTTCTTCAGTTATTCCATAAAATTTAATTTGATACTCTAAAGCAACAACTTCATTTCAAAATTCCCTATGGCCATTGGATAATCGTTAATCGCCTTAAAAATTCATATAGTCATTCTACCCCTATTTCTTTTAAGCCTCGCACAGCCTAACTTGGTGTAGGGTGTAACCTTAAAGAAAAACTGGTTTTTCCATAATGAAAACCTTTATTAAAGATAGAAAATATTATGGAAAAAAAATATCAACATATAAAAACTATCAAAGATGGACTAGAAACAGTTAAACAAAAAATAAGAAAAAATTATTTTGAAAATCTTTTACAATTTTGGGATAAAAATATAGAGGAAAAAAACTTAGAGATGATAGATAAACAAAAGGCAATTATAGTTAGTGCTATGAGATTCAATATGAAAGATAAAAAAGAATTTCGAAAGCAACTTCTAGAATTAGAAAATCTTAAGAATATTAGATCTAGCAAATCTCCACATTCCTCTCCCGCCTTTATGGTTAGAAACCATGCTAAGATACTTAGAAATAATGCAAGGATGGTAGTAAACTACAAAAACTAAATGATAATACTATATTTGATGAAGGCTTTCTACCTTATAAAGAAACGTTGATAAACTTAACAAGAGGAAAACAATTTTTTTCTAAATTTAATTGTAAAAGTGGATTTTGGCAAATAAAATTGAACAAGATAACATTCCTTATAATACCTTTTCTACTCCACAAGGGCATTATGAATAGTTAGTAATGCCTTTTAGTTCAAAAAATGCCCCTCAGATATTCCAAAGAAAAGTGGAT
Source organism: Erythroxylum reticulatum (assembly GCA_025504915.1). Taxonomy (NCBI): domain Eukaryota; kingdom Viridiplantae; phylum Streptophyta; class Magnoliopsida; order Malpighiales; family Erythroxylaceae; genus Erythroxylum; species Erythroxylum reticulatum. The sequence goes on along the minus strand of JANSVA010000002.1, from coordinate 13,134,661 downwards.
AATATCTTTAAGTATCATCATTTTATACATTGTTATGTAGATGATATTTTGATAGCTAGCAAGAACATTAAGCAACATATCATGTATCTTCATATATTTGTAGATTTATGTGAAAAACATGGTCTTGCTCTTTCTGAGAAAAAGGGCTAAGATATGTCAAACTGAAATAGAATTTCTTTAAATGGAAATAGATGGTAAAGGTGTAAAACTTCAACCTCATATACTTGAGAAAATCTCTCAATTACCAAATAAATGACAAGATAAAAAGCAAGTTCAAAGCTTTTTAGGTGTGTTAAATTATGCATGTGATTTTATTCAAAATCTAGCTCAGATAAGAAAACCTTTTCAAATATTGTTAAAGAAAGATCAAAGATTTGAATTTTCACATTACTTGATCGAACAGGTAAAGAAAATTAAAATTACATGCTCTACTTTACCTAAGCTTTCTATAAATTCTGATCACGATGATTTAATCCTTGAAACCGATGCTTCCAATTATGTATGGAGCCGAGTGTTAAAAAAGATAGATTACAATGATGTTTATATTAAAACTAATGAGTCTCTATACTGGTATACTTCTAAAACTTTTACAGATACCCAGCAATGATACCATATCAATGAAAAGGAATTATTTGCAATAGTAAAGAGCTGTAAAAAATTTTATTACTTCTTATTAACAAAAATATTTTTATTAAGAATTGATAATGCTCAGGTAAAAGCATTTATTCAAAATAATTTACCCTTTAAACCTAAATATAAGAGATCTAAGGTGGTAGACATTATTAGCTAAATATTCTTTTAATATTGAGATAATTAATTCTAAAAATAATATTCTAACATATTTTCTAACTAGGGACGGTTAACCCTAAAGAAGAGATATTTGGTCTATTGGATCAAATGTCTAAAGATATAGATAGCTGCCAAGCATTGATAAAAGATTTGCTAGATATTGCTTAATTTTCCTTGATATCAAAAGAAATAGCTGGATTTCTTCTTTCTTTTTGCCATGTATGGCAATCTAAGATAAATCATTTTAACTACACTAAGCAAAAGCTTTATAGATTGATTAACAATGTTCAGATAACTGAAGAATCAGAATATGTTGGATCTGTTAAGTCAAGTAGACTTCACTTCGATTAATTTTGGTGACAATCAAATAATAATAATCTTAAAAATATATGAACTATTTTGATAAGTTTGTTAAACATGCAGAAAAATGTAAGTAACTCTTAGTCATCCTAGACGATACATCAGCAACAGACGATACACGTCATCATAGATGAAGCGTAAAACAATAGACTAAGCGCAAAACACAGACGAAGTGCAAAACAATAGACAAAGCACAAAACAATAGACAAAGCGCAAACAACAGACGAAGCGAAAAAAAAAAGACGAAGCGACATTATTAGACAATACAAAAAGGAAGATACTCTAAAACATCAGAAAGTTAATTAGTTGGAGTTAGTTACAGAACTCAACTAAATAACGGTCTCTTGAAGATTCAAGGAGCAGTTTTTAAGAAGATAGTGGAGACTTAGACTATAAATACTAGTCCTAGTCAAAGATAAAAAATAACATTGTTTTTACAAGAAAGAAAATTGTCATTGTATAATACTTAGAGGAAATTCTATATTCAAAGTGCAAAACAAGAGAGCAAATCCTACTGTAACAAAAAGCTTGAAATATCTTTCTTAAAGACAGAAAGAAAAGGTTGTAGTCTGGAGAGGCTAAGATAACGGAAAGAATATTTTGTCAAAGAGACCTGAAGAGGCTCTAGAAGGGAAGAAAGAATACTTGTAAAAGTTGAAAAGTATAGTGAAATCTTAGACAGACTCTGAGGACTAGATGTAGCCCAAAGTTTGGGGTGAACCAGTATAAAATGATCTACTCTCTAACTCTCATATTTTAATTTTCTTATTGATTAGGCGAATAGATAGAATTACTTTTGATTTTAATACTTATCATTTTTAATGAAGTATTTTTGGTATTCATCTGACAGTTGTAAAGATATTAAAGAAATCTCAAAAGATTAATAATTTCAAAAAGATTATACAATTCAACCCCTTTCTTGTGTATTTTATATATTTACGTGACTTCTATATTAACAAGTGATTTACTTCAGTTGGTATCAGAGCTCAGTTTCCAAAGATCACCTTTACAAAGTGAGGACAAAGATCCATGGCTGAATCACATGTTTTTATAGCTGAAGGTGCCTCAGTCACAAGACCTCCTACATGCAGTGGTGAGGACTATCGTTATTGGAAGGACAGGATGCGACTCTTCATAGAATCCACACATATTGATTTTTGAGATATCATCGAGAATGGACCATACAAACCAATAGATGATGAAGGCAATATTATATCTCGTAACAATTGGTTAGCTGATTAGAAAGCTCGATTTCAGTTAAACTCAAAGGCTAAGTTTTTTCTGAGTTGTGCTCTAAGCAGAAGTGAATATCATAAGGTTCATGGATGCGAAACTGCAAAGGAAATGTGGGACACATTATCCATCGCACATAATGGAACAAATTAAGTGAAAGAGTCCAGGATCAGCATTCTTGTACATCAGTATGAGCTGTTCAAGATGAAAGAGGATGAGTCTATTGATCAGATGTTTGGACAATTTCAAACTATCGTTAATGGATTTAAAGCTCTTTGGAGAATTTACGATAATCAGGATCATGTTAGAAAGATTCTCAGGAGTCTTCCTAAAAGATAGAGACCCAAAGTTACAGCAATACAAGAAGCCAAAGACTTAAGCGTGTTGAAGCTAGATGAATTGTTTGGTTCTTTTAAGATACATGAAGTAGAGCTTGATGCAGAAGATAAACCTAGAGAGACAAATCTATAGCATTAAAGGCTAGTCAGAAGAATTAAAAGAATTAAAGAAGTAGAATTACATCTTCAAAAGCATTAAAGATTGAAGAAATCAAGAATAACGATGCTAGTGAATTTGATTGAGAGTCAAGTGAAGAAGATGATGAACTATCCTTCATTTCAAGAAAGATTAGGAGGATGTTGAAAAAGAAAGAAAAGGGTAATAAAGATTTTTCTTTTAAGAAAATAGCAAAGACGAAGTCAAGAATGAGAAAACTTCTATCGTCTGTTATGAGTGCAACAAACCAGGACACTACAAGTCTGAATGACTGTTACTCAAAAGAAAACAGAAGAAAAGCAAATAAAACTAAAAGACCATGATGGCAACTTGGGAAGATTTGGAGTCGTCTGAATATGATTCCAATTCAGAAGCATTAGTACAAGCAAACATATGCTTAGTAGCTGAGAAGGAATGCGACGTTGAGGTAACTTCTAATTCTGATGAACTGCAAGCAGCATATTTAGAATTGTTAGAAGATTCATATGCTATATTAAAGCAATATAAAGCTTTAAAAAGGAAATTTGCGGAAAATGTGAAGAACATGGAAGTGTTGGAAAAAGAAAATGTCTGCCTTAAGAAATAAGTAGACAATATGAAAAAGAAAGTAATTGTAGATAGATCTGAAGAAATTAGTCAATTGAAACAAAGGATTAATAATCTTTTAGCAAATTTATAAACATTTACTGAAAGTACAAAAAAGATGAATGGTATGATTGGAAAATATACATACCTGAATGATAAGAGTGGTTTAGGGTTCACTAATAGCAATGTTCGTTATAATAAGAGTTTTGTTCCTAACAGGAAGCAAAAGAAACAATTTTCTTATTATTATTCGAGGAATAATTGTGAGACTAACTCCAAAGGACCTAAGAAAATATGGGTACCTAAAAAAGACATAATATATACTGCAGATCTCCCTTCTTGGAAAAAGAAACTAGCACCAATGGTACTTGGACAGTGGATGCTTACGACACATGACGAGAAGAAGGTCTATGTTCCTAGACATCCAAAATAAATAAGGAGGATCAGTAACTTTTGGAGACAACCAGCAGGGAAAAATCGTTGGAACCGGCAAAATTGGTAAAGATTAATTTGCGTCTATTGATAATGTTCTGCTAGTTAAAGGTTTAAAACATAATATGATTAGTGTAAGTCAATTATGTGATTCTGGCTTTGAAGTATCCTTTAATCAAAATTCTTGTGTAGTTAAAACAAGGACGGTTCCATATTCTTTTCTGCCAAGAGATGAAACAATCTCTATAAGATTAACTTAGAAGATTTGAAAAGTCAAAATATTTCATATTTTATATCAACAGATGAAGAAAAACTGATTTGGCATAAAAAGCTAGGTCATGTTAGTTTTAAACATATTTCCAAGTTAGTCAGACATGATTTGGTAAGAGGATTACCAAAAATAAGTTTTAACAAAGATTTCTTTTGTGAGAGTTGTCAAAAAGGAAAATAAGTTAAAACATCTTTTTCTTCTAAAAATGTTGTAACCTCGTCTAGACCTCTAGAGTTGTTACATATATATTTGTTTGGTCTATCTAGAACACTAAGTCTTAGTGGAAAGAAGTATGATCTCGTAATTGTTGATGACTTCACTAGATTTTGTTGGATACTATTTTTATCACATAAAGATGAATCTCTCAAGTGCTTTAAAGTTTTATCCAAAAATTTACAAAATGAAAAAGGAATTTCTATCGTTAGAGTTAAGAGTGATCATGGTGGAGAGTTTGAAAATGAAAAATTCAAAATGTTTTGTGAAGAGAATGGAATTTTCCATAATTTCTCTACTCCTAGAACTCCACAACAAAATGGAGTTATAGAAAGAAAGAACAGGACGATTCGGGAAATGGCAAGAACCATGCTATGTGAAATGAATCTTCCTAAGTATTTTTAGGCAGAAGCTATGAACACAGCTTGTTATACTCCAAATAGAATTGTTGTATCCCGTTTCCGGAACCCAACTCTTGTTCTGATACCATAACTATTAGGAACCGTTTCCGGAATCCAACTCTTACGAAATCATAATCACTGAACTTACTCTTTCGAAATCTCCTTACCATTATCGATTCCTTATCATAAGACGTGCCCTTGTGCTTGTTCCCATGCATGGTTATTCCCATTTAACCCTCATTAGTCATCCTTCGTTCATTTTCCTTTTCTAATTCCTTAGTGTTGGGCCCTATCTTTCAAATCTTTCTTATACGAAAGCAAACATTCTATGCTCAACTTCCATCTAGATATTGAGCATCTTAGAGGCTGGGTTCAAATTCTATTCCTTCAGATCATTTGTATCTAGTTTATCTAGATATAGGATTCATCTCACTTAAAGGTCGGATAACGAAGTTATGGCTGAAAAAATCAAACAGGGTTTCATCCTTAATCATGTTGAACTTGTTTTGGGACAAAAGGCATAACTTGTTCTAGGAATATCAGATCGAGGTCATTCTTAAAAGGTTCAAAAGAGGAATTCGAGTCTACAACTTTTATGAAGGCCTTAAAGATAGATTCTATCATCTAAAGAGTAAAAAATGGACCAGACTATAGCATCAGATGAATAGTGTACAAAAGGAGAAGATTAGGTCACATTGGCAGAAAGTAGACGGAGCAAAAAACAGACAAAGTGAAAAGGGCAAATGAAGCAGAAAGCAGATGAAGCAGAAAACAAACAAAGTAAAGTAGACGGAACATAAAACAGATGAATTGAAAAGCAGACGAAAGGCAAAGCAAACGAATCAAAAAGTAAAAACAAAAGGAGAAGCAAATGAATCGGAAGCAGATGAAGGGCGAAGCAGATGAAGGGCAAATCAGAAGAATCGAAAAGTAGACAAAACAAAGTAGATGAAGCAAAGCAGAGGAAATAAAAGACAGACGAAGCAAAGCAAATGAAAGGCAAAGCAGACGAAATAAAAAGGGCAGACGAAGCAAAGTCATCTTAAGAAGAAGAAAGGTCAACTTAAGACGATACAACTTTTCAGACAAAGTGAAGTTAACTTCAGATGAAGCAAAGTTACCTTAAGACGATGCAACTCTTAAGATGAAATGAAGTCAACTTAAGAGGAAGCAAAGTTAACTTAAGATGACGCAACTTTTAAGACGAAGCGGAGTTAACTTAAGATGAAGTAAAGTCAACTTAAGACGATCCAACTCTTAAGACAAAATGACGTCATCACAAACGATGCATATTTATAAATGATACATCTTTATAGAAGATGCATCTCTTAAGATGATACATCCTTACAGACATAATGATGCCATCACAGACGATACATCTTCATACTCTTAAACATTTCCCTTTTCTAAGGACCATAACTTTAGATCCAGAGGTCCAAAAATTTCATACTATATATTGTTGGAAAGCTAAAAGAAAGAACTAGAACTTTCTAGAAGACAATTTGGTCTAATTTAGCCTATATCAATGTAGATTTTCTCCTAAAGTCATAATACAAATTTTTCCCTATGGAAGGCTTGTAATTTTGCACTTCTCAAACTTGGAATATCCTGAGCTTAACCATTCAGTTACCAAATTGACTTTATGAAACTCCCAAAAATTAACTCATTTGTCTCATCACATCCAACTAAATCTGATCAATCATAATTCTTGTCTTTCCTTTCCATAAATCTCATTTAGGCATATATATATATGTCGAATGATGTGGGTTGAAATTAGATATACATAAAGAAGTTATCAACTTGAGTTGATGATTTTGGAGCATGAATAG
>JANSVA010000002.1:13080139-13091157 GCA_025504915.1 Erythroxylum reticulatum | reverse complement strand
CATTTGAGTTTAGTGGATTAATATGCCTTAGTGGTCAACCAATCTCTCAATGAATAGGGAATTTGTGTATGTTACATAGGTCCATCACAATGACTTGTTTATAGCTACAGCAGGAAGTAAGAGTCTTAAATTAAAACCTTATAACTACATGTATTCTCATCAGTTCCTTCATAGAGAAGCATTTGTGTCTAGAGTGTAAGTAAACCTCTTCAGAATTATCAAAGTAATAAAGTCATATATTTTTTAGTTACAAGCCTTTGTTGGCGTCTTATATGTTGTACTTACAGTGACATTTAAATTTTTTTTTCACTGTTAGACAAAATTGCCAAAGATTCTCTTTACTGAAAAACGATTCTTTACTTTAGAAAAAGAGTTAACAGTATCAATGGACACTAAACTATATTTCTTTTACCTTAACTTTGTTACATTATTACTTAAATGCATTGTTAAAATTTTTATATTATATCATAGTTTCATATTTTATAAATTGTGTTTATTAATAAATTAATTTATCAACCCCTCAATTTTTCCCTCAATTGAGAGTCACTAGAAACTAATATATTTAATTAACTGTAAATTAAATTAACTAATATATTTATTAATACTAGTTAGTTCAATGCTTGGCCCTTAATCATCACTAACTAAATAATATACTCGAAACAAATAACATGTTTCTATGTGATCTCAACAATTTATTAAACATACCACTCAAAGGGACTTGTATAATTGAAAACATATTTCATAATAAGCATAGAAAAACTGGGAAATAAAGTGCAAGTACATGCTTAGGAAGCCTTAAAACACTGTAAAGAGTATACAATGCTAAGCATTGAAAAGAATGAAGAGTAAATACAAGTCACATTAATATTTAAGCCAAGAATTCACCCCATGTATTCAACAGTTGCAAGTAAATAAAAAACATAACAAATAAATAGTTTAAACAAATTAAATAAATAGTAGACTCCTCACATCAAGTATATATAGACATTGAATTAACAAAATCATCCATAATACAAACGTGATTCAAAGCCATAAACCCTCTCTAAACTTTCATCGAATACTTCAAAGCCTTGATCATGTTATTCCAATCACCTAAACATATAATCTCTTCTTCCTTAACATACTATCACACAATGCAAAGCCAAATGCACTGTGTTACAGATAATCAAAACAAACGAATAAGCACTGTTAAACCCATATTAAATCGTTCACTTCAATCAACTCAATAATCAACATTTTGGCCGAAATTAATCGCAAGCAAAATAGTTGAATTACTTACCTCAACTAACACTTCGACTGTAGATGACAGAAGGACGTCAACTGGTAAAGCAACCTCCAACGATTCCAAGTGCGACAGAAGATGAGAGAGGAAAGGTGGCTCGAGGGAGAGGGAAGGAGAAGGCAACAGAGCTACACAGAAGATGAGATGCGGGAGAATGAGATGAACCTGTTTTTTCATTTACACAGAAGATAAGCCGACGTCGTTATGGGGGATGGGGACATGATGTCGTCTCATCTACTTGGAGTGCGGGAGTTTGAGATACAAAAATGACTTCGTGTTGGGCCAACAACACAACGTCTTTCTGGTGGGGACGAGGGGAAGAAGGATAATTAGTTGGCCTTTCTCGACATTTACCTCACCACAATATCGGCCTAAGTATTTTGCAACGTCTTCCTAATAAAACGATGCCAAACATTTCGTTTTTCCACAACATCTGCATACAACATTGCGGAATCTTCGCTCTTTTCATGACGTTTGGAAAAACGTCACGAAAGCCTCCTACATTTCGCGACGTCTTTTGGGAAAATGATGCGAAATGTATGTTTTTGTTGTAGTGCTCAGGCTAGGTTTCCTTCCTGTCCACAATTTGTAAGGTGTCACAGGAATCGCTTTACTAGGAATCCTGTTAAGTAAATATATAGCTGTCTTTAATCCATACATCCATAAAGATATAGGTACATTCATAAAACTTAACATACTTCTAACTATATCCATAAGAGTACAATTTCGCTTTCCAGCCACATCATTTTATTGTGGTATACAGGGCATTGTATACTGTACACAAATGCCCCAACTTTGAAGAATTTTGCAAATGGACTTAGACACTGTCCATTCTCATCACATTTATCATAATATTCACCACCTCTATCAGGTCTTACAACTTTCACTTTTCTATCTAACTTCCTTTCTACGTCACTAATGAATACCTCAAGAATATCCACTGATTGAGACTTTTCATGGAATAAATAGAGATAATAATAATGTGAATAGTCATCAATAAAGGTGATAAAATACTTTTCATCACCTCAAGATGGAACACAAAATGGACCACATATATCAGTGTGTATTAATTCTAATAAATGAGTACTTCTTGTGGCTACACTCTTAGATATGTGTTTGGTTTGCTTGTCTTTAATGTAATCCACAAACATATCCCAGTAAGTAAAATCTATTTGAGGTAAGATTTCACTCTTCACTAACCTCATCGCCCTTTCTCTAGTTATATATCCTAATGTTTGATACCACAAGTAAGTTGAGTGTTCATTATGTGCACTACGTTTATAACCAATATTGTGTTCAACATGAAACAGGAATTCAGAATAATTAACATCAAGGTTGAAACAATATAAACCTTCCATTAATGTACCAGAACCATAATAGTACTGTCGTTTATACAAAGAAAAAACATAATTTCCAATATTGAAACCCTATCTGATCCACTTACTATCAGAAACTAAATTTCTAGCACATTCAGGAACATAAAGACACTTTTCAAGATCTAGACTACAATCAGTGTCTAAGATCAATTTATACGTCCATATTCCTTCTATTCGTGCCTTCGTTCTATTACCTATATATAGAAACTCTTTAATTTCGATTATGGTTTGGATCGAAAAGAATCCCTGCTTAATATATGACATATGAGTAGTTGCACATGAATCTAACCACCAGGTATTATTAGGCACCTCAATAAGATTTGATTCAAAACATACTGAAACATAGTACTTACCTTTCTTTTCAAACTAAGTCTTTCTCTTAAGGCAATCTTTCTTGAGGTGACCAGTTTCTTGAAAAAACAATGTTGTTCTTTATAGATTTGGCCATCATTAACCTTCAATGGGGCTTTGTCCTTCTTGTTGCTCTTCTTTCTGGGCTTTTCCTTTTTGTTGCTAACTTCTTTATGTACTATGAGGTGAACAGAGTGTTCGTTCATTTTCTTTAATGTCCCTTCCTCCTGCACCAACATGACCTTGATTTTTTGAAAGTTCCATTTTTCCTTTAGAGTATTGTAATTTACTTGGAACTGACCAAATTCAGGAGGAAGTGAGTTGAAGATGAACTATACTAGAAAGGATTCACTCACATTCATGCCCATTAATTTTAGCTTTGCAACCAAATTTGACATGCTTGTTACATGATTATGGATGGGTTGTGACTAGTCAAACTTCTTGGTCAATTCGCTCATTAAGATTCCTACAATAGACTTGTCAGTTATGTCTGATTGTGAGTACTCTTTGATTTTCATCATGAATTCCTTGCATTGTTTATATGTGGCATTGATGACTTCACATTTTCGTCCATTGTCTATCGCATCAAGTTTAGACTCAACCTATTAGATTTTTCCTAAGCCTCAAAATATGTCCTTTCAGCTTGGGTACTGGTCTTAGTAATGGTTGCAGGCTTCTCTACAACTAATGTCAGGTCCTTATCCATAATACCCAACTGAAATTAGATTTGCTCAGACCAATCAACATAGTTTAGCCTATTGAACTTGATCAAACCATTACCCAAAGCCAACAAGTTACTAGAAACTGCAAACGTAAAAACAAACTCACACATTAATACTTTGAGTACAATTAATAGATTCAGACAATAATAAACTTGAATATATATATTTAAGTCCACCCTTGGGTGATACTTAAACACATATCCTTAATTTATGATGATGCTAACATATGTATACGCACTTTGATAAATAGTCAATCATACTCAAGCCAGTATGCATGTTATGTTTGGATATACAAACATATTCACTAAGTAGATCGATAAGTCTCTTTAATGTTATTAACTATATTACTGTGTAGTGTTGGTACATGAGCTCAACTGTGCTTTGCCATGTCACAAAAAATTGACGATTTCTAATGCAATTTGGTTCTATTTTTGTCCTCCTAGGCTTATTTCCACCCTTTTTTTAGGTAATGACCCACCTTTGGGTGATCTCCTATCATTATAATCAATAATCTCAATTGTTCACATCTATTATATCATTTATAAGTATCATGTAATATGAACAATTGAAAGAATATATAATTAAATGTGTAAATATCTTTTCAAGTAAGGTCACTTTGGTGACTAACAAGCTTTCTATACAGTAAACATTTAATTAATAAAATATAAAATGATTTTAAAATTTAACTATAATGTTTAAAGATAGTCCAAGAAAAATTATAAGGACCAAAATATATAACCGACCATCTTCAACCTTTTGACTTTCAATTGGAAAATATAATTTTCAGCAAAACGTTAACCACAAACATGTCTCTTTATAGATTGTTATGTTCAACACCTTTTGCAAGACCATATACATGAAATCACTTTCCAGAATATTTCAATCCAAACAATTCATCCTTTACAATTACTAGCAAAGGAATACTGCACGATGCACAGTAATAATGTTCAGTTAATTTAATCGGTTACAATATATGAATAAATATGAGAGATTTTAAAATTCAGGATTAAAAAATCGTAAAATTTAAAATTTGCCCTTGAGTTATAAATATTCTAAACTTGTAATTTGTTAAAAGTAGTTATAAAATAATAGAAATTTTAAATATGAAAGACAAATTTTATAAAGAAGATTTAAATATATTATATTGAAAATATAAAAGGTAGAATATACAAAGAAAATAAGTTGACAATAAATAAATACTGTGTAATTTAAAATTTTATTGCAAGATAATGAATATTTAAATTTATTAATTTATAATAAAATATATAAATTTAATATAAAAAGGAAATAGGGAAATTGAGTTAGTAAAAATATGGAGTGAAAAAAAAGCAAGAGATGAAATAAAGTTTTAAAAATGTAAAATTTTTTGTTACTAATTAAGTTGGGAGAAAGTTATAAACATTTGATCGATTGAGATAATACAAAAGTGTTAATATATGATATTATTTAAAATTATTTAATGTATAAATGAATATTATGAAAATTAAAATTTGTTATAAAATTATGAGCATTTAAATTTTGAGATGTATATTAAGAAGGAAATCATAATAGAAATATTAAAAATATATAATTTTAAATTTACAAAGAAATTTAAATTTAAAAGTACGTATGATAACATTATGCATGAGCATGAGATGGGCTTTTTTTTCCTAACTTTTACATTGCTATTTTTTTCATTATTGAAATCTGAAGTATGGGAGGGTCTGATGGAGTGCAACCAAGAGGATTGTGTTCTATTTCATAATAAGAACAGTCACTAACAAGTTAATTATATCATAATTATTTCATTAACTATTATTTAAGTGTACATATATTTAAATAAATTAAAAAACATTAACTGTTTATTATGAATGAAAAAATATTAATTAACTATTATTTAAGTATAAGTATACTTAAATTTTTTTAAAAAATTAGTTGTAGGTAGTATATATGAATTTAAGATTCGCTAAGATTTGGAGCATAAGTTTTATTTAGATGGATTTTAAAAATGTATGGAGTAAAGAAATGCATTATCAATAAGGAAGAGGAATTTAAGTTGGAAGAGAAAAAAATGAAGGTTGAATAGCTCAAAATCGCTATCGTGCAAATGCACGGTAGCGACCTTGGATTATGTAGGGCAAAAGTTGCTATCATGTAAAAGCATGATAGCAAGTTTGAAGTTTTCAGGGGTGATGAACACCCGACAGGTTTTTGGCTGTATCTTCCTGCTATTTTTTCCATTATTGAAATAGTTGGTTTATCGTCGTGTTGTTCTAAGTCCTTCTTTTACTTGTCATAGGTATAGAAAGATTGAATATACGATTTAGGAATGGCAAGATTAGTGGGAAGGTACAGAAAATGAAGATATAAACATGAAAAAAATACAGTAGAGAGAGATAGTATATATGAATTTCGAAATTCTTAAGATTTGGAGTATAATTTTGATTAAGTTGGTTGAAAAAAATGCACGGAGTTAAAAAATGCATTATCAATAAGCTAGAGGAATTTAAGTTGGAAGAGAAAAAAATGAAGTTTAAGGAAGAAGAAGCACAGTGGAGAAGAAGGAGAGAATGCCTCGTCGTTAGAACAGTTTATTATCTATAATGTAATATATATATATATATATATAAATTAAACATTCCAATAAAAAACAAGAGAGAATTATAATCTAAGTAAACAACAAAAAAACCATCATATGGATATGGAGAATTATATCTAGAATTATGCAATGTCCAGAATATCAAAGTTTAAGATAATACGAAGTAAAAGCATAAAAGGTACGTAATTCATTTGATCAGTTTGTTTTGATAGAAAAAGTTTATGAAAATTTAGGTTTTTTGTTATTGCGATCACCGTTTGCATCTGATTGTGGCACAAATTCAGTATTGCTGATAGTTATATCTATATGTGACCGCGAACTATTTTTAGTATGGCTGAATCTTTATTAGGGCATTGTCTGATTGATGAAGAAGATTCAACAATATGCTCTCAAGATATAAAAAATCAAAGTATACTAGCCACGTGATATAAGGTGAGATTATTAAAAAGAAAATGGTAGATACATAAATAACAAATGATCATGCTAAAGATGAAATAAAAAATAAGGACAAATAAAAATACCTGAGATAGTTAGAGGTGTAATTTCAGCACCGTCATGTTGCTCATCAGCTAAAAGTTGGTCATTTTTTATGGGCGAAAGCGAGGGCTTTTCTAGTTCATGATCATCAATTTTGTGGTAGTAAACAACAGTAAATCGTTGCATTGCATGCGATGACTTAATGTTTGCTGGTTTGATATGGAGAAGAAATGAATCACTTTTCAATTCTGTGTGTGTCTTCTCTAAAGGGAGTTCCATGTTCTTATTATGCAAATCCAAAAATGTTAGCTATCAATGAAATAACTACATAAAGATAATTGGTGGCATATTAAATTGAAAACGTAAAAGAAAAATAGATGGAAAAATATAACCTCATTGGAATATTGCATAGCTTTAAGGGCAGTGAAATTCAAAAGTTTTTCAGCTAGGTCTCCAAAAATAGAAGTCGTGATAGTCCTTGTTTCATCGGTCAAATCTATGTCATATCAACACTTATACAAAAAATTAGAATAGAAAGAAAAAAGATTTTATATCTACAGTAGAATATATGTAAGTAAAAAGGTGACGAGTGTGAGTAAAAAAAGTCACACCCATGATATGTAAGTAAAAAAGTCATGTCAAAATTTCAAAATCTAGATGGGAAGGAAAAAGCAATAAATTAAAGATTGAAAACAGAAGGTGGAAATCTCGGTTTAGGCGTAAGTTTTTCTCTACAAGAATTGCAAGTGAATAGAATTCTATATGCAGCAACCGTAGAGCGAAAGCATTTCTTGCATATTGGATACCAGTATTTTTGCAAGATGTGTTTAAAGGAAATTTTACCTTGAATCCATGATATCTGAAAAAAACTGATAACAAGATTTCAATTAAAAAGTTTTAAACGAAATATTGGATAAGAATATATAGATGTAGTTACCTTGGCCGCAGAATTTAAAAACATGATTTTGGTGATTTTCTAATGAGATCCGAAAGATATATCAAGATTATATTTGAGATAAGATCGTTCGCTGATAAGGTTTTTAATTTTCTTATTATTTCATCATGCCCTGTAACATAATAATTATAAAGATGAAAACATTAAAATTTTATAAAATTTCTATATAATTTGTAACATAATAATTATAAATATGTAAGGACAAGAATTTTAAAAATTTTGACATAATGCCATTGACAGTTGAAGCGAAGATGTACAATTTGATATAGATCATGGGAACAGAGATGTTGCAACTAAGATAACGCATTACCAATTTTTAAGATCGGTAACTTGGTGTATTGGTGGATCAATGAGGATTGCTGAGTCAAACCATGTTGATAATGCAACACCTAACATTTCAAATTGTAAGTTTAAGATAAAATAAAAAGATAAATAATAATATTATGAGGAAGGAAAAAATACTGTTATAGAAGTTGACTTACAGTCTTCTACAGACAATAACTGGATAAAAGTGTAGGGATTCAATAATGCGTTGGCCCTCGTTATCAACAAAATAATTCCACAGTGACATTATAATTGTTTGGTGTCTAATAAAAAATAATTGTTAGAAAAACAAAAAATGTTTCTCAGTTTCATGGAAAATATAAAGAATAACAGAGAATTAAAATTACTCTTTGTTGGTGATAACAAATTTCTGCATAGTTGAAGTTCTTCCATCTTTGACGATTTCTTTTTTATCCAACATTTCAATAACGATGGCTAAAATATCTATCATATGTTAAAGATAAATATAATTATATACAATAAAAAATTTGTGAACATTGTATAAAGAAATATAAAAAAGATCTAACGAACTGATTTCTGCTTGTCATTTAGACAGTTTATGAGATTCCTGAAAGGTGTAAAGTCAAATTTGACAGGGAAGATTGTTTCATCTTCTAGCACAGGTTCGATGACAGTGCGGCTCGTAATAATCCATTGTATTTTCAAATTTTCGGTTTGGTACTGAGGTAGAATTGATTTCACAATCGCATTAGAAATAATATATTTATTACATGATTGTAAGATGTTGCTCATTCTTTGGATATCATTATTGAATATGATACCCTCAACTCGTGATCCCTTTTAATAATAAGGAAATTATTAATAGTTAAGTTTTAAAAATGTAAAAGGAAGAAAGCGTAATTGATATACCTCATAATCAAAGAAGATAAACTTTTGTTTTTTTGATGGTGTAGCAGGCGAAGTGACAATATGTTGTTTTTCTTCGACTATTATTTCACAAGACCACCATTGAGTCCCAGGTAAAATATCTTTAATCAATAAACAGTTTTCCATACTGAAAGAATATGTTTAATGAATAAGTGAAGAGAAAGAATTTTTTACATGAAATGAAATTATATCAAGTGACCAAAGAAACAACTAACATACCTCTTAAGAATTTTTATTTTTTATAATTTGATTAACTGAAAATTTTCATGGAAAACAATATTTCTTATTTTTTAATCAAAGTTTGAAGATTCAAAAGTTTCAGGAATAATAAGAACTTTAACTAATTTAAGAGTTCGAGCTCTTGATAGAGTCACATATAGTTGTCCATACGAGAATATAGGTTGGTGGAGATAAATTCCTATATGATCAAGTGTTGACCTTGGGATTTGTTTATGGTCATTGCAAAACACAAACGAATTGGGAATTGTGTTCTGACAAAAGGAATTCCATTTTTTCATTTCTGAATATTGTAAAGGAATTTTAGGTATAAAAATGAATTTTCCTTTGTGAGGTCCAAATACAATTTCAGCAAAAATTGTATGATCTTTTAATTGTCTGCATATCAACCTTGTTCCATTGCATAGTCCCTCAGTTGGATTTAAATTTCTGATTAGCATAATTGGAGAGCCTTCTTTGAGTAAGAGTTTATATGGAGGTAGGCCTTTAGGATTAAAGAATTGAGAAAATTTTGATAATTAGCTTGATGTCTTTGTTTAATCGTCTTGTCAAAACTCATATATGAATGGATTTTTCGTAGCAATTTTTGAATCATCATGTCATTAATTTCATCAACACAATTGTTTGATGGACATAACACGCATTTGTTTATCATCTGATACAGATCGGATGAATATAAGCTTAGGTTAGGAGAGACGTTTTCAAGTAACCTGGTGAGGATAATGCTATATCAAAAAAATGTAACAGCAATTGTAAAAAATGATAGTAAAATATATAATGAAAAAAATATTAACATATTAAGAGATTCATCCTTGTTGTCATAAGGAATAATCAATTCTTTTTGTAAGCATATTTGATCTTGCTCATCCATTGGCTCAATGCCTTCTCAAACTCGCAATAAAAAATCAGAAAAAAACTAGATTTGACACAGCTCTCATATTTATCGTCAAAGAGAATTTACACATGCATGGACAAAGATGTGAATTTAGAAGACTTGAATCAATGAGTTGTTGTTTTGTTGCTTGTTCAATAACTGGCAATGTTTGACAAAAGTTGTCACCAAATATAACAATTTTTCCTCCAAAAGGCTTATCAGAGTCCATTATATCTTGAAGTAAATTGTGAAATGCTTCAATGGCTTCTAATTTTTCCATGAAAGCCTCGTCCCATAAAATAAGGCTAGATTCAAATATCAATTTTTCAATACTACTTTGTTTGCTTAATTGACAAACTTTTTGCTTTGAAAAATCAAGTGAGATTTTAAATCTTGAGTGAGTTGTCCTACCACTTGGAAGGATTGAGACTACAATGCCCAATGTGGCGACAGTAATTGCAATATGCCCCTGTGATCGTAAATTTCCAAAGAGAGCTCGATATAAGAAATTTTTTCCAGTTTCGCCTGGACCATCAATAAAATAACTTGCACTGGCTGAAGTCAAAATTGAATTCATTATTAAATTAAATATGTTCTTTTGCTCATTTTTCAACCTTGATTGTAACAATAGGTCTTCCGGATCAATTTGTATATTCATCTCACTTTGTACTTCCTTAGTTTGTTATTGATGATAATCAACATGAAACTGATGATCAGTAAAATGATAATCGGCCAAGCTTTTCCCCATTTGTTCTAGAGATTTATTAATATCTTGAAGGGCCATTTTTGTAACATCATTAGATGTATATGTATTATAGGAAGAAGAAGCATATAGGTAGTCAGAATAAAGGTCGTCCTTGAAAGTTTCCCAGAGCTACTTAGGATTTGTCGGTGAACAATAGAATAAGAGTGTAACAAATAAAAGTCTGAGGGATGCTGGCATTTGAAAGATGA
>JANSVA010000002.1:13034779-13047240 GCA_025504915.1 Erythroxylum reticulatum | reverse complement strand
AGCTTGCTCCAGCTAAATTGTCTACCATCTATTGCTATACTATCAATACACACAATCTCTATTGAGATTCCTAACAAGACTGCAAGCTCAGAACTTGTCATCTAATTAACTTCTTTCCATCTGCCATCAACAACCAGATACCATATCAATTGTTGTATTCTAGAAAATAAGATTATAAGCATTTGAAAGTTTTTGGGTGCTTATGCTTTGCAGCCACTCTCTCAAGACAAAGAAACAAAATTTACCCTAGAGCATAGCCCTGCATTTTCTTAGGATATCCTCCAAACATCAAGGGGTATAAACTCATAAATGTAAAGACTAGACAAGTGTTCATATCTAGGGATGTCAAATTTCATGAATCTGTATTCCCTTACCATTTCATCAAACCTCAATCCCTAGTTCCCAATACCATTATGCCAATGATCATTAATGACAGCTCTCAAAAATCAACTAGTAATAGTGATGAAATTGACCGTGCAGAGTTATATAATCATTCCCAGTATTGTAACACAAATTAACATCATTATGATCATGAAACAGTAGGTCCAAATGAACCAGAAAACTTACATGAAACTTCATACACCATTCAACAACCTTTACTAAGAAGATCCTCAAGACCTAGCAGACCTCCATCATACCTACCACAGTATCAAACCAAATATCCAAGACTTAAGGAACCTAGTGACTCAATATCCTTATCCATGGCCACTGTCAATGTAGTATTAGGTTCACTTTTCCCTATTCATTGCACTTTGTCCTATGAAAACCTATTTGAGCCATATAAATCATTCATTTTGTCCATCTTAAGCATCATTGAACCAAACACTTATAATTAAGCCTTCAAAGACCCTTTATGTTGTGAGGCAATGAGCAAAGAGATCCAAGCTGTGGAAGAAAACCAGACATGAGAATTAGTTCCATTACCATCAGGAAAGTCAGCTATAGGATGCAAATGGGTCTACAAGGTGAAGTATAGATCAGATGGAACTGTGGAGAGTTATAAAGAAAGGTTGGTAGCAAAAGGGTATGCTCATCAAGAAGGAATAGATTACTTTGACACTTATTCACCTGTGACAAAAATGACACCATCAGGTGCATCTTGGCATTAGTCTCCATCAAAGAGTGAAATCTGCATCAAATGGATGTCAACAATGGCTTCTTGCATGGGGAAATAGACGAGGAGGTTTATATGTACCCACCAACAGGTTTCATTTCAGTAAACAATATGGTTTTTAAACTAAAAAAGAGTCTTTATGGCTTGAATCAAGCATCAAGACAGTGGTTAGCTTGCCATCACTTCCTTTCGTTTCACACAGTCTCAGACTGATCATTCTATGTTCACCATGAAAACAAATGAAGACTTCACCATTCTAGCAATACATGTAGAAGATGTTTTGATTGCAGGATCTAATATACAGATTATTTAGGAAGTTAAACATCATCTAAATCAGCTGTTCACAATCAAAGGCCTTAGACGTATGAAGTTCTTTTTTGGAATTAAATTAGCCAGAAAACAAAAGGGGATCTTTCTCTTTCAAAGGAAATATGCACTGGAACTATTGGAGGAGACAGGACTGTTAGGTTGCACACCTCTGTCCACACCAGCAGCGAGAATCACAAAGTTGCAAAAGACAGAAGTGGAGCTACTGAATGATGAAGAAGCAAGCTCATATAGAAGGTTGGTGGGAAAATTGCAGTACTTAACCAGAACCAGACCAAACATCACTTATGTTGTACAACAGCTATCACAGTTCACAAATTATCCAGCCAAGGTTCATGCACAAGCTACAACCAGGGTACTTATGTACATTAAAGGATCTCCAAGCCAAGACTTGTTCTTCCCTTCAAATTCATCATTCTCCCTCTGGGAAGGCTACCCTAACATAAGAAAATCTCTTACAGATTTCTGTATTTTCTTTGGTCACTCCCGAGTGAGTTGGAGAGCAAAGAAGCAACCAGTGGTGAGTAAATCCTCAACAGAAGTAGAATATAGAGCACTGGGAAACACAACATTAGAAGTTGTCTGCTTGCTATCAATACTGCTAGAACTGGGAGTCAATGAAATTTAACCAGTCCCACTAATTTGTGACAACCAATCAGCACTTATTATAACCCAGAATCTAGTCTTTCATGAGCGTACTAAGCATATAGAGATTGATTGCCACTTTGTTAGGGAAAAATACTTACAATGCATCATCTTTCTACCCTACATGCCTTCTTATTCACAGTTAGCAGAAGTTATGTAAACAATATATAAAATCTTCACCGAAAAAACAACAAAACTTCCCCTTAAAGGTAAACTTTTTGAAGTAATGCTTCACAATAGATTCAGTAATTACTAATTTGTAGATAAATATGAAATAACAGATTATTAAGCTTAAAAGTTTTATATATTACCCTTTCCATTTATATACATTTTTAGAAAGAGAAAAATAAAAGAAAAAGCATACATAATTCTCCAAATTATAGGGTTATATCGAGTATGCCGCTATACTTCCACGGGAGACCAAATTGTAAGGTGACATTGAGGCAGTGGAGGGCTTTTCTCCGGTTATAGATGACGACTTTGAAAAAATATGAAGTTGTTTTTGCATTTTTCGCAAACACAGCTTTCCTCTAAGTCCTTGAATTTACAAGGACGAATGGATAATAATTAAAGAGCTTACCCAATCACTATTGACTTGTCCTAATTCTTCTACGCCAAATTAATCGGCATTCTCTTTTATAATGATGTTATAAATAATTTAAAATGTCATTACTAGTCCAGCTACTACTCTTTCATAAATAAGAAGTATCTTCCTTATCTTTATATAATCTAAATTTATTATATTTCTTGCCTTCCTTATTAGTTACATTCTTTAAGGATAGGTTGACGCATAAGAATAAAAATTAAAAAGCTAAAATAATCACTTCTTCTAAAATCATAATCTGTTGTATCTAAAAAATCTGTATAACTATTTGAAGCTTCAACATAATTTAAAAAAACAACTTTTTGTGACGATAAAAATTCAATTTTCGTATTTTCTTTCATGTATTATTTTTATTTTTCTTCCGTAGGGAGAACACAAGTTTAGTATACAAAATCTTAATTATAAGATTTGTCCCACTCAACAAAAACTCTAGCTCGCCCTTTTCACACTAAACAAACATGTACATGCTCCAAAATTAGATGATCGTCATGCAATAACATTCGAGAGCTGTTCCACAGATACATTTGTCTAACTGGTATAAGAAATTCTAGTAAACCTCTTTATTTCTCAGGAAAGTAACTCGTTAGATTAAAGAGTTAAGAAATTAGGGTAGAATACGATATTGTTTAAAGTATAATAAATACAAAAATATTTTATTTAATTATTTTAAAAAAAGATGAGTTTAATTTCTATAATACGATTACTATACAAAACATAATAAAGCATAATTTATAATTTGTATTTTATTATAAAATTGATTATTTTCTTGTTGTTTTATAGGAATCATCTAAAATGAGTTCTTCACAATCACTCTACTTACTTACATGTCCAACCTTTAATGGTATTTGCATAATATATTGAGAGAACTCTACTTACTTACATGTCCAACCTTTAATGGTATTTGCATAATATATTGAGAGAACTCTGCAAGTGGTATAGACAAGGTTAGACAAGAAATGCTAACACTCTCTGAGCCTAAGCCTATTTATATTAAGGCTTGGCCTCTTATTTCAATTAAATTTTAAATTAAAATTATGGTTAATTTTAATTAAATACTAATTGAGCTCAATCCAATATCTCATATCGAACTTTATTTATTAAAAATCTCATATTTAATTCTAAAGTTTTTCAAACTTTACAATCAAGTTCAATTTGATTAAAATAATTTTTCTTTTTTCATCATGTTCTTTGTAATAACCTATTAGATTCATAAATATGTTGGTAATGAATATAAATTATAATCCTAAATCATACTTAGGTTTATATAAATTAAAATCCTTTAATTTACCTTTAATTCTCTAATTAAATACTTTATATCCAAAGATCAAGATTGATATCTAACAATGCATTATGACTACCTAAATATTTAGAAATGTTAAATTTCTTTTTCTTAACCTTTCTACACATTTTTTTGGGTATAATTCAATCATTTATTATACAATATTCCAATTAGACATAAGTTATGGAATTAAAGTTTACTCTATTTCAGTTTAAGTAATTAATTCTTTTAATGATATTTGAAAACTATTTTTAAAGTGTCATTTTAGCTTGATCAAGAAATTTTTGAATCTATACTAATCTAAAACAACAACATAGTCTTCCTAATTACTTTAGGATGATGAATTATATATTAATCACTTAACTACCTTCATATAGTTTATGATATGTCAAATGTTAACCGATCGAGTTACAATATACATTTATCTTATGGACTTTATCATCTATATTTGAATATGTAAAGATAAAGAATGTCTTTAAATAATTATTTCATTATAACTATAACCAACCAATTAAATGGAAGTCATAAACCAATCCTCTGTCACTTTTACTAAGCCAATCATTTAAGTATGTCTACTATATCTCCATATGACGATTATAGTACTACTGTGACAGTGGTTTAATGAGAGAATTTTACAAGATTTTTTATAGTTAGAAATTGCTTAAACTTACAAATTTTATCTTAGTTATCATCATAATTAAGAGAAATTGCATAAACACATACTTGAAAATTTGATGAGACCATAGCTTTTTTTGCACGCCTAATAGGTTTAATATTCCTTATTACGTTACTGATTGAACAAAGCAAATAACTATATCAAGTTCATTCAAAGAATTTATTGATTCAAATAATCATTTCTACTTAATGAAAAATGCATTATGGCTTGATTTGTACTTAATGCTACATTAGAACCTTTCAAATCTTAAGATAATTTTGTTCTATGTAAAATATATCTTTAGCTAGGATTTACTTATAAATTTAATATCCGCATAACTTTGAACTCAAATATCAACTCATACATAGAATAATAAATATCTTTAATGCTACATTACTATTAGATATCTTAAATACTAAAAATCTTTAGTAAATTATCAGCTTACATGGATTAGAATAGGTAAACAAATTTGATTTCTATCTTTATATATCAAATTCCAAGAAATTAAGTTATTACCTTTTCATATCCAATAAGAGTTGCTCTTGGACTACCATATCTCCAACAATTGAAAATGTGAATTATCTCTATAAGTAGTATATATTTACATACTCTTACTAAATAGTACAACTATATTCTCTTTAACCCTTTCGTAGATATGATAAATTCATAAATATATCTAAAAAAACTCTTTGAATCTAACATGAAAGTGAATCTTTTTACAGCCCTATTATGACGAAAAACTATGAATAATTTGTTTAGACAATCTTTACTAGCAACCAAAACTGAATTGTGTTTGGTCGGTCCCAGTCGTGTTGTCCTTTCTTGATAAAGAATGTGGAGAGCACCTTGAGCATCAGCTCCCAATATAAGGGCTCCACTATCTCAAAAAATTGGGAGCATGTTCCAACATTGATAAGGTCTTAAACTTGTTGGACCAAACTAACATGCCTTAACACCTCCCAGTCAAAGATGTTGTCTATTACAAAAGTCTTCTTCTTGAGCCATTGGTATTACTGCTTATATGTTGCAGCAATAAAAAGTGACATCAAAGGCGCTCTGGTGGTTGGACTCTAAGACCTCCCTTTAGGTCTCTAAAGAACTCTTCTCCTCATTGTCGCTTTCTTATTACTTCTTTTTCTTTTTATGGTCCCGTCAATGTGCCTGAAACTTTAAACATATATGAGAAATTTGTAAATAAATTATGAAAACACCCTTTACCCACACTTATTTCTTTTGCTCATTAATTTGTTAAACGTGAAAACACACTAAAAATAAAAATTAAACACATAACAAAATCACAAACAAACAATCTAAAGCAAATAAATAATAAAATAAAATAAACATTAAATACAAAATTGAAATTAACAATATAGTAATTTATCAATAAAAATAATATAACTATTTAATTACAAAATTAACCCTAAAATTGAAATTAACAACCGTTATCTAACAATTACACAAAATAACAAAATTAAGAATTGAATTTAAGCAAAAATCAAAATTAAAATATAAATAAACAACAAAATAACTTTATTTAATTATAAAAACAACTAATTAATCTTAATTTCATGCAAAATCATCACAATTTATCAATTTGTGAGCGAAATCGCACAAACTGCAATTCCAAGTGAAATTTCATCCAATTTTCATGCAATTTATCAAATTGAACCAATAATTCATATAAATATGGATAAATTTTAATTATTAAACCAAAATTAATCACAAAATTTCATAAAATCTGAAACACTAACCCTAGCATTTTTGGAGTGAAAAATCCCCGAAAATTGCAAAACACTTAATTATTCATCCTTAAACAAATGAAATCAATAAGAATACTTACTTGAGTGTCGCTAATTTGTACGAAAAATGCTAAGTCAAAGAGAGAGCTTCTATAACAGGGGAGTTACAGAAAGAAGAGAGAATGAGAAAAATGAAAGAGGTGGAGCAAATTTTAAGTTGTAGACTTACACGGTTTGCTACATGGCTGTGTAAATAACCGTGTAAGTCACAGACATGTAATTTGTTATGGACTTACACGATCTATTAAATTGGCATGTATCTAACTGTGTAAGTCTACACGAGCGTGCCTAGAAAGTGTGTGGCTCTCTGTAAATGTGTGCAGCATGGAAAATGGTTGGAAAAAATTTAAAAATTTGCACTCCAATTTACGAAACTTTAATATACATACCCTAACATAATAATTATGTTCAATCTCTTCAAGATGCTTAATTTTCTAACCTAAAACATATCAAAACTCAATAAAATCCTATTCTAAAATAAAATAGAAACCAAATAACATAGAATTTAAAATAAAACCTATCCTAACTCATGAATTGCCTCCTATGCAGACCTTGTTTAACGTTGTTAGCTTGGCATAACTTTCATACTTAAGGTAGCTTACAAAGATGGGGTTTTGCAGTTGTACAGTAGGCTTCATGACCTCTAAATAAGCTACTTGTTGTTGCTTATTATTGCGTTTTCCCTTCAATTTACTACCTTGAACTTGCAAAGGTTTTAGTGGACCTTTAAAAGTAAAGTCTTGCAAAATATCCAATAATGAATCATACAATACTTATTTGATTCAATTACATCATTAAGTTCATAAGCAGGATTAATAACATTAGACATTTTAACCTCCTCATCCTCCACCCTTAATATTAACTTACCTTTGTCACATCTATTATTGACCTAGGAGTTGCAAAAAAGGGTTAAAGGACCAAAGGAACTTCTACACCTTTCTCTATGTCAAGAATCTAAAAATCAACTGGGAAAAACTTATTAACCTTTATAAGAATATCCTCTACAACTCCGCTAAGATATTGTACTGATCTATCTGCTAGCTGCATACTTATCCAAGTAGGTGTTATCTTAGTAGGTTTAATCGACCTAATCCCATTTTCTTAAATAATAAATAAGGAATCATATTAATTTCTACCGCTAGGTCCATTAAAGCCTTATTTATTTTTAAACTACCAATTTCATAAGGGATAGTAAAACTCCCTGAATTTGTAAGCTTCTCTAGTAATTTACTTTTTATAATTTATGAGCTTCTTCCACTCAATGATACTACCTAGATCTCCTCTAACTTTCCCTTGTTAGATAATAGTTCCTTCAAAAGTTTCACATGTTGTGGCATTTGTACAAGAGCTTCAATAGGAGGTAAGTTAAATTGATTCTTCGTATCCTCTTTCTTAAGGTGGCCTTCACCTTTAGCTTTACATTGATTCTTTGTATCCTCTTTCTGATTCTCATTCTTCTATTAGAAGCTCTTTTCCACTCCTAAGGACGATTGTCATTACACATTCTATAGGACTCTTTTTAGTTGTACTAAGTAAATTTCCTTATAGTTTTTTAGATACTAACTTGACGATTTGGCTGATCTAAACCTCCAAGTTATGTACAGAAGCCTATGTTTGTTGATGTCTTTCATCATAATCTTGAGCAATCTTTATTGTCATCTCTTCTAAAGTGGGCTTCTTAGCTTATGGTTCTTGTTGTTGAAATCCTAGTGGAGGGTTATTCCTTGCTTGGCCTTGATTTACCTAAGAGAAGATGGGTAATTCCTCCATCTTGGATTGTATATGTTGTTGTATGGATTGTTTTGGGGTCTAGGAGCATTCCCAATATAATCTACATGCTCGGACTGTAATATTTGATAATTTTGACCTAAATGTTCTAGTTTACACACCTTACACTGCATAACTTAACCTTATGGATTCATTGTCACTCTATCAATTTTTTTATTCAATGTTTCCACCTGATTCTCCAACTATGCCACTGGGTCCACTTTGTATACCCCCGCTAGCTTATTAATTCCGGCTTGAGAAGAGCACCACTGGTAATTATTCATTGTCATGTCTTCATTATGGTCATAGGCTACTTTTGGTGTCTTATTAGTGAGAGTACCCCTAGCTGTTACGTTTATTAATTACCTTTTGTTCTGATTCATCCTTATAAAAGATTTGGATCTGCATCTAAAGTGGTAGACCATGATGTGTGCATTTCTCAACATCTCTTTGAACCTCTCCCTTGTATCATATAAAGCTTCTAAATTAGCTTGGGAGTAGGAGAAGATATCGTTCCCCAATTTTGTAGTTTTTAATGGTGGGAAATACTTCAATAAGAATTTTTTTGCCAATTAATCCATTATAGTGAGCAATGATCTTGTCATTGAATTTAACCATTGCTTTGTCTTTCTTCTTAAATAAAATGGGAATAACCACAATCTTATTGTGATGTCATTGGCTCCATTGATCTTGAAATTGTCACAAATCTCCAGAAAATTTGAGATATGTGAGTTCGAATATTCATCTCGTAGTCCACCAAATTGGACAGACCATTGCACCATCTATACAATACTCAGCTTGATCTGAAAGTAATTAGCTTTCACATTCAGTCAAACAATACTGGACTCTGCTCTTGTTAAGTCTGGTCTAGCATAATCAAACATAGTTCTTCGTTGATCCGCCATAGTGTTGATTCCTCAATATCAATTCAACCTCCCAAGTCCTCTATTTGTCGATATAGTTCGAACTCTCTTAGTTATGTTCTGTGGAGATGTCTATGAGCTATTCTTTCAATTTTTGGATCTTCTTTCACTAAGCTCGTTGGATCACTTTAGTTTATAAACTAAATAAAGAGTCAACGTTTGTGAGAACAAGATAATTAGGCAATCACTAAAATAAAATAAAATAGAAACAAAATATTATTAAAACGGCTAAATTAATACAAGCTAGGTTTTCCTAATATTACTAATCCTGAAAACTTGATTAAGAAAAAGAATTTATCAATTTTAAAACCACAAGTGTGCAGTGTAGTTGTAACTAGCATATGCAAGTACGAGTCGATCCCACAAGGATTGAAAATACTAATAATTACCCTTTTCCTATTATCTAAATATCAAATCAGATTGCTGATTTAATTAAAATTAAACTAAATAAATTAAATTAAGATTGAAAATAATAATGAACCTAGAACAAGGAAAATAATAAGAAAAGTTAGTATCAAATAATAGTACTTAGGTGATGAATCCGTCTAAGAATTCTTAAATATTAACCTTTTATCATGCAATTGAATTATTGACTATTAGATCATGAAAATTCATATTTTATGTTAATATCTTTCTCAAAACTGTTAACGACTAATCCATCAGTTGATTAACAAAAATCTTTCTAGTTAAAATCTTTAAGATTGCATTATTGATTTCACTATTAGATTTGACCCTAATATAGAGGATTTATGTCAACCTATTGTTAGGTTTTCATGCAACTGCTTCCAATAATGGAGATCTATCCACACAAAATGATTTATTAGTCTTAATCTTATGAAATCAAATCATGAAATAATATTTCAGATATATTAGAACAATAATATAATGCATAATTGAATCTTAATAAATTAATCAATAAAATTGCATTAAATAAAAGATCAAATCATATTGTTATCACAAGTTAGGGTTCATCACATCTAGGCACTAAAGAAATTTAGTTCCTACTCATAAAAGAAATAAGACAAATATGCAAAATAATAACTAAAAAAGAAATTATAATTTTAAATCTCCCTTTTTAGTTGACTACTATGCTGGTTGACTAGTCTCGCCTCATCTTTTTTTGCCTATATTCACATCCTTTTATAGTAAAAACTAGGTTTTCTAGGATATATATGATCATGTATTATATCTTTTAAAACATATAAATTTGAGATTTTACGTAGGTGAAGAGACTTCCACATGCAATATATATGGTGATGTATATTAACGTACATGGGCATGTAACTTCACACCACCAGCAACAATATTCTTCAAATCTCCACACATTCACAAAGACTGACACAATCAATGTACACATTCGTGTAGGTATAAGTCGCTTCAAATCTTCATTCCATACCATGATTTCATTCAAATGCTTCTCCTTTTGGTATAAGAAGACAATTATCACCTAAAAATGAACTTGAAGTGAATTAAGTACCAAAAATACTATAAAACTATCAAATAGAAAGCAAAACACATTTAATATAGGTATATAAGTATAATCAAATAATCTTTTTATCAGTATAACTTTTAATAGTCCTTAATGATACCCAAAAAGGGAAAGTGAGGTGAATTAGATATTGATAAATTTTTAATGAAATATTTACTAACTTATTGTGAATAAGTATAATTTATAAAAGATGAATATATGAGATAAAATAATAAATTTCAATGAAAAACTTAAGTAATAATATAAAAAGAGATGGGAAGTGAAATGAAAATTAATTTATTATGGTTTGACAAACAACTTTGCCTATGTCTACTCCCAAAACTCTTTTTGAAATTACACTTTAACTCTTTTTTCAAGATAAAGAATAACCTTTATACAATATTTTGTTGGTAAAAAGGAACTCTTATACAATCTTTCTTAATGATGAAGAAGAACCCCAATACAGCTTGGAACACCTTTAAGTATGATAAACAAGACATCAATGTAAGCCTACCACTTTGTATATCTTAGTTTATCATTTTGATAATATTGAAAGGGCCTACTCACTTGAAAATGAGAAAATGAGTGCTTAAATGTTGGATAAACATTTAGAAATATATGTATAAGACACCTAAATAATTTTCGATGCAAGAACTAATGAGAAAATATGTATTTATAGGATTTTGGGACTCTTAATAGCCATTGGAATTTAAAAAAAACTAGTTATAATGGCAGATTTACTAGTCAACTAAAAATGTATAATATTCACTAACCATTATATATTGGTCAACCACTATGACATATTGGTCAAATAATGTGTCTTTTAATAGGATATTGATCGACCACATCACCACATTGGTTGATTAATATGTTATTAAATAGTTATGTTTCACATTTAACCTATATTGTTTAACCACTAGCCTATATTGGTTGACCGATCCCCCTCCACAAAATAATGAATTTAATAAATTCAAATGCTCAATTTTGTTTTGTTTAATGCAATCATAATTAGAGAAAACTTCAAAATATCCCTTAAAAATGTTTGAAAATCAAAAGAATTTTCTTTTAAAAGATAAAAACTTTAATACCTCTTAATGAATGAAAAGACTTATGTAATGAAGTAAGATAAAATGCTTATACTTAGTGAGCCTTTAAGATTCTCAAAGTGACTAAAGAAGATTACAACTAATATTACAAAATTTAGGATGACCTTAATGTGTGTTGATTCTTTTTTTATTGACTTTATATTTACTTTGAAAGTTGCCAACTTCAATTTTTTTTATCGACTTTATGAACTATTGTAGAGCCCGGCCTCTACCTCCATCACTCCAGGTATTGTCCCCTCTGACACTCGAACTCGAGACCTCAGGGTTTTGTTCCGCTTTAAGCGGATGCCTCTTACCATTGAGCCAGTCATAGCTCAATGGTGAGAGGCGTCCACAAAAGCGGAACAAAACCGTGAGGTTGCGAGGTCGAATCATAGCCAAAGCGGACAATTCTGATTAAGGTTGGATGCCGCGGTATCACCTGCAAACACACGCCGTAGTATCACCTGCAAACACCTACGGGTGGGGTGGGGTGTCCAACATTAAAATTCCCTAACCACAGGAATATCCCGAAGCCTCTGCTCAACCCTGGTATCCACAATATGGGCCCAGCACGCTTCCGCTGCGCCACTCTGATAACCGGCTGAGCCTCTACAATAGCAGGACAGTCTCTAATCTGATGATCCATAGAGCCGCACTTAAGACAGGCTCCAATCAATCTCCAGCACTCTCCCCTGTGTCTCTTCTCACAGTGCGCACACACTGGAGGCTGTACATACCCTGATCCTCTGCCACTGCTACTACCAGACTGCCCAAATCTGCCTCTCTGTGCAA
>JANSVA010000002.1:13005221-13025697 GCA_025504915.1 Erythroxylum reticulatum | reverse complement strand
ATAACTAGGAATCCAAATAACTTAAGAAGTACTAAATAGTAAGAAATTCAATATTAAATAGGAATCTAAACTAAATGTTCCTGCATCATACTATCCTTGCAACAGCGTTTGATGCAAAATCCTTACGCCCTTCCTAGTTATGTGTTCAAAGATGACTTGTTATTATTCAGGGGTTGACTAGTGCTACCGTCCAATTCCCCCTTGCATAATACATTGCTTCTTGAGTTCCATTCTTCTCCTGTTGGCGATCATGCAGGAGTCACTAGAACCTTCCACCGATTGGCATCTCAGTTTTTCTGGAAATCAATGCGTAAGGACATTAAGCAATTTGTTAGGGGCCTGTCAAGTATGTCAACAGATGAAATCTTCCACTTTGAGCCCTAGAGGGTTGCTCCAACCACTACCCATTCCCAACTTAGTATCTGAGGCCATCTTTATAGATTTCACTACTGGTTTACCAGCTTCCAAAGGCAAAACTGTGATTTTGGTTATTGTCGATCACGCCTTTCGAAGTATGGACACTTTATTGGACTACCTACCAATTTTTCTAGCCTTTCAGTTGCTGCAGTCTTTGTCCAAGAAGTTATTCGGCTCCATGGCATTCCGGCTGAGATTGTTACGGACCATGATGCTCGATTCTTAAGTGAGTTTTGGAAAGAAGTTCATCGCCTCCATGGTACCACGCTTCGCATGAACACCACTTACCATCCCCAATCGGATGGTCAAACCAAAGCTCTCAACAAGTTCCTTAAGATGTATCTCCGCTGTTATGTTGCTGACAACCCATCCTCTTGGTTGTCGATGATACCTTGGGCGGAATTTTGGTACATCACAGCTTACCAAACTTCAGCCCGCATGACCCCCTTTGAAATCCTCTATGGTCGACCACCCCCTACCATCCCTCGCTACATTAAGGATGCTATTGGTAATGCAGTAGTCGAAGGTTAATTACTGGAGCGGAATCGGCTCTTGTCCCGACTGAAAGCCAATCTCTACAAAGCTCAAGCTCACATGAAGTTCTTCGTTGATCAGCATCAACGAGAGGTATGTTTTGCGGAAGGCGACTGGGTTTATGTGAAGTTGCAGCTGTTTTGCTAACATTCTGTCTGCTTGCAACGGCACAGTAAACTTGGCCGTCATTATTTTAGGCCTTATAAAATCATTAGCCGAGTGGGACTAGTTACTTACAAGTTAGAGTTATCAGCTTCTGCCCACAACCACTCTGTTTTTCATGTGTTAGTCCTTAAGAAATGTGTGGGATAGCCTGATCAGCAAGTTGCCCCACTCCACTTAGTTGAATCCTCTGCTTCTTTGGTGCTACAACCCTTCTCTTTGTTAGCAAAACAAGTGGTGCAGCGGGCTAATTCCTCAGTTGTGCAATACTTAGTTCACTGGGAAGGCTTGTCTGAGCGTGAGGCAACTTGGGAGGACAAGGACCATCTGCTCCAATCATATCCACACTTGAACCTTGAGGTTAAGGTTGCTGTTGATGGGGAGGGTGCTGTTATAGATCCATCCTTGTTGCCGCATACCTCTAATGATGAATCATAGGCCATAAGGAGAAGCTCAAGGTCAAGGACTGTTTCTGAAAGGTTGAAGGATTATGTACTGACGTCCACTTCAGCTACTGACAGGTCAGAGAATGTCTAACGGTGTGCACACAATGGGTCAGCTATTTGAAGGAAGGTGGTACCGAAAGTTAGTTATGATATTTCTGTTATGCAATTTGCAGACTCTCTCTCTCTCATCTCTTTCCTTCTGATGTTTTCTCATCCTCTTACTTGTTTCCTTTGTTGTTTTGAGCACAATACGTAGTAATTTTCCCTACTATCAATATCAAACATCACTGTTTCGCTGGTTTTGGTTTCATCCTCATTACTGTCTATTTAGCACTCACTACAAACTCATAATCATTTATTTTTCCAATGCAGGGTTTCACACGCTATCTGGGCTAGGTTATATTATATATTACATGTTCATTGTCCTCAGGATGAATGTGTGAACATCATGCACTGGACTATCAACATGACGACCAAAATGAGGCTAAATGGAGTAGCTCTTAAGAAAGCATTTTGTTGTGTAATTTATACAATTTGTAAAGAAAGAAATAGTAGGTTACACACAGGAAAGGTGATGGAAACATAAAAGCTAGCAGATGCAATAGTTTAGTAGATTAGAGAACTCTTTACAGCCAAAGAAGATCATATTAAACTCAGTCCATGCATGAGGAGTCGTTGGAATTTATGATGCCTTGATAAAGATCAGTTTACTAGCAATCATAGATTCCTAGCTCATTATTTTCTTTCTCTTTCATTGTGTTGTAACATTGATTTCTTGCCATTCTGATGTTTTTTTGTTAAGCTTAGCTTGGGTTAATACAAATATCATTTTTCTTTTTTAAAAAATTTAGAAAATTATAAGGCTATTATGATGAATAATCAATCTATGAAGAATAATATTACTGAATTCAAGCACAAATCACCAAGTTCATTATAATATATAATCTCACTCTCCCACACCTTGATCATATATTATCCCTAATGTATGTATAAGCTGTTCACATGCCACAAAAATAATGAACAAAAATAAAGAACAGAGTTCAAGACTCTCCTGAGTTAAGAGCATCTGAAATGAGACGTACTATAATATCGGTGGACACGATAGGATGTGTGATGTGTTATGGATTCGGTGTTGTTTTGGTGTTCTGAGGTTGTTGAAAAAGAAACATATGAAATTAAGGTTTTTCTTTTTAATAAATAATAATTGTTATCTAATAAATTATTTTATTATTATTATTTAAGAAAATTAATAACTATTTTTATCATTTACTTTAAAACATACAAAAAATTTTAAAACTAAGCAGACTACTAAAATGTATAACGTGAGATATTGCCTTAAGAATGTTAGTATTTTAGAATTTTAAGGGTTTTATTCCAGAAAATTAAATTGCATAAGGCCTTATGATATTTAGTATTATGAAATTTTGATTCTTTTGAATTACAAAAGTTATGATCACTCCTTATAAAATTTAGTATTCTAAAATATTAAGACCCATTTCCCCCTAAGTCAATAAACTTACTTCTCAAAAACAAACAAATAAAAATTATATATAATTCAAACAAAACTAATAAAACTATCATATTTTTGGTTGCCTCCCAAAAATGCAATTATTTAATGTTGTTATGTTTGATGGGGCTATTTTTTTTCTCAATCTTCTACATAATTGCAGTTTTATACTCCCTAAGTAGCGTTACTAACCTTCCTCTTGTCCTGAAGTCAACCTTTTTTAAATGATTGCATGTAATGATTCTCCTTAACTCAAATAGACTTACTTTAGATGATCAAATAAGGCCTTTAATTCTATCTTCGAAGCCTGCAAAACAGAAGGCAATATTTTCTTATGAGGTATAGTAATTTGAGTATTTAAAGTTTTCAAATCTATTAGCATCGTTGATAATGATTTTATAACTTCAAAAGTTTCATCAACTTGCTAATTTACTTCCAATTTAGCATTAAATTTCAACTCATCATCAACACTTCTTTAAAAATATCTTGTATAAATAAATCCACAACATCCATATGACAAACTGATTGAAAATTATTATGATACTTCATTGTTTCAAAAATATTAAACTTACTTATCTTTCCATAAAACTCAATAGAAAGAGTACCCTCATCTACATCGATTTTCATTTTGACTATCTTCATAAATGGCCTTCCCAAAAAAAATTTAAGTTGAATGTTCAATACTATCTCCATTCATTTATAAGATGTAAAAGTCCACTGAAAATACAAAACCATTAACTTGGACTAAAATATCCTTTATAACACCAATAAGATGCACATGAAAACAATTAGCTAGTTGAAAAATCACATTAATTTCTTGCAAAAGATTCATATTTAAAGATCAAAATTTGACTATAGCATGATATTAATAAATTCACCTAAGTCGAGCATAGCACACTCAATTTTTATCATCAATAACACACAAAAGTGTAAACATACTTAGACCTTTGCATTTTTTTTATAATTTCTTATTTGTCACAGCTAATAAATTCTTACATAAAATTATAAGTGCATAGTTCTTTCAAGAACTTTGCATATTTCATAATTTGCATTATGCCTTCTAGTAGTGGCTTCTTGATTTTCACCTTTCTGAAGGTTTCTAAGATCTCTATTTCATATTCCTCTGCTTTTGATTTCTCCAACTTATAAAGGAAAGAAGGTATACGTGCATGAGTTAAATCATCTTTTATCTTTATTGATTCTTAAGTTTGAGGTTTGTCTTTTTTTTTTGTGTCCTTTTTAGTGGTATTCTACCTCCATTAGTAAGGAAGATCTAGATTGAATCTCACTTCTTAATGTCGTTGCACTCACATTTTTTTTAAGATTCACCACTATTTAGGAAAGTAATTTTCCTAACACTTGCGCTTCCAATTGACTAACAAAGTGACTAATTGAGTGATCTAATTTCTTAATTTATGAAAGTTTCATCTTATTTTCAGTTAAAATTGTTGAGTATCAGTAACAAGTGCCTTAACAATTTTATCCGAAAACATACCTAATTTTAAAGATTGAGATTAAACATTTATAGGTGCTTGAGGTTGTCTATGAAATTATGAGATTGATATCTTTATTGCCCTCTTTGATTTCCGTACATAAAGTTTGAATGATTCCTCAATCCTAGATTATAATAATTGGAATAATTCATATTCTCTTTGGGGTTGTCTAGGAAATCCCCTTACCTTTTTTAAGGGAGTTTTGCCACAATGTTAGGCCCATATTCATAAGATGTCTAGAGAATGAACATATTATGCATACTCTTGTTGATTGAAATTGACCTACAATTATTTGATGAACTACAACAATCAAATATGAAATTTTATCCTTAAGGTTCGTGTTACTTACCTTATTCATGTGCTTAACAGCTCCATCCATCCTTATCCCAAATTGTTGAGAATTTTCGGTTATATTTGATATCAATTACCTGGCCGCTTTTATATTTTGTCTACCAAAGCTCTTTCACTAGCTGCATTTACTATATTCCTATCCATTGGCAATAGCCTTTCATAAAAGTACTAGATCAAAAGTTGGTGAGGAATCTGATGGTATGGGTAGTTAGCACTCAACTCCTTAAACTTTTTTTTAATTCCAAATTTAACAAAAAAAATATTTGAAAATGATTTTCCTAATTTTTAAAATTTATTAAAAAAAGAAAAAGAAGTATTTAATTTTTGTTTCTATTTTTATAATATGATTTACTATCAACTAAATATATATTATGTAATTATTTAATATGTTAATTATTAGTAAGAACTATAAATAATTTAATTTAATATTATATTTATTTAATTAAAATTATGACTAATTTAATTTAATAATATATTTAATTTTGTAATTAAATGAAATAAAATTAATTTAATAATTATTGATAAATATAATTAAATTTGTTATATCTTCGAAATATATAAATTTAAAATAAACTTTTAATTTAATAATTAAAATATATTAAAAATAAAATTTAACTTATAAATAAAATTTAAATTATTTATCTAATAAAATAATTTTTATTACTAGTTTATTAATAAATATTATATAATAGGCTCATAAATTAATTAATTAAAAATAATTTATCTTTTATTTTTATCTAATTTGTAATAAAAATATAATTAGATTGACATTAGTAATTTATTTTTGTATTTATTTAAAAGAAAATTTTAAATTAAAAATTATAATAAAAAATTAAATAGTCCCTTAGTAACGAGTGATCTTCATCATGGTGCCTAGATTCAAGACTTTTCTAATTTGGTTAATCTTAAATGGGGGATGGAGTCATCCTTTGAGTCAAAGTCACCTTTATATTCACTTCCAATCCATACAGTCTTGGGTATTGTTACCCACAAGTTTTTCCTTGTGACAGGAGTTCTGTTGTGTTTTTTAGTAATAGGCTGCGGTTCTATAGTATCTTGCTTCTATTTCAGTCACGCGTTAATGCGTGGAGGGGCGGCCACTATTTCCAACGAGCCGCCTGCTGCTACCGAGAATAGGTAGAAGCTACAGCCAAAAGAGGGAGACTTTTTGTTTTTAGATGCTTTATGTAACACGTCACGAAAACTTAGGACTCTTTGTTTTTATTTTTTTTCTTATTTTTTTGTTGTCATTTTTGTAAAAAGAAAAATAGGTAAGTAAAATATGTTTGACTTATTTTGTTGCTATTTTTTTGTTTCTGAAAAAAAAACTACAATGGTTTTAAAGAAATAAAAAAGTATCATTTTTTTGAATTTTGACAATATGTTTTCTTCGGCAGGAAACTAACATATCACTGCTTTCTAATAATAATAATAATATAATTAAGATAAAAATTTGATAAATTCAATAATAAATAGAAAATTTATAACAATATTCAATAATAATAAGGATAACAAGATTTTGTTGGGGGAGCAGTATGAGGGGAGGGATATTTTTAAAAGTTGCTTATTTGTTTTGTTTCTGTTACAAGCACAAGAAATCTTGTCTTCTGATTTTGGAAGAAGCAAAAAATTTATGTTTCTGTGACCTGGAGTCAGAATAAAAATAAGTTGGGTCAAATATTGCGAGGCACATGATTTTTGTATTTTGTTATCTGTCTCCACCAACGGAAACAGTAACCATACACAAGATTAATGCTATTTAATGTAGCAGAGACTTTATCATTCTTCATTTCTCATCCTCGTGTCTTTAGCATAGAGTCTATCGTCTTACAAAGCCTAGTTTTCACTTTGTCTTTACATCATTTCATGTTATTTAATGTAGTACTTTATCTAAGCCTTTTCTTTACGTCATGACAGAGGCTTTATCAAAGATAAAGCCTAATCTTCACTTGATTTATTGTCTTCGTAATAGTTTTAAGTTATAAGAACATCTTAAATTATGGCTTCAAAGGTTTTTCCACATTAAATGATGTGAAGATTAACAAATATAAACATTAAATTTGATATATATTAAAAAATAGAAACATGATAATAAAACCAAACACATTTTTATTTTCAGTTTTTTATTAGAAATCTCAACCAAACAGGTTTTTGTTTTCAGTTTTTATATTACAAATCTCAATCAAACAGGTTTTCATTTTTTTAGAAAAAAAGCAAAAAGCAAAAACATGAAACACAAACTAAAAACAACAACAGAAAAACAAAAGTCGAATCAAACGGCCCCTTAGTTACATATTGCAGATTGAATTTGAAAGAAAAATAAACGAAGAAATGCAGGAGATACCTGATTTTCGTTCTATAATTTCAAATGAGGTTTTCAAGGCCGAAATGAGCCAGAATTTGCCGCCGCCTTCACGGGAATTATTTATCAGGACACAATTAAAGATTTCTACAGTTTTTTCAAAATGTAAGCTCTCTTAATAGAGTAGAGAATCTGATGCTTATGAATGACATGAGCAACTGCAGAAGACCTTATTACCTGTTTGGTTCAAGGAATGGAACAGATAAGAAATAGAATAGTTATTCTTAGGAATAGAAAAAAAAGGAATAGAATAGAATGAGTATTACTTTGTTTGCTTCAAAGAATAGAATAGATAAAGAATTTCTATTTCTATATTTGGTTTGAAAATATAAAATTGAAATAACAAAGGAATAACTAATAAAAGACCAAAATATCCTTATTATTATTATTGTTGTTGTTGTTGTTATTATTATTATTAATTTTATTATTCTTATCATTATTAATAATAATAATTATTATTAATTATCTTTGCCAAATTTTCTACTTATTCCAATTCTTCTTATTATTAATTTTATCAATTAATTTTATTCTTATTTTTATTATTAAAATCCTCATTATTATTAATTTTCTTCTTCTTCTTCTTCTTCTTCTTCTTATTATTATTATTATTATTATTATTATTATTATTATCATCATCATCATCATCATCATCATTATTATGATTATTATCATCATCATCATCATCATCATCATCATTATTATTATTATACAAAACTATTTTTCTTCTTATTATTTTATTATAATTATTATACAAAGTTAATTTTCTTCTTATTATTATTAACATTATTAAATTCCTTATTATTATTAATTTCCTTCTTCTTCTAATTATTATTATTATTATTAATTCATTGTTGTTGTTGTTATTCTTCTTCTTCTTCTTCTTCTTCTTCTTCTTCTTCTTCTTATTGTTATTACTACTACTAATAATAACAGTAGTATTAGTAATAGTAGTAGTAGTAGTAGAGATAACCTTGAAATTTATGTCCAAGAAGCAAATATCTAGGAACCTCAACATCAATAAAGATATCTTATCCTTACATCTGTTTTTGAGAATAAAATTAATGTATCGGACAATTGACTATACATGACAATAATGAGTAACTAATATATCATGTGAAATGGCCAAATCTGCATATTGTAGTTGTTTCCTCCCTGTTGATGCTCTTGAACCACAACGTTGATGTAGAGCATTGACATTCACTTGCCCAAATTCCAAATTTGTCAGTTTAAGCTGAGAAGTTCCTAAGTTACCTGTAAAGACCAAGCCAGGAGAAAAGAAAAATCTATAGTTTACTTTGAGGAAAAGATAAGGTAAATGGTCAATACAAGTGCCCATGTTCTTTTCTTCTCTGCACTTGTCTTTTTCAATGGTGAGTTGGTGATATAGTCTTCATAAGATATATTCCACAATATTTCTTCCAAGCACTCAAGAACTCAACAGGCATTGAAAGGGAAGCCTCAGAAATTGCAAACTTAGGTGATGACTTGACTCCCACAGTTTGCAATAACTCCATAAAACTCCTCCTTTTCTGTTCATGCCCCCAACCTTGACAGGC
Source organism: Erythroxylum reticulatum (assembly GCA_025504915.1). Classification (NCBI taxonomy): domain Eukaryota; kingdom Viridiplantae; phylum Streptophyta; class Magnoliopsida; order Malpighiales; family Erythroxylaceae; genus Erythroxylum; species Erythroxylum reticulatum. The sequence continues at coordinate 13,016,869 of JANSVA010000002.1, read as the reverse complement.
TTAGTGTTTGTGGGGTTGGAGTCTAAAGGTGAAATGAATAACATATGATTAGGCTTTAAGGTGAAAACCATTAAGTCTAAAGCAGTTCAAGATCAACTCCATTGCCTGAAAGTTCATCATTGTTTGATATATTTCACAACATAGATTTCAGAAGTTGCAAGGACAATAGGTGGCTACAATGTGATCTAATCAAGAGTTTATTGAGACTAGTAGACAAACAGAAACTTGACAGGCTCAGTGTTTGTGGGGTTGGAGTCTAAAGGGAAGATAAGACCAGAGTGACTTAAGAAATTGTAAGTAGCAATCCATAAAATCCAAAAGTTTCAAAACTTTTTCTAAAATACAGAAACCAAAATTGACCCTTTTTAAACTACAGAAACAATTGAGCATGACAGTGAGACTAAAACTATACAGAAACAATTGAGCATGACAGTGAGACTAAAACTATCATGCTTTATACCTAAAACTTTTGTTTGTTTATACAAGGTAATCCCATTCTCACATTGCTAGTAAATATACTTAAGGCATCATTTAGATTGATGCACTTCTGTCTCAAGAATTCATCAAACCAATTTCCTCTTTGGACCAAAATATCAGCTATGTCACAACTCTAAGGTAACAAACAAACATAATTGAAAGACTATACTTCTATGTATCATCTGAAAATTGTTTCTTAGTTATTTCTGTCAACACCATACATGAGTTACCATTCGGACTAAAGCTGATAACTTTCTGAAAATTCCAGAAAAAACATAACCCAAATTGCGATGGGTAGCAGCAAAATGCAGCCCTAACATCCAGGAGAATTAATCAATTCGGTTGAAATAAGAAAAAGAATTTGATGGTCAACAATGAGAGTAAAGTTGAGGTTTTCCAGCATTTGATTTGAAGACTTTTGGAAATTCGAAAGCTTACCCAAAGATTCCCGAAATTAAGAAATCAAATTGATGATGGCTTCGACCTTCCTGAGAAGAAGAACAAGTGCACAAGTCATTCACTCAGAGGCAACAGGAAAGAGAGAAATAGGGACGAGAAGAGAAGAAGACTTCAAGATCTGTCTCAAACGTGACTTCAACCGTGACTTCAAGCGTGAATTTGGAGAAAAGAAGGCGACTTAAGCGATGTGGAGGCGAGAAGAGAAGAAGACTTCAAGCGTGACTTCAAGCGTGAATCTGGAGAAGAGAAGAAGAAGCTTCGGGAGGGAGGGCCATAGAAGTAAAGACGTCGAAGGATAGAGATGTCTTCATAAGATTAGGTTTTCGTGGAATATAAAAAGATAGGTGAAGAACGTTATTACCTATTCTACGAAATTACGGAATGCATATTCCGTATGATTAGTTACTCTCAGCTTATTTTGAACCAAACGGGAATACGCACGGAATAGTATAGCTATTCCGTCAAAGCAAACAGGCCATTAATCTCTTTATATAATATCTATATCAAGCTTCGCATCACAGACTTGATATGGATCTAATCCACACTAATCGGGATCTATTTTCTATTTAGACTTCGATTCGTTGACTTAGATCATTTATTGAGCCACTTTATTATTTTTGTTCGGATCAAATTACATAACTTAACTTATAAGTTATTAAAAAATCAAAAAATGCAATTAAATGTTATCCAATTTTACGAAAAAAGTCAAAATTATCCAACAGAAATATTAATTTGTACATCTAAAATAAAAGCCCAAATATGTAAGCTTTTAAATTGAGATAACGGTTTCGCCAAATTTTTTGAAAATTTTTCGTTTCAACATATATGAAACTTTTTAAATTTTTTTCGTTTCAATATATATCAAACTTTTTAAAATTTTAAATTAAATAATTAACTTTTTAAAATTTGCTATACTTAAAACTATTATGTTTTATTGACATAGTTATTAGAGTAATTTTTGTTAGATATAAAGCTACATATTATTGACCTCTTCAAATATCGTATTTTAGCGAGATTTTCCTGAATTATTATTATTGTTGTTGTTATTATCAGAGTAATTAATCAATATTATTTAAACAAGTGAACATTATATAGATTGACTAATTATCTAACTTAACCTATGACCCATAACCTATGATTCATTACCTATTACCCACTTTCCCAAAATTTAAACCATGATCTGTGAAATAATGTCTTCTGAACCTGGAGAAGGTCTCAAGTGTATTCCATGATACTGGGGTCTAGGCCTTTTTTGGCTTTCCTTCTAAGCTTCTGGTGTCGCCCAAGTTGACGCGTTGGAAGGCAAAATTATGCTCCTATCGTTGTCGAGAAGGACAATGTTCCCCTTGCAACTGACCTTCAAAACTAAGGCCTCTCCGTCTCTGATAAATTGAGTTGCGTTCATGACGTTAAACATTTTGGTGATGAATATTTTTAAAAGAGAAGGAAAATACAAGTTTGTAAGCGTCATCCATTGACGATCTCATGATTTTTGTGACAGTCTACCAGGCTTAAGGGTGTCTGTAGTTTGGACATACTATGAACTGAGAGTTCAGAGCTCAACCGCTGTTAAGAACTCCTCATTCATATCAAACTGATTAAAGAATTTGAGGATGTATCATTTTTATTTAGACGATTAAGGACAAAATTTTAGTTTTATCATCAATCATCAGACTTTTCTTCGTCAAAGTTTCAAATGCAGCTTTCAAAATTAATGTTTTGATTGATGACCCCTTTGAAATTACCGTCAAACATTTTGTCCTCAGTATAGTTGATAATTTCATCCATACCCATTCTATTATTTTGAATGACACTAATTTTGTTAATTAACATATGACAACTCTTAACAGTAATCATTGTTATAATAGCATTAAAATACTGAGGAGAGATTGATGTATTTTTCCAATTTGGTGATGATGATAACTTATCAAATTTTACAAAAAATTATGATAAAATAAATTTATTGGCTAGACATAAATCCCATTTGTAAACTGGGTCTGTTATTTAGAAGTTTACATTACAATTCACAATTACTGTTTCTTTTATTTAAGCAGAATTTATCAAGCGACTAACTATTTTGTTCAATTACTTAAGTTGTGATTCCATTTGCAATTAATGTTAATTATTGCTTATTGTGATTTCTTTTTTGAAAAAATGACTTGATGTGAAAATTTTAGTGCAATTCATTTAAAGAATTTAGGTTTTATGAAAAAGCAAATTGTGAAGATTATATAGCATTTTATGAAAGAATCATTGTCCAACAAAATATTGTTATAAAGAAATTTGGTTTTGAAAATAATGTAATTAAACAACAATATCAACAACGTCTTAGTAAAAATCCCATTAATGTGCAGAGTCCGGAGAGATCTAAAAGTACGTAGCCTTCCCTTAATTAGTAGAAAGGCTATTTCCGATTGATTCACATAAAAAGATAAATATTAAAGTAATAACAATAAAAATAAAAATAGATATATAAGATAGGAATAAAAAAACTAAAATAGAAATGTATAAATAAAAATATATAAATAAAGAATACAATAAATATAGAACAAGGTAAAGAACAAAAATAAAAGATAAAATAAGTAAATAAATATACAAAGAAAAAAGAAGACAAATAAATAAATAAATAAAACAAATGTCATTACAAGAAAAAGTTTAAGCTAAGGAAACATTTAGGCTAGACAACTTGGAGGGAAGTACTACATATTAAATATTTAGACTAAGTACAAGACACAAAACTCAAAGAAAAATATTTAAAAGACCTATGTGAAATAAAATGGTCTCTTTATGTGAGATTCTTAACTCGTTTCCTAGTATGATAAAGTTTTATATTGAGGGTCACGTTTTCGGTAAATTCTAATAGAGTCATATCAATCATGATCACCTCTCCCCAGTTCTTTTTACTGAAGAATTCGGATGTCTCCTCTTAAAATTCCCAAATCAGCCAAGTTTTATCTCTCTTAATTTTTTAGTAATATTAATCACTTTTATGTTTTTTACTAGTATATTCTTAACCTTATCCCTTCTAATAAGGTTATATATCTAAAGAAATATCCTCTTCGAACAACACTTGATAGTAGCAAAACCACCTTTATGTGTTTTTCTAAAAATTTCACTTAACTCTTAACCTAAACTCTTAACTAAAGGTTCTTTACAAACTAGACAATTTAAATGAAGAAAGCTAATTTAAACCTTTCCCTTTTATCAGATACTCATAATGAATCAAATTTAGACAAAAATGAAATAATAAAAAACACCATTTGAGGCCAAGAAACAAGAATTGAAAAGAAAAAAGTTTAATTAGATAGAATCCAAATTAGATTGACTAAAAAAAGAATAGGAACTCGATAAGAATGAGTTAAACAATAAAGGATATTAAACAAACATGAAACTTCTATTGACTTAAAACTCAAGAAATAAGGACTGAAAGCTTAAGAAACTTGTCTTTAACAGAACTTTAAGAACGAAAAAGAAATGACAAATATTAAACATAAGATTGAAGATATAAGAATATTAAATACATATCCATAATATCAAGAACGAGCCTAACTATAGAATCAAGTTCTAATACCAGATTTTGATATAATCCTCACCAATAAGACTGACAAGATTTAATATCAATACGACAGGACCTATAACCTTTATGTCAAAAGTAGGTTAATTTGAGACCATAAACACAAAGCATATTATAAAGGATGTAAATTGCCATACTTTAGAAAAAGATGAGATTAAGAGTGATAATAATTTATAGTTGATCGCCAGTAGTAAGTTTTATAAGATCTATAATTAATAAAGCCCCTAAATTAAAGTGTTTTTAAGAACAAGGATGAAGAAACTCTCCATTTTAATTTGATAATAATAATGATCTACCTCTATTACATTAATAAGCAAGCCTTTTATAAGTTTAAATCATAAAACTAGAATCATAAATAAAATAACAACCTTGATGTAATCAAATTAGAGACAAATAACTTCAAAAGTTAATCAATTTCTATCTAAACATAAAAATGGGTAAACTAAAGAACCTAATTATAAAAGTTCTAAAAGAAAATAACATATTGAAATAATAAAATACTAACTAATTAGAAAGCGAGTTTGGACCCTATCTTAGCAAATACTAGCACTAGATTTATTCTAAAAATCTTAATGTGTATCACAAAGATAAGTTTGATGTTAATTATAAATTTAATTATAGTTTCAATTTACTTTTATGTTTTTAGAACACAAAATTCATCAAAATATTGATGCTAATTTACTTTTGAGTTTGACATTAATTATGTTCTATAGCCACAATTCTTAAACTTATCTTGAACCTTTTACAAGTTATATAATCTTCTCTTTATGCCTTTCTTATTTAGAAATCTGTATAGCTCGGGTTGTTACTTGAATCATATCAAACTTATAGGTTTATATTCATTTTCTTAGACACCATAGCATTTTTTAAAGTAAACCAACTCATCATCATGTCTTGAAGTTGGTCTAATAGGTTCCAACCTAATAACCTCATTAACCTTTTCCCTATTGATGTCATCTAAGCCATTCATCACATATTATGATTAACTTAATTAACATTACAATTATGATTTATATTTTCCTATTTAAGACCCTTTAAATATTGTACTTATGGTAAATTATTATAATATTAACGCCAAATTTTAGGAAACATTAATATCTTAAAGAAGTTTTTTTGAAAAATGAAATTATATTAATGAAATTGGAAAATTGTATGTGCTTAAAAAAAAACAAGCAAACTAGTCGTACATCCTTGCACAGACTAAATACATGTAATATCTCAATAACTCACCCATGTGTCTATATCTTGGTTTCTCCAGAACTTTCAAAAAGAAGAATCATCTAGATATCTTAATTTCTCTAAAGCTTTCTTTACTTTCTCCTCCCATATCTTTTGAGCACTTCCTTCATTTCTCAAGCGATGAGATGTTGCTTCTAAGTCTTCCAATGGAACAGCTAACACAAAGCAACTTTGGGACTTCACCTTCTTTCAGGTAATTGTCTAATCCATTCTCCTCTTTTGATTTGGTACTGCAAGTTTAGGGTTGTGTATCTGATAGCTTTTAAACTAGATTCTGTGCTCTAGTAACATTCTCACTACAATTAAGAAGTTCTTTTAAAAGAAAAATCAATTCTCTTATCTTCATGATTAGAGAATTCATCACTTCTTGATTTGAACGAACTCTACCTTTGAAAATTCTCAAATTCCTCTCCTTTCATATCTCCTCAATACAAGTCACAAGTGAGATGATATATACAACTCTATCTCCTTTTAGGTCAGTCTTCAGATCTCTTAATTTCTTCAGTATGTCAATAAGCAATTTCCCTTCCCATATCCAGTGACATTTCTCTTTAATTCTTTTCTTTAAGCTCTCCATAAAAGGGCGTTGGAAACAAAGGTGGTCTCTAGTTTCACAATCGTTCCTACATAGGACACATTTGTTGTCCAGATTTAGAAATCATAGTCTATCAATCATGGCCAATTTGTTCAACATAGCCAACCATAATAAACAAAAGGTGTTGGGTCTTAAGATCCTATATGAAACTATAGGGTACCAGTTAACTGAGTCGGATTGTCCTATGCTATCTACTCCTTACAAGCCTTGTTAGAAACAGAGTTAGGGGGTTGGTTTAACCAAGAGTAGATGTCTTGCATCTTACAATTAGGAGAATAATTGGGGACTAGGTGTATCACTTGATTTGGAAATTCTTTCCACTTGTTGCCAATAATGACAGCACAAACTTTAGTATTAAATGGGAGATTACTCCAACATTGTATTGTTGTAGGAATTTGAATTAATGGATCATGACCTATCCAATTAACATACCAAAAGTATGTTTTGTTTATCCATTACTTACTTTATAATTCACTCTTGGCTCTATAAATTTCTTGAGCCTCATCAAATTGTTAACAAACCAAGATTGAGAGTTCTTAGAGAAAATGGACCACAATGATTTTCCCTTAAGAATATAATAGTGAAGTCATTTGGTCCACATTGTATCCTTGTTGCACAAAATTTGCCATATCTTTTTCAACATCAATACCTTGTTGGTAATGGCAATAGGGACTATCCTATGCCCCTATCTTTCTTGGACTTGCAAACCTCATCCCATTTACCTTTCATTAAAATTCCCTCAGTGTTATGCTTTTCACATAAGAAACTTCGAATTAATTTTTCAATTGCTTTCACTACTCTTTTAGCCAGAAAGATACTAGAAGACTAATAAACCTGCAAGGAGGTCAGCATAGATTTAATTAGCTGAAGTCTTCCCACAAAAGATAAGAACCTATTTATCCAAAGGCTTAATCTATGTTCCATTCTTTCCTCTAAAGGATAACATTCATATAAATGAATACTTCTTATAGTGATACGTAGTACTAGATAGCATAAAGGATATAGTTTCCTTTCCATAGAAGATATTACAGCTATCTCAGCTTCTAATCCATCTACATTATTAGCTAGTACAAAATGACTCTTTGTCAAGTTGATTACTAATCCTAATATTTATCTAAATTGCTTTAGAGAGAACATCAAGATCTTAATTAAATTTGGACGTACCTTTCAATAAAGTAACAAATCATTAGCAAAGCAAAGATTGATTACATCTACCTTCATGTACTTGTTGTGAAACTTGAATCCCTTTTCTTTCTTCACATTATACTACAACAATAGAGTTAGAACCTCCATACAAAGGATGAAAAGATATGGAGACATGGGGTCACCTTGTCTAAGCCCTTTTGCTCCTTTGAATAATCTCGTTGGTACCCTCATTCACTACCAATGAATACGAAGTGGTGGTTATATATGCCTCTATCCATTTAATAAATGTAGAAGGGAGTCTTATCACCTCCATCACCATAAGTATAAACTTCCATTCCACACAGTCAAAGGCCTTCTTGATGTCGATTTTGAATATACAGTTTGGTGGCGAACTCCTACTTTAGTAGCTCCTAAGGGGTTCCTGAATAATGGAGATGTTGTTCCCTATCATCCTTCCTTGCATCAATGCATTTTGGTTATTACTAACCAATGTCCCCAAAACTGCCTTGAGCCTATTTGTTATAATTTTATATATCACCTTATAAAGAAAGTTAGAACAAGCAGTAGGCTTATATTCATCAAAGGACTTAAGGTTGCTTGTCTTAGGAATTAAACAAAGGAACTTTAACAAACACTAGTAGAGAAGAATTCATTCACAACTTGCTTACCCATCCTTCTAATCTCTAACCAATCTTTCTGGAAGGTTTAGGCCATCGGGACTTGGATCTTTATTTGGATTCATTTGGAAGATCATATCTTCAATATGTACATCTTATAAAGGTCTGACTAAATTAAAAGCCTCTTCTTGAGATAGTTTCTTCAAGATGAAGAAGTTTAATAATTGTGAGGTAACTGAAATCCTTATAAATTAGGCATAAAATCCACTAAAATATTTCCTTGCCTCTTATAAAATTAGATATTGAAGCTTAGGACCCTTCCAACTTCAACTTGGATTAAACAAATTCTATTGTTGGTCTTCCTACCCACTAATGAGTTGAAGAAGAACTTAGAACATTTGTCAGCTTTCTTCATCCATTGGACCCTTGCTCTCTGCTTTAGCAAACATTCATGATTCTTAACAGCCAAGAGATAGTTGTTGAATTTTTCTTTCTCCAGTGACAAAAGTAAAAGGTCCCCGGGGTTACTAGAAAGTTGCCTTTGAATTTTAGAAAGGTCACTTTTAGCTCTATCAATAGCTTCAGCAGTGGAGCATTCCCTTTTAGCATTTAGTTTTTCCAATTCATCCTTTATTGCTTTGAGCCTTTGGACACATATAAATTGTTTAGTACCATACAGTTCCTTCAACAATCCTTCCTTAACAGCCTCTTAAAACCCTTCCATATCTGCCAAACGATTTTCAAGTCTAAAAGGAAATTTAGTATTCTGTTTTAGGAATATACCTTCTATCTTGGCAGCAGAGTGATCGGAGAAGAGAGGATCTAGAAAGGAGGCAAAAACTCATATGAAGCAGAAGTAACCAACTATAATTTGCTAGAACATTGTCTAACTTTTTCCTTATAGACTAGTCCTTTGCCTGTTTATTTCTCCAAGTAAAAATGGTATTTAAGATTAGTTAAGCGTAGTGTCTCCATACAATCCTTGAAATATGATGTGTAGTTCCTCATAAGAGCAGTTCCTTGAGCTTCAGCTTTGAAGATAGTAGAGTTAAAATCCCCACTAATAACCCAGGGGCCAGCCACTCGATTATGAAAATCTAACAAACTCTTCCATAGCTCCTTCCTTTGGAAGGCATGATTAGAGCCATGTAAGACGTAGGAGAAAATATACACATGCTCTAATTTGAAATGCCATATCATGTGCATTACCTGCATTTCCACTTCTAGGACATCTACCTCCACAAGATCTGGATTAAATCCAATGATTATTCTTCCCAAAGTATGCTTTTGATGATTAGTAACAAATTTCCAATTAATACTTAATTTATTCAACTTCATAATATTATCTACTCTAACCTTAGTTTCCAAAAAAGCAATTAAACGTGGTTTTTTTATAGACAAAATGTTATGGTTTTTTTTATAGACAAAATGTTGGACCCCAAACTTTTCTTGGAAGTTAGAACTATTATATGTGAAATGATGGAAGTTAAAAGCTGGAAAATGTAGTTGAAAGCTGAGTATGCTTCAGTGTTTTAGCCATAACTTTTTCTCTAGTTATCCAAATGAGATGATTTTTAATTTGAATTAAACTATAGAAATAGGGATACAAATTGTGTGATGAAATTGAGTTTGAATTCAATCTCTAAGAATTTCAATTTTTGTACGGATGTCGAGCACAGAACATTGTTTCAGTATAAGAATAGTTTGGAAATGTTTAAGGTATAACTTTCAGATTACCCAACCAAATGGAATGATTTTGGTGTCATTAGAAAATTAAGACAATGAGTAACATTTTTCTATAAGGAAGTATTATCAAATTCCTTCAATTTTTCCATGATCATTAGTTAAGTATAAGGTATTAGTTATAAAGACAAAAGAAGGGTAAATATGGAAAGACTAGTTAATTATGAGGTTTTGATGGGTTATTTTTGGAGCTAGTAGTATGTAAATGATTGAAGGATTTTATCATATGGTTCAACTGAAATAAATTAGTCTTGTAAGAGTATTTATGTATGAGGGCATTTTGGAAAGAACACTTAAGCATTAAGGTTATAAGGCTTTGAAGGAAGGCCAAAAGGGTCAATTAAGACTCATTAAGGGCATAAGGGAGAAGAAAAGAGTGGGCTTGCATATGAAGAAGCCAAGAACGTGAATTATAAAGAGAGAGAAGAGAGAAAAATGAAATTGAAGAGAAAAAGAGAGAGAAAGTGTCGTTGGAGAGACAAAAGAGAGAAAGGAGAAGAGAAAGCTAGGTTTTGATTTTTTCTTAGTTTTAAAGGAAGGGAATGTTCAAGAGGGGAAAAAGGAAGAGGGAGATTAGAGCTTCCATTGGAGCCAAGAAACACATTGTTTAGTGAAGATTCAAGGTAAGTGTATGCTTAATCGTTTGAAATTTTGAAAGGGTTTTGGTTTATAAAGCTTAAGAAAGGTATGAGTTTAAGGATTTTGGGATCAATTTTATGAATATGTATTTTGGGTTCTCAATTGGAATTCCTATTGAATGAAAGTTTTGGCTTATTTTAAAGGAAATCAAGGAAGGAAAGAGGAGCAAGGGAAGAGGTCTCATTGAGCAAGTATTAAGCAAAGAAATTCAAGGTGAGTTTCATGTTTATAATTGAATAATGAGCATTGATGTTTTTGTCCAAATCAAGAAAGAAATATGATTTCAATTACTTCATAAATGTTGCTTTTATTGCTTTTGAATGATTTGTGAAATTGCTACATATTTGGGTGTATTGAATTTTCATGATGAATTGTGAAATGATGATAGAAATGCACATGAAATATGCCATGCTCATGAAAGGCAAGTTTTTAAAAATGTGTCATTTGGACAATTGGTTTTCAAGTCATGAATTACATGTTATGTGAGTTTGTGCTGGTCTGTTCTGTCAGTCAAGTGCACTTGTCTAAAGGCTTCTCCTGTCTGCCCGCTAGTGGCACGGAGCTCCTTCATGGACTCCCTCAAGTTTACGACAACACAAAACCATTATGTGCGATTGTGTTAGTTTGTTCTGTTCATGGCTACACAGGACCTTTACGAGAAATGTGTAGTACGTTCTGTTACGGATCCACCCAAACCATTTCTGATGTGCTTACGTGTTATGATTTGTGAACAAGTTAAAGAATGCATAAATTGTGTTGGTTGTGCATTTGATTACATGAAGAGAATTTTGAGAAACATGTGTTTTATGATTCAACAAGAATTTTTTATGACAATGAACATTTCAATGGTTTTCTCTTGTTTATCGATTATAAGCATGTTATTCACAAGCTTTAAGCTCACCCCTTTAGTCCCATCCTTAGGTGATGAGCAAGAGACCAAGTGAAAGAAAGTCAAGACATGACTCCGAATTTGCATGTTTTGTTTATTTTGGAGCAGTTTATGTAAAACAAGGCTTCGAATGTATTTCGAGAATTATTAGGTTTTGCATCTTTTGTATTTTGTATTTTGATATTGATAATGCAATGTGGCTTGGAAATGCCATTAAAGTTTTGTAAAACTCTTATTTTATGATGTTAATGAAATATGAATTTGTGTATG
>JANSVA010000002.1:12971436-12989206 GCA_025504915.1 Erythroxylum reticulatum | reverse complement strand
CCAAGTTTCTCATCACACTCTTTTACATGTATTGATGATCAAGTTTTGGTGGCTACATATCCTTGAGTCAAACGACAACCTCTTCTGCGTTAATTAGTTCTTCTGATATATCATTTATAAGTTTTTGTCTATTTTTCCAAAATTTTCCTCATCTTGGAAGGTGACAAAAAGTATGGGATTTCTTCCCTTACACCTATTAGATGATCCAATCTTCTTGCCTTCAATTTTCTATACTTACACCTAAAACTGAGTAATATAGACTGGTGCTGTGTCTCCAAGCTTATTAAATTCCGTTGGAACTGCTTCTGCTGCCTTTTGAGGGTTACCGTCTTAATCTTATTTAGGCGTTTATGACCTTATAGAAGACAAAGCCATGTCTGACATGAACGAGATCGTCACTAATATAGAGAACGTGCTCAATCACCTACCTTCGACGCCATCAGATTGTCAAGAATGATGATAGGAAAGGACTGAATACACGACTTGCAGAGCAGTGAAGAGTAGCAAGAAGACAACAGCTAAAAATGATATTAATGCCCACGGACCATTGAAGTAGCCATGCTTTAGTTTTGCCTTCCATAAATTCCATTTCCGACCACGGTACTTGTTCACCTTTATATATATTTCTGAGTAGAATAATCTTTCAGGGACCATGACATTGTCAAGAAGTCTATTGAACATGCTTGCTATCACTTCATCATCTCCCAACCAATTGTCGATAATTCCACTGCGGCAAAGCAATTCCGCATCCTTGTTAGAGTTTATAAGGCAATCTATGAACTTTGCATATTCAATGACATGATATATATCGTCTTTAATTTGTAATTTTGGAATTTCTAAGACCCCTTTTGCAAATTTTATATCGAATATACTGCATCCCTCTGCCTCTGCCCTTTTGAACTTGATTCTTGCTACGTGGAGCTCTATGGCACATCGTACGTGAGTTTCTGCGTAATCTTCTTTGCTTGCTTCTTTTCTACGTATTAAGCCGCAATCGATGGACACTTTGATTCTTGCTTCATGGAGCTTTGTGGCACATTGTACGTGAGCTTTTGCATCATCAGTTCTTACATGATTGGTTTCTTCATTTCCAGGTGTTCACTCCTTACAGAGAAGGAAGCCAATTGTCATGTATTAACCCCAACAAATGACGGTCTGGAGCTTTTGGCAAATTATGTTCTTCTCTTCGTTTTTAGCCCGGGCGCGGAAGTATCCTGAAGAACCAAATCATGTCCACAAGGTTGCTCTCTTCGTTTGGTAATAAAGTCATATGAAACAACTCTTATAATATGAAGAACGGAAGCTGATTCTCAAGTAAAAGTAGGTTATGTTTCACTGAAGATGACGACCCCATTTTTAGATCGGAAATGACTTTATATTCGCTGAACCATGACCTACTTTTACTTGAGAATCAGCTTCCGTTCTTCATATTACAAGAGTTGTTTTATATGACTTTATTACCAAACGAAGAGAGCAACCTTATGGACATGATCTCGTTTTTCAAGATACTTCCGAGCCCAGGCTACAAAACCAAGAGAATAATATAATAGGCCAAAAGTTCCAGACTGTCATTTGTTGGGTTTAATACATGATAATTGGCTTTGATCAGATTACGTATAGGAAGATAATGGACAGATTTAGCTTTCTGTCATTGTAGAAGAATAGAACAGTAGGATGGAAAAAAGTTTTTCCTTACTTCTGTAAAAGAATACAAAAATTCAATATATACAAAAACAAGTACGAGGTTTCTGTGCCTTGTTAAGAAAAGAAAATTAAACTCATTATTTACACCTCATCATGAGAACAATCTAGAATATGTACACCTAAAACAAAGAATGAGAGAAAATTGCAAAAAAGCTGACGTTAAACAAATAAACGAAGGCTTCGTATTTTAACATCCCCTCCTCAAGTTAAGGCCTGATAACAATCACAAAGGCCTAACTTGGAGATTAGCTTGTTAAACAATGTAGCACTAAGAATCTTTGTAAAAGAGTCTGCCAATTGCTGAGATGATGAAATTTTTTTTTAGTGAAATGAAGCCTAGCTTGAATTGTTCCCTCACAATCTGACAATCTATATCCAGATGTTTTGTTCTTTCATGAAAAACTGGATTGGCTGTGATGTGTAACGTAGCTTGATTGTCACAGTGAAGAGGTATAGGAATGGATTATGAGATTTGGAAATCTCTCAGGATATATGAGATCCATTGCAATTCACATACTGTTGACGCCACGGACCTGTACTCTGCTTTGGTTGAGGATTTTGACATTGTTGTTTGCTTCTTCATTTTCCAGCTAACAAGTGAATTTTCTAGAAAAATGCAGTATGTTGTTAATAACTTTCTGCTATCAATACAGGAGCTCGAATCTACATCATAAAAGGCTCCTAATCTCAATCAATTGTTTGCCGGAAAATACAGTCCTAAGGAGGGACTATTCTTCATGTATCTCAAAACATGCAGAGCATTTTTCAAATGAAGCTGTCTTGGATCATGTAAGTATTGGCTAATTTGTTGTGTAGCATGAGCCAAATCAGGTCTTGGATATCCCAAATAGAGTAATCTTCCCACTAACTATCGGTATGAATAAGAATCTTCTAATTTTTGACCATCATCAATGCTCATCTTGTGTCCTTTCATTAATGGTGTAGCAGTAGGCTTACTTCCCATCAGCCCTGCATCTTGAATCAAATCTAAAGCATATTTCCTTTGGTTAACATAAATACCATCTTATGATCTTGTGATTTCTAAGCCAAGGAAATATTTTGCATGGTGAAGATCCTTGATAGTAAACTTATCATTCAGAAAAGATTTCACTGCTGCAATCTCCTCTTCGGAATTTCTTATAATCAGCACATCATTCACATACACTAGCAAAGCTAGAAATATATTTGACTTGGAGAGAATAAAAAGGCAATTATCATGATATGATTGTTTAAAACCATACTCCTGCAATTTTGACGTCATTTCTATGTTCCATTGTCTAGAGGCTTGTCTAAATCCATATAATTATTTCCTTAGTTTGCAAAATTGAGTTGGTTTAGCCTTGTCATATCCTTCAAGTAATTCCATAAAAACTTCATCATCTAAATAACCATGTAAGAATGCATTGCTAATATCAAGTTGGTGTAGATTCCATGACTTGGATGCGGCAATAGCAAAGAAAATTCTAACAGTCATTACCTTAACCACAAGTGAAAAGCTCTCATGAAAATCTACTCCTTTAACTTGATTGTAACCCCATGCTACCACGACTTGGATGCGGCAATAGCAAAGAAAATTCTAACAGTCACTACCTTAACCACAAGTGAAAAGCTCTCATGAAAATCTACTCCTTCAACTTGATTGTAACCCCTTGCTACCAACCTTGCCTTAAATCTGTCAACTTTCCCATCTTCCTTCAATTTCACTTTGAATACCCACTTGAATCCTATAGGCTTCTTACCCATTGGTAGTTCAGTGATTTCCCATGTTTCGTTCCTCTCTAAAGCCTCAATCTCTTTATACATAGCTTTTACCCATTCTGGATTGACCTTTGCCTCCTGGTATGATTTTGGCTCCTGCACTTCAGATAAATTGGCAACAAAACATATATGTGCATTTGACAAGTGTTTCGATACAGTGTAGGGGTAGGTAGAAGGAGTTTATTGATATGTAGGGGTTTTTGGTAGCTTGATATATCATGTTCAATGCTTGACACATAGTCATTCATCCAACTTGGAGGTTTTCTCAATCTTGTGCTATGTCTATTAGGCATTGTTTCAGGTGTGGGCGAAGGTAGGGTTGAAATGCTGGTTTGCAACTGATCATCATCATTTTCATGTTCTGTGTGTGTATGTTCAATAGGATTATCACCTATAACAACCTCCTCCATGAACTCATTTGAGGTATCAGGTATGATGGGCAAAGGAATTTGTCTATTTGGGACCATAACAACATATATTCCTTAGTGGTAAAAGGATAAATATGTTCATGAAATGTAACATCTCGGGAAACAATCATCTTATTATTGTCATCATAAAGATTGAAACCCTTTTTCCTTGGTGAATACCCCAAGAAAACACTCCTAAAAGCCCTCGGAGAAAACTTATCCTTGTATGGTAAGGTATTCGTTGCAAAACATAAACATCCAAAGCATTTAAGGTTATCATAAGAAGGCTCTTTTTTGTGCAGAATCTCATAGGGAGTCTTCCAATGTAAGATGGTTATAGGTAGTCTGTTGAACAGAAAAGTGGCATGTAAAATAGCTTCCCCCCAGAATTTTATTGGAATGCTAGATTGAAACATTAAGGATCTTGCTAGTTGGAGTGTAGATCTATGTCTCCTCTATACTTTCCCATTTTGCTAAAGTGTGTAGATACAGGTTTTTTCATGTATAACCCCAAACTCCTTGACAATCTGTTGACATTTTTCCCCCACAAACTCTAATCCATTATCAGTTATGACTTTCTTTACTGAATTCTCAAATTGGTTCTTAGCCATAATGACAAAATTCTTCAAAACAGATGTAGTTTGACTCTTATTTTTCATCAAAAATGTCCATGTACATCTACTTAGATTATCTACCACAGTGAGGAAATAATGTGCTCCTGCCATGCTAGGATGTTTATATGGTCCCCATATGTCAACATGAATTAATTCAAGAATGTCGTTGGCATTGCTATTGTTTTGTGAAAAAGGCAATATGGATTGTTTAGTAAGAGGATAGATGTTGCAATCAATAGAAATATCAATCTCTTTCATGAAAGGAAAATGTTTAAGTACAATGTCTGAAGGATGTCCAAACCTTTGATGCCATGTAGGAATGCTGACATCAACTACATTATTCAACTAACAAACATTTGCTCTACTAGGTATAAGATTGAGAAAATTGCAATATCTATGGATAACTTCTGGTGTGTATGAACTGGGATCAAGTATGTATAGGTTTCCCCTCAACTTCCCTACTCCAAGGACTCTAATAGTCTTCAGGTCCTGAAAGATGCAAAACTTCTAGTAAACACTACAGCATAAGGATTTTGTTTCAGCCAATTTACTTACTGATATAGGGTTGTGTTTAAAACCAAGAATGTATAAGACATTTTTCAACTTGATACTATCATGTAGAACCACATCACTGCATGAATTGACCTGTTTAACAGTCCCCTCAGGTAAGTGAACAAGAATTTTTCTGGTTAAGGTTTTCTGTGAGATGAAAAAGTGTTTAAATGCACATATATGGTTAGTTTCACCAGTATCCATAATCCATTCATCCTTAAGTTCATTAGATACAGGTTTTAGGACATAGTTACCTACAAAATCCGAGATCTTGGCAAAATTCATTTGTTCTATTGTTGTCACCTACTTCCCCTTCAGAATCTTGGCAATCTCTTGCTGAAGTATCTCTGCAACTGCAAGTGTCCACTACTTCACTGAATCTTTTACGTCATCAGTGGGATTATCCTCAAAGGACTGTTAACCATGTTGACTCGTCCCTTTGTAGCTGCAACTCTGTCCTTATTCAGTTGTTTATACTAGTCTAGATATCCATGAAGTTTGAAACATGTATCCTTAGTATGTCCTCCTCCTTTACAATAGTCACAGCTTCTATCATCCTTCTTCTGTAATTCCCTTTTCTTATAAGAAGTACTTCTATTAGTATCAGCTCCAGCTCGCACTCCTTTAACTACCATAACACTCATTTCAGCATTATTCGAAAATTTTGTTTGTACATTTTTATGTTTTTCTACTCTTAGAATCATTGAGTAAGCCTTATTAACTGACGGCATAGGTTCCAGGACCAAAATCTGATTCCTAACATTATCATAACTTTCATTTAAACCCATAAGAAATTGTATGAGTTTAATCTGAGACATAATGTCTAGAAAATCTCTAGCAGCGTTACAAGTACAACCTCTCATAACACCACAAGAACATTGGGGAATAGGCTGTTAAACATTCAGTTCTTCCCACAATTTTTTCATCTTACTGTAATACATAACAATAGAAGAATTACCTTGCTCCATAGAAGAAATTTGTCTTTGAATCTGATAAATCTGTGGACCATTGCTTTCACCAAACTGTTCCTCCAATTCTTATCAAAGTGTTCCAGTAGAGGTAGAGTAGATGAAAGTTTCTGCTATTTCCTTTTGCATAGAACTAATTATCCATGAGCTAACCATTTCATCCACCCTTCTCCATTTCAAACAAGTAGCTTCATCTGTTGGCTCCACTAGGCTTCCATTAATAAAACCCAGTTTATTCTTAGCTGCTAGAGATCTCTTCATGGATCTATTCCATGTCATAAAATTATTGTCATTGACCAATACAGTTACGAGGGCCATTCCAAGATTGTTAGATCCTTGCAAAAATAAAGGATTGTCTAAATTTTGAATCAAGTTTGTAGTTCTATTTGTAGGGTCAACAACTTCATCATTGTTCGCCATGATGAAACAACAAAAGAAATGGTATTAAGTTTAAACAGGGGTAAGTAGAAGAAACGCAGATTCAAGAGGTAGGTTCTGATACCATGATCAGATTACATATAGGAAGATAATAGACAGATTTAGCTTTCTGTCATTTTAGAAGAATAGAACAGTAGGTTGGGAAAAAGTTTTTCCTTACTTCTGTAAAAGAATACAAAGATTCGATATATACAAAAACAAGCATGAGGTTTCTGTGCCTTGTTAAGAAAAGAAAATACAACTCATTATTTACACCTCATCATGAGAACAATCTAGAATATGTACATCTAAAATAAAGAATAGCAATCGTAACTACCATGTGAGACAAAATTGAAAAAAAGTTGACGTTGAGCAAATAGACGAAGGCTTCGTATTTCAACAGGCTTCTCCGCAAGGAGTGAATGCATGCCTAGAAAATGAAGAAACCAATCGTGCAAGAACCGTTGATGCAAAAGCTCACATATGATGTGCCACAAAGCTCCATAAAGCAGGAATCAAGTTGTACATCAATTGCATCTTAATATGTAAAAATGAAGCAAGCAAAGAAGATTATGCAGAAACTCACATATGATGTGCCATAGAGCTCCATGAAGTAGGGATCAAGTTCAAAAGGGCAGAGATAGAGGGATGCAATATATTTGATATAAAATTTGCAAAAGAGGTTTTGGAAATTACAAATTGAGAACTGAACATAGTCTCTACTAAGAAACCTAATTGTTTATGAGCTATTATGGAAAGATGATATATATCATGTTATTAAATATGCTAAGTTCATGGATTGCCTCATAAACTCTAACAAGGATATGGAATTGCTTTGTCATAATGGAATTATCGACAATTGGTTGGTAGATGATGAAGTGATAGCAAGCATGTTCAATAGACTTCTTGACAATGCCATGGTCCCTGAACGATCATTCTACTCAGAAATATATATAAAGGTGAACAAATACCATGGTAGGAAATGGAATTTGTGGAAGGCAAAACTAAGACATGTCTACTTCACCAGCCCGTGGGCATTAATATCATTTTTAGATGTTGTCTTCTTACTGCTCTTCAAGCCATGTATTTAATCCTTTCCTATCATCATTCGTGATGATCCAGTCCGAATTCTCTTTTCTCATTGGGTAATGGACAATCTAGATTCTATAAACCAAGTTGTTTGTATGCTACTAGTGTGATCGAAGCTTGGTTTGTAGTTTTCAAGTAATCTTAGTCATTGTCTAATTTCACATGAATGCCGAATTTCTCCAATCATAAGGGAGACAATTTTGAATAGGTTTTTGCATGTGATCCAAGACCTACTATTGGCAATGTGATATTCACGTGGAATGATAGGGAATGGACTTTATTAAAGTAGATTATAAACCATGACATACCTTACAAGATTACTATTAAAGAAAGACTAATAATATGGAAATAGATTACTTGTTAGTATTACTCTATGAACATTTATATATTTAATAAATAAGATTGCAAAATTTAAATAGATAGATGTTTATAAAATAGAGTAAGAACAAAGTAACTCACAAAAATTAACTTATAAAATAGGTAGAAATAATGAAACAAGTGATTTAAACCTCTGTAATAATATAGCTCTATTGATGATAACTTTGTTAGATAAGGATCACGATATCTTTGGTCTTCAGTTCCTTGAAAAAATTAAGTTGGAACCAAGGTTTTAAAAACTGGAAAAAGTTTGAACTAGTCAAAGATCTGGTTCAGTTTCACCTAATAACCTCTATGTATAAAAACTGGCAGGTTCAAACTTTTTTCGGTTGGACCAGACAGTCCAGTCTGGTTTTTAAAACCTTGATAATGCCTACCATGTATAGAAATATGTACCAATTCCTTTCATGTTTGGGACCATGGGAACTGATAACCAAATAGTTACTTCATTGAAATGGGTCATTACCATTAGAAAGCAAAATGTTGATGATTAGGAGCAAATGATTCCACTGTCTTTGGAACATAAGAATATTACATCATACTTAGAACCAGAACATTATTTGGTCCAATTATTTTTTGTCACATTCTGGTGGGGGACAATAGATTGAACGTCGAAGGACCCAATATACTATATATCTAGCTAATTCTGAATGGGACATATCTTGCAACTTTCACTTTGGATTATAATTATGTTAAAGCAAGATCGAGTTTGTAGTTTGTTGATCGGTTTCAAACTAATTTTCTTTGATCTGCCTATTTTTTTGGCTTGAAATGACCCAGGACCTTCGTTTTTTAGAGAACTCAGAGATGGAAATTTTTTGAATGAATTTCAAAGTCTATACAATAGTGGCTTCTATAGCCATAGGGAAATAGTCGTCTAATTCCACTACTGCATAAAATAAAGAACTATCACTTGACTACTTCCAACACAAACGAAACTTAAAAATAAAAAAATAAAAACTAAACACAGTGGCTTTGTTATGGCTTCTTCTTGAACTTCCCATAAGTGAATCGATTATAGCTTTTGTATAGCCTTGGTCTCACAACATCACTCACTCCCTCCAAAAGCAACTTGTCCTCAAGCATAAACTCTGTGAATCTCCTTTTAAAATCATCCAGCTGCTCCCACAAAGCCTGAACTAGAGATTTACCTTGCCAATGAACTAAAACCTCTATAATGTTGGCTCATTTTCGCTAAGCAATAATTGCAGATGGTAGTAGGGATGGGACGGTTGGAACCAGATCTGGCAAGGGCACAGGAGTGTCAAGTTCACCCAAATTGTATGGATTCAAGCTTGAAACATGAAAAATTGGATGAATTTTAGAATTCAGAGTCAGTTCAAGCTTGTAGGTAATCGAGTCGATACACTACAACACCTTAAAAGGGCCATAAAATTTGGGTAGTAACTTTTGGTGCTTCCTCTGTGCCATTGACACTTGTCTATATGGATGCAACTTTAACATGACAATATCCCCCACTTGAAATTCTAGCTCCTTGTGTTTAGAATCATAAAACTTCTTCATCTGATGTTGAGCATGGTTCAAGTTGTGTTCAAGAAGGAGCAAGACATCATCCCTTTCCTTTAATGCATGGTCTACAGCCTCCAATTTAGCTAAGCCTGGGTAATAAGATAATAAATGGGGAGGAGGCTGGCCATATACTACATCAAAAGGTGTAGCCTTGAGAGTTGAATGGTAGCTAGTATTATATGAATACTTTACCCAAGCTAACCAGCTAGCCCATTTAGTGGGCTGAGAACTCGTAAAATGACGCAAATACACTTCAACTATGCGATTAACCACTTTTGCTTGTCCGTCTGATTGAGGATGATAAGTGGAGCTTAAACAAAGCTTTGTTCTACTCAAATGGAACAATTCTCACTAAAAAGCACTAGTAAACGTTACATCTCAATCACTGACCGTTGATTCTGGTAGGCCATCTAATTTAACCACATTATCAAAAAATATCTTTGCCGCACTAATAGTAGAATATGGGTGAGAAACAACTATTAAGTGACACTATTGTGATAATCTATCCACAACAACAAGAAGTACATTTTTACCAGACTAAGTAGGCAAACTTTCAATGAAATCTAACGAAACATCAGCCCAAATTTGGGGGGCATGGGCAGTGGTTAAAGGAGACCCGTCGGGTGAACGTTTTAAATTTTGTGACATTGATAAACACCACAAGACCTAACAAAAGTTCAAACATCTTTTTTCATGCCCCGCCAATGGAAATCTTTAGCAATTTGAAAGAGTGTTTTCTGGTAACCTTCATGCCCTTGGCAATGAACTCTAGCTAGAACGGAAGCTATAAACTGTGACTTTTTCGGTATATAAACCCTATTCTTAAACAATGGTAGCCCATTGTTCACAGTCCATTGTCCCCCCACTGTTTCAGCTTGAACTCCCTGTATTAATTTCTAAACTACTATTGAATTTTGTTGCTCACTCCAAATTTCATCAAACAAGCTTAATTGAGGCATAGATACAGCCATCAACTCACTATTATCTTCGTCTCTCCGTGATAAAGCATCTGCAACTATATTAGTTTTTACAGCCTTGTATTCAACAAAGTAATCATAACCTAGAATTTTGCTAACCCAGTGTTGTTGAGGTGGAGTAAGCAGCCTTTGTTCCAACAAAAATTTGAGGTGATAGTGATCGGTCTAAATAATAAAATGCCTTCCCCATAAATAAGATCTCCAATGTTTGATTGCTTGTATGAGCCCAATTAGTTCTTTCTCATAAACCGAAAGTCCACGATGTCGGCTAGCTAAACCTTGACTAAAAAAAGCAACAGGATGATGTTCTTGCAAAAGTATAGCCCCAGTGCTTGTATCACACACATCACATTCAATTATAAAAATTTTGGAGAATTCTAGGAGTGCTAGGACCGATGTAGAGATCATGGTTACTTTCAACTTATGGAAAGCATTTGTTACTTCATACGTCCACTTGAAGGAATTTTTGCAGAGCATGGAGGTTAATGGTGTTGCAATAATATTGTAGTGTTGCACAAACTTACGATAATATCCCGTCAAACCAAGGAAACCACATAAGCCCTTGATCGTTGTTGGTTTTGGTCATTTTTATATTGCGTCAATCTTTGACGAATCTGCCATGACTCCCTCACTCAAAATTATATGCCCCAAATAACAAACTCGCAACTGGCGGAACGAACATTTGGATTGTCTAAGAAATAACTGGTGTTTCTCTAGCAATTGAAAAAGTGTGCATAAATGGTCAACGTGTTTGATTTCTGTTTTTTTGTACACAAGAATGTCATCAAAAAACACCAATACACATTTGTAAAGATAGGAAGCAAATAACTCATTCATCAAAGCTTGAAATGTAATGGCGCATTTGTGAGACCAAATGCCATTACAAGAAATTCGAAATGACCGTGATGAGTATGAAAGGTTGTTTTTTCGATATCCGGCTCCCACATTCAAACTTAATGGTACTCAAAAACTATATCTAATTTAGTAAAGTACCTAGCTCCATGTAGCTCGTCCAATAGTTCATCAATCACTGCAATAGGAAATTTGTCTTTTATTGTCTTTGCATTTAACTCACGATAATCAATACACATCCGCCAAGAACCATCGTCCTTAGGAACCAAGATCACTGGAGATCAAAAAGGAGAATTACGTGGCCTAATAACTCCTTGTTGCAACATTTTTGTAAACTGCTCTCAATTTCTTCTTTTTGGGCATGTGGATAATAAGGGAACACCACAACTGGCTTTGTTCCTAGCTTCAGTGGAATTCAGTGATCACAGCGACGGCTTGGAGGTAACCCTTGAGGTTTGTGAAAGACACTAGAAAATTCTGAGCGAAGTGTTTGAATGTGATGGTCAATGGTTTGTCTCACTGAAATAGCTTTAACTTCATACCGATTTATTAATTTATTGTCTTTTAGACCATTTAGAGAAACAGGCTAGGATTCCACTTTGAAAGTCATCCACAATTCTTCAAAGTTCTATAATATAGGCCCAAGATTCTTGAGTCAATTAACACCAAGAACGATG
Organism: Erythroxylum reticulatum; assembly: GCA_025504915.1. NCBI lineage: Eukaryota > Viridiplantae > Streptophyta > Magnoliopsida > Malpighiales > Erythroxylaceae > Erythroxylum > Erythroxylum reticulatum. Next base: position 12,977,283 of record JANSVA010000002.1, on the reverse strand, counting down.
TCCACTCCACTTAGTGTAAGCGCCCATGGATTTACTTTAACAGTGACATCTTGCAATTGAATAGTTATCCTTTTAACCATGCCCAAACAATCAATCGTATCACCACTTGCAACTCTTGCTTTCACCCCATTGCCTCTTTAATTAAGAGGCCACATTTTTCAATCATCGCCATGCCTGCAAAGGTGTAGGTACTTCTAAAATTAATTAAAGCTACGACCACTTTAGCATTCACACTTCCCTTCACCTTCACTATCTGTGGTCTGCCCTTGCCAGTGATGGCATCAATCGAGATTTGAGGTTGATCTCCTTCTAAGAGCTGGTCACAACCATATTCTTCAGTATCATCATCTTCTAAAAATTCTATCCAAAATAGATGTTTGCATTGATGCCCTCGTACAAACAATTCATCATAATTAAAACAAAGACCCTTCTTTCATTGTTCCTCCATCTCTGCCAGAGTTAACCTTCGAATGTTGTATAGTTTAAAATGTGGAATTGTAGATGTGTCTGGGAGTTGCGATCGGTGGGGTTCAATGTTTCGTGCAAACTAATAATGTCTTTTATAAAGTCGTGCAAGACTCATGGCCGATGACAATTCTTAAAAATACTGTAACACCACATCAACAGCAATTAGATATTTCAAACCACTGATAAAAATATCTACTTTTTGTTCTTAACTGATTGGATCAACACGGAAAATTAGTTGCTCAAACGCCCCACAAAAATCAGCCACTGAACCCGTTTGCTTTAATTTTGCCAATTGCCCAATTTTTGACTGTGCACCGGAGGCCTAAATCTCAAATGACATTGGCGTTTGAATTCTTCCTAAGAGAGGTTTAAAGTGTCCTCTTCCAATTGCATGTACCATATTTGAAGCCTTCCATATGGAAAGGGGTGAGTTCCAATTTTTCATCTTCTGGAGTATTTTGGTGTCGGAAGAAATATTCACCCATATTCATCCATCCTAATGGATCTTCCTGTCCCCCATATTTGGGAAAGCTTAATTTTTTCACTTTAGCCAATGTATGCCTTTCGTTCGAGTTCTTGGTTCCTGAACTTTCCTCGCCCTCCTTTTCTTTTCCTCGATGGCCTCTACTTCTCTCCCCCACCACTGAAACTTCAATCTTTGAGCCAACCAACTCTTTTGAAAGCTCTTTGATTTTAAGATCTCGCACTCGATTGGCTTCCTTCTCCTCATGCAACATTTGAAGAATCTGATTAAGTTTCTGAACTAAATCCCCCATAACTCTTGGGTCTGATACCAAAATGTTAGAACATGATCGAGTTTGTAGTTTGTTGATCGGTGTCGAACTAATTTTCTTTGATTTGCCTACTTTTCTAACTGGAAGAGACCCGGGACCTTTGTTTTTGAGAGAACTCAGAGATGGAAATTTTTTGAATGAATCTCAAAGTCTGTACAATACTGGCTTCTATGACCTTAGGGAAATAACTGTCTAATTCCACTATTGCATAAAATAAGGAGTTGTTACTTGACTACTTCCAGCACAAACGAAACTTAAAAATAAAAAATAAAAACTAAACATAGTGGCTTTGTTATAGCTTCTTCTTGAACTTCCTATTAGTGAATCGATTGTAATTTTTGTATAGCTTTGGTCTTATAATAAATTAAGTAATACCAATTACGAATTATATGAAGATGAACATCATTTCCAAAGCCTTAATCCTCTTAGAGAATAGGGGGCAGTCGCAAAATCGTGTAAGGACCAACCACTAATACATAGTCAAATTAAGGTTGTTAATCATCCATGTCTCCTACCTAATGTATAATTAGATCAACAAATTAGCTACTAACTAAGGCCATTTTTACATAGTTAAGCAACTAAATCGTGGCTCCTGGATTGCATGGCCTCCCTGTCCTCAGAATATTATTTGACCCCATTAACACTCTCTGATGCTGACAACTAAATTACTATGCTTGAGTGCATTTAAGCCTTGATAAGTACATTAAAAGAAGCGCTTTCAGCTCCTTAAAAAGGATATGCATTATTTTCTTTGAAAATCCCAAATTTTCCCATAACATCCAAAAAGAGGAACACTATCAACGAGATTATCCTAAATTCATTCAACGACACCAACATATTAATTAGGTACCATTATACTGTGGCCTGTTTGCTTTATGGTGCAGCGCTTATGAAACGAGTGAATGCTTATTGATTTCATAATTTCTCTATTATGTATTTAGATTATTTAGTAAGAAGAGAATATATGATTTAATTGATATTGATTGTATTGAACATATGAATTTTTGGATCCAAGAAGAAGAACCATCTCCTAATCTTGATTATAATAAACTTAAAAAGACGATTTATGAAAAAAAAATGCATTTATCATAACAAATGAATTAAGAACATCTACTGATAGTCAGTTCATATCTTACTTTAATCATATTTAAGTTAAAATTATAATGTATTACAAGTTTACAATTGACAATAATTTTCACACATTACTAATTTGTAATTTATTTTAATGTCGTAGAAAAAGTTGATACAAATACTTTAGATAAAAGCGTAGTTTAAGAATCTTTAAATAGCATTGGAGAATTTGGAGCTTTTGACGATGATGAGACACATCCTCCTTCAGAAATACAATTTTGATTTTTATTGTTATTTTAATATTTATATTATATTCATATTTATTTATTATCAATTCATTATATAATAATATACATTAGTGTATTTTTATTTTAATAAAATATTTTATTTTTACTTCTTATTTATTATATACTGATTTTATAGCGGTTCACTACTAATTGCATCTCTAAACCTTAAATTTTTCTTTCTACTGATTGAATGTCCAATCAGATTTTTAAAACATTGATTTAAACTCACCCATTAGAATATAAAAGCACTAAAAACCCTAAGACGCTTAAATTAATAAATACAAAAAGGGACTCTACAAAGTATCTAGTAAAGAGACACACTAGGTTGTTAGAACAAAACATTTGCTTCTTATCTACTGCTCAGCCTATACGTGAAGGCTAGCATTAGGCCAATTACTAGAAATGTTCATGTAGGTAGGGTTGGCAGTGGTCAGTTCGAGGTCAGCATGAAATGATTCGCTTTTTATTTTAAAAATACATTTTATTATTTTAAAATGTATGCATAAAATTTTGAAACAAACAAATTAAGACTAAACTTATTATAAAAGAAAGTAAAAGAAAACATTAAATACGAGAATGCAGCCTTCATTTAATTAATACAATTATTTTATAAAAATAATTTTTTAAAAGAATGTTATATATTAAATGTAAATAAAAGTTGAAATAAATAAATTTAATCTAAATTTACTTTTAAAGAAAATGAACCAAAAGATTATATATGAGAAATACAAAATTCATTTAATTAAAACATTTTTTAATAAAAATTAGTTTCCTTAAAAAATGTACATATTGAATGTACATAAAATTTTGAAATAAATAAGTTCAAACTAAATTTTTAAAAGAAAATGAACCAAAGGGTTATATATGAGAAATGCAATATTCATTTAATTAATAAATAAAACATTAATACTATAAAATCATTTTATTTTCAAAACAAAAGATTATCATTGTGTTAGTATTATCCAAAGTTTTCATTGATACATTATTTTTATATTTTATATATTAAAATTGAGCAACAATATTAATGACAAAGAACACATAAGATCTGATAGTATAGTAGAGAGAAATATACATAAAATGAAATTATCAATTATAGTTGGAGGGTGGAGTCGGAAAGTAGATATTAAAGTTGAGTAAACAAACAGAGACAATAATTTAGAACCTATATAAAAATGCACAAGTAAATAATAGTATCTTCAAATATAAAAAACTAAAGCACTAATATCAAAACATAATTCCAAAAACATAGATTAAAGATTTCTAACCCGCAATAGAGGAAAGGACACAACTAATAATTATAATTTGGATCATTAGTAGTTCGTATTACATCATCTGCATGTAAAAACATTATTATGTAAATTATACATAATAATAATTACATTAAATGAATATTAAACACGTGATAATGAACAATTAAATATATCTTCATCATCGAAGATTTTTTTCAAAATATTTTTTAGTTAATTGAATGATCTCCTCTGTATCAGTACTTCTATTAATAAAAAATTAAAAATTAAAAAGACAATACAAGATAAGATAATATCATAAAAAATACACAAAATTGATATATCATAAAAAAAATATAGTTATCCTCAATATCTTCATCATCTTACCAGATTCTGGCACCATAAGAGTTTCCACAGTACTAGGATAAAATCAAACATGATGAGGACAAATAACCTAATTACTAGTATTAAAAACAAACTCCAAAGCATAATAGATGTTGTAATTGCTAAGAGGGTTCATGCAATTACTTGCATGATTGGAAAATCATTTATATGGTTCTTATACCATAGCAATACATTGAACTCCACATCTTCAACTTTGATTGTACCATTTGCCATCAAATATTTATCTAACTCCATTATATCATGAGAAGTCTTACCATTTATCCTTTCAAGAATTTTGTAAACGAGGGTTTCACATTGGTCTTAGAAGAAGCTGAAGTTAAACTTGAAGCTGGAGCTGGACTACAGTGATCCTAATTTTTGTCAAATCTTAGTCGATAATCATTAAATAGATTATACCAAATTGTTTAATGACATCAGCATGCTCCTAAGCACGATCATTATACAACATGCCATAATAAAAATAAACCCCCTTTATCTTGTATCTTAGGCCCAAGACAGAAATGACTGCCACAATATACTTAACCATATACCAATAAGAATTTAACTTCTTTATTATCTACTCTATCATAACTTGGTTTACCTCATTGAAATCAAATATCCAATCAGATAAAGCTTTCTTAATCTTACACTTATTGCTAACAATTGTGTGAAGTTTTATATTTTGTTCCTAAGAACAAATAAATAGTAGTATGAAATATTTCCACCATTGCACAAAGTTCTTTAGCCAACTCTATTGCTCTTCTACAGGTAGGCAAGTATACTATATTGAGAATCTGTTTGTCTTGTCTTGGTAAATACCTTAATATATTGGAATGCCAACTCCAATATCTTAAAGGTTGAATTCCATCTACTAGAACAATTTTAATTCCAACATCATAATCCATGGAATGTACAGTAGTCTTGCAGTTTCTTCAAAATTTTAACTCTTTTGCTTGTTTACTCCATTGTACTACACGATCATAGATCAACTCTAATGTTTTCTTTATTATCTCCAACTCATCCTTCACAATCAAATTTAGAATATGCACAAAACAACTCATACAGAACAACCTCCCACCAACTAACAAGCTCCTAACTTGTAAGTTATTCTTCACCTTTTCAATCATCGCATCATTTATGCTAATTGTCGAGTATTATGATAGAGAACTTTGTTTCGATATTCTAATCCATTAAGCTTTATTTATAGTTTTGATATATTTTAATACTTTTTTGGTACCATTATCTATGATTTCTACAAATTTTTCTAAAATGAGAAATAAATAGATTAAACAGATGACATTTCAATGAAAGGAACAATGCACTCGATTACTATAATTAGTATTACAAAATAATAATAATCACATAATGTAAGAAATTATGACTAATACGATAGTGCATAAAGTTATTAAGAAAATAATTATATTACTATATAAATTTAGAAATATTATTTCATTACTATATAAAAATTAGAAATATTATTTAAACTCTAGGATATTTTTCATTAAATATTTACATGACATGTACCCTTAATACTCAAAGATTATTAAAACATTTAGTGAACAAGCTAAATAAATAAGTAGTTCCTGTAAGATAAAAAGATATAACAAATTAAAATAC
>JANSVA010000002.1:12959879-12971336 GCA_025504915.1 Erythroxylum reticulatum | reverse complement strand
AGATAGTGCAAAAAGTTATTAAGAAAATAATTACATTATTATATAAAATTTAGAAATATTATTTCATTAATATATAAAAATTAGAAATATTATTTAAACTCTAAGATATTTTTCATTAAATATTTGCATGACATGTACCCTTAATACTAAAAGATTATTTAGACATTTAGTGAAAAAGCTAGATTAAGAATTAGTTCCTGTAAGACAAAAAATATATATCAAATTAAAAGAATTATCATTACAACTATATGTGAGAACCTTTCAGATTCTTGCTATAGTAATGGTCCAAATGTTATGCATTTAGTGGGTATTCAATTCTTGGTTTTATGATAACTTTTATTATGCTTGATGAAAGCATGTTCATATAGGTTTTTTCTCTAGTTTTGGGTCCCTAAGCTTCTATTCTCTTCTGTGAACATACACCATTGTATTTGGGAATTGAGAGCTTAGAAGAATTCCAAAAACGCAGCTCTTTAAAAACAATCAACAATGGCAAGAGGTATTTTTGTTTTCTTCCGCATTTATTTTATTTGCTTATTTTAATGTATATTATTGTTGAATATATGTTAAAATGTGTTTAAATTTGGTATAAGAGCAAGGTTAGCCTCTTTCTTGTTGAAGTTTTTGGAGAATTTCAAAATTCTGGAAAATTTTTCATATTCAAAAACTTTCGATTTAGAATTGTTTTTAGATGTTTTTATTTAGATTAATGATAGAAATCTTCAATTAAGAGTTTTAGAAGTGTTTCTATATGTTAAAAAATGCCTTTTTGTGGTATTGTTTAGTCTGGTTTTGTGAAGCATTCGATAGGTCATGACTTGGGTTGGTTTGACCCGGCTGGAGGTTGAAGAAGATCTATACATATTAAACTACATCATTTTATATGTGTTTTGAAAACAAAATAATCAGATACAAAATAATAATAATCACATAATGTAACAAATTATGACTAATAAGATAGTGCATAAAGTTATTAAGAAAATAATTACATTATTATATAAAAATTAGAAATATTATTTCATTACTATATAAAAACTAGAAATATTATTTCATTACTATATAAAAATTAGAAATATTATTTAAACTCTAAGATATTTTTCATTAAATATTTGCCTGACGCGTACCCTTAATACTAAAAGATAATTAAAACATTTAGTGAAAAAGGTAGATAAAGAGTTAGTTCCTGTAAGACAAAAAATATATAACAAATTAAAATAATTATCATTACAACTAAATGTGAGAACTTTTCAGATTCTTGCTATAGTAATGGTCGAAATGTTATGCATTTAGTGCGTATTCAATTCTTGGTTTTATGGTAACTTTTATTGTGCTTGATGGAAGCACATTCATATAGATTTTTTTTCCTGATTTTGGGTCCCTAAGCTTCTGTTCTCTTTTGTGAACATATACCATCGTATTTAGGAATTGAGAGCTTAGAAGAATTCTAAAAATGTAGCTCTTTAAAAACAAACAATAATGGCAGGAGGTAATTTTGTTTTCTTCCGCATTTATTTTATTTGCTTATTCTAATGTATATTATTGTTGAATATACATCTGGCATTCGAGCAAGGTTAGCCTCTATCTTGTTGAAGTTTTTGGAGAATTTCAAGATTCTGAAAAAAATTTCATATTCGGAAACTTTCGATTTAGAATTTTTTGGATGTTTTCTTTAGATTAAAGGTAGAAATCTTCAATTAAGAGTTTTAGAAGCATTTCTACATTTGAAAATGCATTTTTATGGTGATTTTTTGGTCTGATTATGTGGAGGATCCAATGGGTCGTGACTTGGGTCGGTTTGACCCGACTAGAGATTGAAGAAGACCCATACATATTAAACTGCATCATTTTATATGTGTTTTGAAAACAAAATAATCAAATGCTGGACTGTGCGTTGTTATGAGATGCTCTAGAAGTTGTGTGTTTTTATGGAGATGCTCTAGAAGCTATGTTATGCGTTTATAAACTAGATGTTGTCATTTTGTGTTATTTTAGAAACAAAGTTAGCTAGGTTTTATGCATTTGTTTGATAACAAAATCATGTTATGTGTTGTGCTTTTTGTGTCTGGTTTTAATAAGAAAACCAGATGCTAAGGATGGGGCTCAAACCCACGCCCTCATGGGGACCCATGGTGAGCTTCAGCCATCTAATTTTCAGATTCCATTCTATTATATTATGTGTTAGACTTATATTTGTATAAATGTTCAACATAAAGCAGATTTCACATAACTGCTATGTCTATATTTTGCATTGTGAACATCATTATGAATAAAATGTCTTAGTAATTAATTATTAGGGCTTAGCCACAATAACCCTAATTATATGTTTATGTAAGTGATCACATAAAGAGTAGAGAGTTTTAATTGTAATTAATTATTTGAGTATAATAACTTTTATCCCATAGGAATTTTTATTATATTTGAATAATTAATTAGGGTGAAATATCAAATTATTATTTAATTTACCCACAGGTGTTAGAAATTGATATATAATTTGATAATTTTATCATATAGTTTAACATAAATTAGTTTGAATTAAAAATTTAGCCCACATATAATTTTTATATCATTTGATTTATGTCTTTTAAGAAATGTTTTAAATTGGTAATATATATATATATATAGTTTGTTAGCTTCAATGTATTGATAACCAGCATGTATATGTCATTTATGTAGCTATTCAAACTGTTAGTTTCTCTAAAACAAGTTATGAAATTCCCGAAATAAGGTTTGAAAACTATAAGATTTGGAAGGAGAGAATTTTTCATCATCTAGGGTGGATGGACATTGATTATGCTATCTGGAAGGACGAACCACCTAAAGTAACAGAGGCCAACACTATAGCTAAAATTACGCTTTATGAACGCTGGGAGCGATCTAATCGCCTAAGTGTGATGTTCATTAAAACAAAAATTTCTGCTGGCTTTTGTGGTTCTGTAGAACAACATGACAATGTTCATGCTCTACTAAAGGTCGTTGATAAGCAGCTTGAAAATTCAGACGAAGCACTTACAAGTACCCTAATTATGAAGTTTTCATTTACAATACTCACTGGTGTCCGAGGTGTGCATGAGCATATCATGAAGATGGGGGACAATGTGGCTCAGTTAAAGAAACTAGAGGTTGAGATGTCTGATTCTTTCCTCGTGCATTACATTTTGAACACCCTTCCACCACCATACGGACCCTTTAAAATCTCTTATAATACACATAAGGATAAGTGGTTAATAAATGAATTAATGACCATATATGGACAAGAGAAAGGGAGGTTATCGATAGAACAGGGAGAGAGTTCACAGAGTGGTTGTTCAAGGAATAAAGAAAAATCAAGCCAACTCAAAGAAAAAAATGTAATATCCTGCCTCTTAAAATTGTTAAGAGATTAAACTGTTAGATTGAGTCAAATGATTTATTACATTTAAGAATTTACGAGGTGCGTTTCATTCATTTCATTGACATGCATAATATTCTTATACACATACGCATCATGACTTAGAAAACATTGCAAGATAGTATATGCACTCAATTGACATATTCTGAGGTATAGAACAAAAATGAATGTGATATGAATGTGCATTCCCAATGTTTTACATTTTGATTTAACAATAACATGAATTGATGGATTATAATTAGTGAATTAGGAATTTATTGTTACAATTGAGTAATTGATGAGGAGATATGTGTATCTAGTCTAAGAAAAATGTTAAAGAGCCAGACAAATTGATATATGAGAATTTAGGTTGATTACGTCTATGAAGTAGTGACATGTGGCATTAGGAATAAGTGAAAAATGACGCAATAAAATGGGTGAAAAATGGCTTGAGTATAATTGAAACAAGTGTCCCTTTAAACTTGTGACAAATAGCATTTTAGACTTGTGACATGTGAAGTAATAGAATGGTGACATGTGTAGCTTTACAAATGGTGACATATATTGCCTTACAATTGGTGACATGTGTAGCCTTACAAGTAGTGACATATTGAGCCTTAAATGAGTGAAATACGAAGCCTAAAGTAAGTGACACATGGACCAACAAAATAGTAACATATGGACTAATAGAAGGATAACATATGTACCAATAGAATGGTGATGCATGAACCAATAGAATGGTCACACATGGATTAGTTTGACTTCCTTTGAATTTTCTAGAGAAAATGGATAAAAAAGGCAATAGAAGTGAGAGTGAAGGTTGGCCATAAGTTTAGATGAGAGAGAGAAACGAAAATGAGAAAAGAAGGAAAGAAAAAGGGAAGGCAAGAGGAGAAGGAAAGAAGTTATTAAGGTAAGTTAAAATTCTGGTTTCAATTTCATCTTTCTATTTCAATCTATCTTTCATATTCTTAGAGCACAAATTTAAAGAAACTCAAAGAATAAAAGTTGTAGATATAGGTTTAACTTGACCTCAATGAAAGTGACTTGACAAAATACTGATTAGAGCTCAAGTTATGCTTATTTCCTTAATATTGCTTGTGAAAGACCCCTGTGTAGGAACCTTGTATTATTTCCTGATTTTTGAGGACCTTAGAGTCCGTATTAGTGAAAGTATAAAACATGAAAAATGATTATTTATGTCTTGTTAATGCTTTTGTGAAACGATTTTGTTAGGAAATGTATTGATAATGATTTATTGAGGGTTGCGTATTGGTTGCCAGTCTGTTTCTTACCAGAAATAGGACATAATTTAGATGGAGATTATATTTTAAAGGGAGATGTTGTTTGTGTAATTTTTAGATATATTACGAGTAATGGAAGTATAATTTTAGGGGGAATAAGAATCATGGCATTTGGAGTTTTGTAGAGAGAGCTATGATTAAAAGAAGACAGCTTGTTCATAAAGGAACATTGGGAAGAAAATGATGTAAACATTGCACATAAGGTTAGGTAAGCTTGATGGTTGAGGAGACATTGAGCTGAATTTTTAAGTGAATTATTGACCTATTGACATATGTTAGAATAACATTTATGATGATTGATTAGGTATGAATTTGGTTGTGGTGGTGTATGAATATGAGGTACATGTTTGAGTAGTAAATACATTGTATATTTGTATGCATAAAGGCTTAGGAGCTGTGGATCAAAAAGCTCATACCAAGGATTGTTGAAGTCAAGGGAATGTACACCTTCTTTTGAGGTGAGTTGGAGAAACCATATCTCTTATATGGGAATAGGACATCCTAAGACATGCATAATGACTTGTATTTAATAAACGATATTGTTTTGAATAACTCTTTACATTTAAAGTGCAACTGATGTTTTTATTACGTATTTTGAGAAATGATGTTGTTTTCAACATATCTGCATTTAAAGTGCAAAGGCCAACGTTTTATTTTCTGAAACTACATTTTTGAACAAATTTACACTTAGAGTGCAAAAGATGACTTTTATTGCATAAAATAATATTTTTTAATTTACATATGCATAATCGAGTCATGTTCGCTGTGTGTATGTGTTCTCTTTTGGCTTAGAGCCATAGTAAGGTTTCATTTTATCGGTTAGATCGATAAATAAAGGCACAGTGCCTTACTTAATTTTAGTACTTAATATTTGTATATGATTTTATGATTGGTGAGGTAACGATTGTTCTAGGCACAACAGATTAAGTGACCCCCACACTCTTGACGTTGGTAAATAAAAGTTGAGTCCTCGTATTGACACCTTTCTAGAGGACATGCGAGTGATTGCACACGTAGAGGTTTGGTCACTGATTGGGTCATCACCTAAGGTCATGACTCTCTTGTCGATCGTAGTCTAGACTCATCACAGATAAAAGTCGAGCCAACACCGAGACTCGGTGGGTATGCACACTAGTTTAGCCAACTAATGGTGACACACATGATTGTTTTGGCTTATTATGAGATTTGTTTTCCTGACGAAATTTGATTTTTACATGTGATGCTTTTCTGCTTTGTATAATAGAACTGGAACCTATGTTCACTGGGTTAGTGATTAATAGGCTAGGCCTATGTGGTTCCTAACTAGTATATGTTGAGATTGCTATTAGGCGGACTTAAAAGTCCAGAAGTTGTGGTAAAGTTTTAAATGTGAATATAGAAGTGCGTTTAAAACAGATTTATAGGTACGTTAATTGAGTTTTGGGATTTTCAAAATATAATCATTTTGCTGTCCAAATGTTTTGAAAGGATATTCAATTAGCCTTGCATAGTGGGGTTTAAGGTACCGTGAGTATCCCTAGCTTGGGTATAAGGCGGTTATCATATGCCCGATGTGATTCTGGGTCGTGACAAAAAAGGTCAAATACCTATCCAAGTTGACATTAAGAAGGAATCCAAGTGCTTCTTTTACAAGAAGAAAGGACACATGAAGAAAGATTGTGTCAAACGTAAGGAATGGTTTTAAAAGAAAGGTAATCTAATCTCACTAGTTTGTTTTGAATCTAATATGGCTGAAGTTTGTCATGACACATGGTGGATTGATTCTGGTTATACAATCTATATTACAAATGTGTTGCAAGATTTGGAAAATCCAAGGAAGCTAGTGGGAAGTGAGCAGTATATCTTATCCGAAAACAAGATACGTTCACGTGTGGAGGCTATTGGGGATTGCAATTTAATTTTATGTATTGGTTTTATTTTAAAATTAGAAAAGACATTTTATATTCTAAATTTCTCTAAGAAATTGATTTCAGATTCAAGACTTATACCATTTGGATATTCCTTTCGTTTTTCAGACAAATCTTTAAAGTTACATTATAAATCCAAATTTGTTGGGAATGATACATTATTTGATGGTCTTTTCCATTTTAATTTACAAAATAATATATGTTACAATACAACACATGTTCATACTAGAACAAAACATTGGGTTATGAATGAAAATTCCTCTAAGTTATAGCATCAGAGATTAGGACATATCTCTATAGAAAGGATTAAAAGATTGGTGGTTGACAGAGTACTTAGTACTTTGGATTTTGCTGATTTTGATATTTGTGTGGACTGCATAAAAGGAAAGAAGACTAACAAATTAAAGAAAGGTGCCAAGAGAAGTTTAGACATATTAAAAATCATCCATACAAATATTTGTAGTCCAGATATGGACTACTATAGACAAAAATAGTTTGTCTTATATATAGATGATTGTTCACGATATATGTATCTCTATTTGCCTCATAACAAGAATGAAGCACTAAATGCTTTTAAAATATTCAAAGTAGAAGTAGAAACAATGCAGTAAACAAATTAAGATCGTGAGATCTAATATAGGTAGAGAATATTATGGTAGATATACTAAAGGTGGATAAGCACTTAGTCCATTTGTGAGGCATCTTCAAAAAAATGGGATAACAGCCCAATACACTATGCCTGGACCTCCGGACCAAAATGATGTGGCAGAAACAAGAAACTGAACATTATTGGACATGGTACGAAGCATGTTAAGTAGCTTCAAACTTCTTAAGTTCTTGTGTACTGAAACTCTTAAGATGGTTGTGTATATATTAAACTGAGTTCCAACTAAAGTTGTTCCAAAGATGCCTTTTGAGTTATTTAAAGGTTAGAAACTGAGTTTGCAACATATATGCATTTGGGGATGTTCGTCTGAAGTAAGAATTTATAATCCATAAAAAAATAAATTGGACCCAAGGATCATAAGTGGGCATTTCATTGGATATACCGAACGGTCTAAAGGATATAGATTCTATTGTCCATCACATCACACTAGAATTGTAGAATCAAGAAATGCAAAATTTCTTGAGAATGACTTGATTAATGGGTGGGATCAATTTCAAGATACAATCTCTGATAATGATCATATGGATATTCAACCTTCCACCTCAAATAGTATGGTGACTGTCATTCACAATGATCCTCAAGTTCAAATAGATGTTGTACAAACAGCTATTGAAATTTAATAGCCTACTGTAAACATAAATGACAATCAAGAAATTCCAAAAGTTGCTGATAATCTAGTAGATCCAGTTATTTAGGAATTACCTGACAACAATTAGCAACCAGTTGAACAACAAACTCTACAAAAGAATGTTGGTGTACCATTAAAGAGACCTACTAAAACAAAAAACAATCAACTATTACTAGTGATTACAACATATTTACAAGAATCTGACTACAATATAGGAGCCGAAAATGATCCTGAAACCTTTTCGTAAGCCATGAGTTGCAATGAATCAAATTTATGTTACAATGATATGAAGGAAGAAATGAAGTATATGAAGAATAAAAATGTTTGGGATCTTGTTGAGTTGCCTAAAGGAGCAAAACCCATAAGCTACAAATAGGTGTTTAAGACAAAGAAAGACTCATTAGGCAACAATGAGAGATATAAGACAAGAATCGTTGCTAAAGGAATCACTCAAAAGGAAGGAATCAATTACACATATACATTTTCTCCTGTGTCTAAAAAGGATTCACTTTGTATAATTTTAGCATTGATTGCTCTTGATTTAGAATTGCATCAAATGGATGTGAAAACGGCTCTCTTAAGTTCAACTAAGAGGAAAAGGCTTATATGAAACAAACAGAAGGATTTTCCTATACTAATGGTGAGCGTTTGGTTTGTAAGCTTAAAAGATCCATATATAGATTGAAACAAGCATCCTACCAGTGGTATTTGAAATTCCATGATATTATTTCATCATTTGGTTTTGAAGAAAACATCATGGATTAATGTATATAACAGAAGGTTAGTGGGAGAAAATTTTGTTTTCTTGTATTATATGTGGATGACATATTACTTGTAACCAATAATAGGGGTTTGTTACATGATGTGAAATAATTTCTCTCTAAAAATTTTGAAATGAAAAATATGGGTGATACTTCTTATGTCATTGGCATAAAGATACATTGAGACAGATTTTGTGGTGTTTTAGGTTTGTCTCAAGTAACCTATATTAATAAAGTTTTAAAGATATTTCAGATGAAAGATTGTTCACCTAGTGCAGCACTCATTGTGAAAGGAGATAGGTTCAATTTGGACTAATGCACTAAAAATGATTTTGAAAGGAACAAATGAAAAACATTCTATGTGTTTCTGCAGTTGGAAGCTTAATGTATGCTCAGGTTTGTACAAGACTTGATAATACATTTATTGTTGGAATGTTAGGCAAATATCAGAGTAAACTAGGAATAGATCACTGAAGAGCTGCAAAGAAAGTATTGAGGTACCTTCAAAGGATCAAAGATTACATGCTACGTCCAGACGCATCGACAATCTGGGGGGAACAGGGTACTTAGGTTCAAATTTTGTTGGGTGTGTTGTTTCACGGAAATCAACATCAGGTTATATCTTCATGTTTGCCAATTGAGTCATATCTTGGAGGAGTGCCAAGCAATCTTTGACTACTACATCCACCATTGAGGATGAGTTTGTTTCTTGTTTTAAGGCTACATCACATGGTGTACGGCTAAAGAGTTTCATATATAGGCTTAGACTTGTAGATTCCATTTCTAGGCCATTAAGGATATATTGTGACAATTCAACTGCTGTTTTTCTAACTAAAAACAATAAAAGTGGTAGTCGAAGCAAACACATCGACATCAAGTTTTTATTTATAAGGGAACGTGTTAAGGACAAGAAAGTGGTCATTGAACACGTTAGCACTGAATTGATGATAGCTGATCTTTTAACAAAAGGCATGCCACCAGTAAAGTTTAAAGATCATTTTGATAGAATGGGATTGAGTTTCATTATATAGTTTTCATTGTATGAACAATGTTATTTTCATGAAACGCTTATAATATTTTCTCATATTTTGGTGCAACTTATTGAATTTTGAGAAAATTGATTATTTTGGACTTAGAATAAACATAGGATTTAGTCATTAAGTAATGTTACCACATTCAGTTGATACAATTATGGTATACCGTAATACATGGAAGATAATACTTAATTACTAGAAGACGCCATGATTCATATATTATACTTGGATCGGATTAGGATGTGATACCAAGTTAAACGTATGAACCAAGTGGGAGAATGTGAGTACCTTTCAAATTCTTGCTATAGTAATGGTCCAAACGTTATGCATTTAGTGGGTATTCAATTCTTGATTTTATGGTCACTTTTATTGTGCTTGATGGAAGCACATTCATATAGGTTTTTTCCCCTAATTTTGGGTTCGTAAGCTTCTGTTCTCTCCTGTGAACATACACCATCGTATTTAGAAATTGAGAGCTGAGAGGAATTCCAAAAACGCAACTCTTCAAAAACAAACAACAATAGCAGGAGGTAATTTTGTTTTCTTCCACATTTATTTTATTTGCTTATTCTAATGTATATTATTATTAAATATATGTTAGAATGTGCTTACACTATAATCAATAACAACAATAAATCAAGCTTTAGAAATAATATACCTTATTGTAAGAGTAAAAATCAATAAGTATCAATTGATAAATATATTTAACAGAAAACTTGAAATATTATGTACAGCTTGAAAAACATTCTCAATTTTCTATTTTATTTCATCACCCATTAACATTCTCCCATTTGGTAATACCATCTGGATATAAGATTATTTAAATTAATTTAATATTTTATATAATTATACTAATAAAAATTAATAATAAATTCATCATATTTTAAAATAAATATTAAATACATAATAAATATGTAAAATTTTAAATATTTGTTTATTAAAATTCTTATTTTGTTTTTAAATAAAAATAATAATATTATCTCTAATATTAAAGTATTTTTAAAATGTATAGTTAAATATATAAATAATTAAATCATGTGAATTATATTTTATAGTTAGCATCAAATATTTAAATAACATTTATTTTGCAAATAAGAAACTAAAATAAGTTTTTGTGACTTTATAAGTTATAAAAATAACCAAAAAAATTGAGTAAATTTTAAAATAATTGAGAAAACAAAAAATGGATTTGGAAGTGTAAATCCGAAAGTCTAATTCGCTTAGAAATTGGAATGACTCTAACTGGAAGTTAGTACGACGACCTTAGTCAGTCGACCTACGGGCTACAGGCGTTCCCTTAGCCCATTCGAGTCCAGTATAGTGGCGCCTTGATCAAGAGTTTCTTGAATCGTTCAGTTTTACCCTGTGTTTGGTTCCTGTCCTTGTTAGTGGGGCCAGAAGACAAAACAAAAAAATCCTGTTCCTCTCTTATGTTTGGTTGTTGTCCCTAAATTTTTGTCCTCTGTCTCTGGATGACAAAGACAAAAAAATTTGTTCCTCTCAAAAAGGAAGGACAAAAACTTTTGTCCTCGTCCCCAGACTTTTGTCCAACACCCAACTAATGCCAACAACAGAACTAAAAGGAATACCAAATTAAATATTATCTAATATTTTAAAAAACTGAAAATAAATAACAAATTAAATTGTATCTAATATTTTGATTAATTATTATTATTATACGGAAATTTTTATTACTACGATTATTATTATTATTATTATTATTATTGTTATTATTATTGTCAATATTAATATAATTAATTTATTATTATTGTTATTATAAATTTTGTAT
>JANSVA010000002.1:12914505-12931580 GCA_025504915.1 Erythroxylum reticulatum | reverse complement strand
ATTTTAAAAATATTTTGATCTAAGCTTCATTTTAATGTTCTAAAAACTAGTAACCTTTGTCATCTTTTAGTTTTCCTAGTATGTAGACCTTTTGTCTTCCTTAGAGGCATGTACAAATTCTCTGCAATTTGAGTGATCATTTATCAAACTATGGTATTCTTTTTTAAAATGATGCTGATGTCTCTGTTATTATACATGCTTTTATAGCCTGTTGCTCAAAATGCTAAGGTGGACCATCATCCAGGTGGAGGGCATTGGTTTGCTGCGGGTCTCTCTCCTAATGTGAGCTCACGGTTCTTCTGTTCTTATCATATTTTGGTTTTGGAGTTTGTGTCACCTACCAACATCCCCCTTACCCCTCTGTACGTACATCTGTTCATAAACTATTATGTAGGTTGTAAACATGTAATTGCTGTGGTTTTGTCTCTTTGATCATTGCATCTAATTGTCTCCATTAGTATATGCTATTTTGCTAATATGTAATCTCTGGGACGTATTAGCTGCCACGTCTGTGAAAGGCTCATGTCAAAAAGGAAGAGGAAGACGAGAAAAAACACTGACCATTTTCACATTATGCAGGTGCCAGGTAGGACTAGACCACACAACAGTCCGCACTTTCAGGTCTTTTCTTATGCACATGGAAATAGTTATGGGAGTGTAGGAAGTCATGGTAGCTATAATGATGGTATTGGTCATGGGAGCAGCTATGGAAGTTATGGTGATAGCAATCATATGTTTGCTTATTATTCACCTGTTGCTCCATCTGGAATGAACATGCATCCCCAAGCCAGTATGTCTATGCTTGGAACTAGTCCTGATGCAAGACGGAGATTTATGCATTATTCACATGGAAATGGGCTCGGTATCAGTCCATCAGCAGGAAATTTTGCAGCACTACCCCTTGGAACTAGTCCATCGCAATTCACTCCACCAAGTTCGTATTCTCAAGTTTCGGCTGGTTCTCCTGGACATTATGGCCCAACTTCCCCAGCAAGAAATAGTTGTCACGGATCACCATTAGGAAAATTGGCAGCTGCTACCCAATTTAATAGGAGGAAAAGTTTGGGGTACCCTGGAAGTTGCCAAGTTCAAGAGGGTTCATCTTTGCATTGGCAAGGACAAATTAATGATGGCATGAGCTCTAGCCAAGGTGAGGGAAATCTTTCTGTAATTGGAACATCGACCTCTCACCAACACTCAAACTTTAGTTCTGGAAGCTGGATGCAGCAGCAAGGAGGTGATGGATCTATTCATAATATATCTGGGTCCTTTAAACCTTGTACTAGCATCCAATCAGGGCGAGGTTGTGACAAGTTTGAGGCTAGCCTATCAGTGCCAGACCCTGGAGACTGGGATCCCAATTACAGGTGAAGAGAAGAACTTTCATACTGACAAAAGCTTATTTGACATTATGTTTCTGTTGATTAAGGGATGCATTTATTTGATTTGAGCAAACCAACTAATCCTTTGAAATAGAAATGGCTTTGTCTTTATCTTTGCTTAAATAGGGACTAGCTATGATTGTGCTGTTTGATCACAGTTCAGATAGCCTTTACAGTACTGTGAGAGAGGATAACTAGTTCATCGAATAGATTAGAAATTGATTAAAAGTTTATGGGCATAATCTTGAAAAATTAGGAAGATGGATAAACGAAAGAAATAGTAAGTCCACTTTTATTCTGAAGTGGTTACGCAAAACAATAGTTAATTGAAATTGGTGGACAACCAATGCAGTATTGAGATATATTTGCAATTAGACGTAGCAAAATCATAGAGTACATTTTACATTAATTTAACTTCTTTTTCCAGGGTTGGTATTCATTTATTGATAGATTGAACTAAAATGTCAATTAATTTTCCATTTGAAGATACTGTGGACAACAATCCCTGTTTGTTTCATTGGTGCCTAGCATTGATGAAAAGAAATATTGGTTGCCTCTTCTTGTTCTACTTGATTTCAGTTAGATTTTGCCATATGGCTTTGCTATACCCAAACTCGCAATTTGGAATTTTTGGGAGTTATTGCGATTGTCTGAAGCAGCTTTGACTTGAGTAGGGAAGTTGCCTGCCTTATGAATCCTATAGTCTAGGGTATTGGGGCTTCCTTGCATATGCGGTAGAAAACTACTGATTGGTTGACAGATTACGACAGCGTACTTTCATACGCTAAATCTTATATTCTTGCTCTTATACGGACTAGAATTTATTTGCCTATTAAGGACGTGCACTTTCAATCTGTTTCCTTTTTAATCATTTTCATACTCATCAACGTATTTAACTTGTTTGGGATTTCATGCACTGCATTGCAGCGATGAACTACTTCTGCAAGAGGAGGATGGTTCAGATGTTGGCTCCATGAGCACTGAGTTCAGCAAAAGCATGTATCTTAGTTCAGGAGATCCATCAGTTGGTCTTGGAAGGTCCAGCCGTGTTTCAAACCCAGGCTCCAATTCATCCATCCAAAGGTATGGCTTGGAACATTCACAAGTAAATCATTTGGGATTCTCTGGAGTAGATCAAATACTTATCTATGATCTGGAAATGACTATGGCCGGATATTTTAAATCCAGTTTGAAAATTGCAGTGAGTGAACAAATTGTGGGGATTTTTCTTAAGCAAAATTTCGGGTTTTAAATGGTGCATGTTTTTCATGTTTAATAATAGAATTTTAGATTCGTTGGAGATGGAAGTTGTAAGAATCAGAGCTGATACTTGAAGCAGCCATTTCTTTCTGAATGGTATCTGCTAAAACCTTTCCATACGAACCATTTTTTGGTGCATGTCAGACAAAATGGACCTATGCAAGGATTCCCGCATGCGGAGATTGGCAGCCCTACTTCAGCTCATGATTTGCATGCTGGGTGCGGCCATGTAACCTCAAAGCCTTCTCATTTTATCCCTCACATCTCACAAAGTTCTCCGAGCCGATTAGGACAGCCGCCACTGAACAGGTTTAATCATGGAAGGTCTAGTGGTCGTGAATGGAATCATGTAAAGGTTCAACACCCTCCAGCCAGCTTTGTTTCAGGGGAGCCGCATTCACCCAGAAAGACTTCATTAAACAACGGCATGCCATGGGGTACACACTAGATTTCAATTCAAAATTGCCAATTCTTTTGTATAATCAATATCATTAACTGGGAGTTGGCATTCTGTGGTAGGGCGTAGAGGAAACTATCCCGTCACGACCATCCTACCGGCAGCATCGCGTGGAAGAAAAGATTATGGAAGAATTGCCTAGTTTTGGAATGAATGAGCTTATGATGTGTTTATTTTACTGTGAGGGTGTGCCTTGTGCTTCCAAAAAACCCAAAAAAAAAAAAGGAATTGTACTCAAATAGTTCACGTTCCTAGTGGGCTGATGCTAAGAAAATCATCATCCAGACATGTCCATTCATTGTGGGTGCATAAGTTTAATATAATGATTTCTGTTTTTATTTGTCTGCTTGTACTAGCCCAATATTGCTTTTTCACATTTTATGGACGTGGTAGGGAAGGAACTTGTCCAGAAATATGTTTATCCCCAATCAATCTCTTGCATTTTAATATGGTTGTATCAAACGTAACTTCTTATTCGCCGCGTAATGCGAGGGATGACATGTGAGATTTCAGTGCCACTGGAATGCAATGACTCAGATGTACCTTTATGTTCATACTTTGCGCTGCGGAACACATACACTTAATTCTCAAAATTCTGTGTCGCTTGGGAAGGTGATCTGAACCCTTTGCGCTGACACTCAGTATATTAGAAATTTTATTAGTCACAAAATTATAAATTTTTATAACAATCATTGTTATAATTATAAATTATTAATAAAAATTTCTGAGTAAATAATTATATAAAGTCTAGAATCATTTTATAAATTATAATTAGAATTTTGAAAAATAAATTTAAGAATCGTAATTATCTATTACAACTTAAGTCTTTTAAAGTTTTATAAATATATAAAAAGCTTATAATGAAAAAGTGAGATCTAGTTTTAATTAAATTAAAATTATATATATACATATGAACGAATTTTCTATTATAGGAAAAGATAAAGCAGAGATCAGAAAGGGGAAAATGCAATAGAGTTTGTGTCAGCGTGGCATCCTCTGCACCACTCATGCATGGCCCCAATATCTCTTCTAGCCAATCCCATCTCTCCTTAGTCCTTCCCATATCGCTTCTTTTTGTCATAATGAACCAATTAAAATAAAGATCATTATAGGGATGAAAAATATTTTAAAAAATCTCCCAAAAAATCATGCAAACAGACAATATTGCCTCTGGCTCTGTTTCTCCAAAGCCGTGGGGGAGTGTGTATTGCTCACTTTGGAATCACCGCCTTTTCCCCATTCCCTTCTACTTCTTCTCTTCTCTTTTTCTGTTGTTAGCTACGGCTCAGGTATGAACCTTCGCAAAAGGACCTCTGTTCATTTATGTTCTTATAAAAAGCTTCAACCTTTTCTTCTATTAACTGTTTTAACCCTTTTTCTTTTTAAATTTCCTATTCTTTCTGCTGCATGGGCCTAGTTTAATTCGGTTGTTCTCTGTAAAAATGCTTTGTTCTTTACTTCTATTCTTGTACATCCGCCTCTCTTCTTTGGACCTTCTTGTTGTGCTAAAGCACACTAGTTTTTAGGCACAGCTTAAAACCATTATATTGTAGTCGCTTTGATGTAATTTTATCCTTCACTCCATCTAATCAAATTGTATAGAATTGGTAGTTGGCGAGTTGATATTGCAAATATTGACAAGCGTAGGGAGGCATAGTGTCTTACCCCTTATTGATTGTTGATAAAATTACAATTGAATTCTGGCATGGGTATTCTATATATATATATGTATATTACGTTTCCAATATCATCAGTAATGTATTCTTTGAATTACCCAATTCAATGCATCTTTCGGGTTGTGGTTTGGCATCTGCTTAGTATTGCATCGTGCTGTCATGCTCTTGTGTCATACTTTTATGGTTCTTTACCTGTTTAGAGGAAAGAAACTCGATAATCTTTTCTTCCTTTTTAATTATTTTGTTTGTTAATGTCTTTGCATTTAGGTTCTTTACCAGGAAGCTATCTTGGGAATTGAGTCCAGTTGACGGACTTGAGACGGATTTTAATTCAACTAACCAGTTAAAGGCTTGTGATGGTATTACCATACACTCCGAAAGAAGCCATATGATGGCCACGGCTGCAGTTATTGGACTTAACGGAGGAAAGAGGCTCTTGGGTTCCTCCTATTATTATTCTGATCTCACAGAGAAGCTCCCAGAGCATGGACTAACTTACTACCAAATACCTGCAGTGAAGAGTCTGATAGTTAACAAAAAGCAATCAAGTTACGGCCCAAGTTTCCCATCATCCAACAGAAAAAATCAATCCGCTGGAGCACTTAAAGAACATGTGGATGCTACATCGACGGCAGCGACATGGTTTAAGATATTCAATGACATAGGACAGGAAAGTTCTGAACTTGACTTTTCTGTGGAGGCTCTTCTTCTCTTGCAGAAGTCTATGCTGGAAAAGCAGTGGAATCTTTCTTTTGAGAGGACAGTCTCGAGTGATTCACCTAGTAGAAAAACATGCAAGGACATACCAATCACCTCGTCTGGGGTGTCTGCTAGACAACGGAGAATGAATACAAAAAGGAAAGTTCTGAGCAAATCTTTGACACAATCTACTCTTAGTAAGCAGCTAAGATCTGTTATTAGTCCAGAGCTGTTGAAGAGAGGACTTAAGGGTTACGTGAAGGGTGTAGTAAGTGAAGATCTGCTCACTCATGCAGAAGTTGTGCAGTTGTCAACGATAATAAAAGCTGGCCTTTCATTAGAGGAGCATAAATCCAGGTGATCATGAAACACAATCAATTATAGACATTATATGCATATCTGGAGTAGCTTATTCATCCTTATCATTGGCAACTGATTAAGAAAAAGATGAAATTATGATGACGAGCTATGTATTTTATAATAGACTTTATTTTAGGGAGATAGACCGCAGAAGCATTGATGACTAATGACTTGGTAATAATTGAATTTTAGGATCTTCTCTTTCCATTTCTGCCACCGTCTGAGCTCTGGACAGATTCTTTGACTAGAAAATGTTGATGTAGATTCTGTCAATATGTCCAACCAATATTAGAAGTCTTTTGAACCACAATAATATTGCCCTTGACCACTTTTAAATTTCTCTATTAGCAGTTAGTTCAAAGTGAGAGATGAAGACCTATTTCCTTTTACATTTCAAGTTCCCTGAACTAACATTCTGATATAGATTTTCAGTGAAACTCAGAATACTCACTTTGATACGAAGTAATCTAGCATGGTGTCATTCATGTAGGTTTTTACTCTACTCAAACTCAGAATACTCACTTTGATACAAAGTAATCTAGCATGGTGTCATTCGTACAGATTTTTACTCTTAACTTCTGTAATTTGTAACTGCAGGATAAAGGAGAGATTAGGTCAAGAACCTTCTGATGAGCAACTTGCAGCTTCTTTGAGAGTTTCTCGTTCTGAATTACAGTCAAAATTGCTCGAATGTTCTTTGGCAAGAGAGAAGCTGACAATGAGCAACGTTAGGCTAGTGATATCTATAGCTCAAAGATACGATAACATGGGTGCTGAGATGTCTGATCTTGTTCAAGTAAGATTTCTTCTACAATTAATAAATGAACTTGGTACATTTTTGCAAAAATAAGTATACATCAAATTACTTGTGTGTTATTTTCATGTTTGCAATTGTTGAAATTATTCTACTGCAGGGAGGGCTGATGGGATTATTGCGTGGCATTGAGAAATTTGATTCTTCAAAAGGATGCAAAATTTCAACTTATGTTTATTGGTGGATACGTCAGGTAGGATACACTCTTCCTCCCAGGACGAAATTAGTGCATTGCACGATGATAGCTGTCAATATAATAAACATTTGCATTCATAATAGACAGAAAATAATTTGGAGAAGCCACATGCATTTCCATATCTTACTCATGTTTATTCATACCTTCAAGGGCTGATGTTGAAGTCAATCCCTTTTTTAATCAGTTAAGAACATATTTGAAATTGCCGATGTTCGAAGTTCATTTTCTGTTTAGTTTTGTCTTGGTTTGTTAGAGGTGCACGGAAAGTCTTCACCAAGCAATATTGCAAATCGTCAAGCACTTCCATTTTATGCCCCAAGAAGTTATAAAGTTGGATACTATACTACTGAGAAAATAATGCAATTTCACGTTTATCACAGGGTGTCTCGAGAGCTTTAGTTGATAATTCAAGAACTTTAAGATTGCCTAACCATCTACATGAAAGGTTGAGCTTGATTCGAAATGCAAGGATTAAACTGGAAGATAAAGGAATAAGTCCTTCCATCGATGTAAGTATGTCTTGACTTCCTCTGAAAGCAAAATAATTATTTTTCCCCGTCCTCGTATATTAGTGTGAGTGCTTCATTCC
Organism: Erythroxylum reticulatum; assembly: GCA_025504915.1. Classification (NCBI taxonomy): domain Eukaryota; kingdom Viridiplantae; phylum Streptophyta; class Magnoliopsida; order Malpighiales; family Erythroxylaceae; genus Erythroxylum; species Erythroxylum reticulatum. The sequence goes on along the minus strand of JANSVA010000002.1, from coordinate 12,924,147 downwards.
ATTATCGATAAAGTTAGTAATGAATCAAGAATATTTCATAAAAATTTGTTATTCACTCATTTTCAGGTTTGCTGTACTTATATGTATTGCTTGATTGTTATTTTTCAGAAAATTGCAGAGTCGTTGAATATGTCCCAGAAAAAAGTGAGGAATGCAACCGAGGTACTAAAATTTTGGGTTTTTCTCATTGTTGCATGTCAAGCTCTTACCGATCTACGGACTTACCATACCAAACCATATGTTATATTTAGGCAATAAATAAGGTCTTCTCACTTGATAGGGAAGCATTTCCGTCTTTGAATGGTCTGCCCGGTGTAACTCATCATAGTGTAAGTGTTCTAAATCCTTTGTGTAAAAAGAGAAGTATATTTGTTTGGTTCCTTTCCAGTTCATTATTAACTGTTTTTCTTTCTCTCTAATAGTACATAGGAGACAACCGGGTTGAGAATATCCCATGGCATGGAGTAGATGAGTGGGCTCTTAAGGTAAAGAGTGCCAAGTGAAACTCAGAAACTGATCTAAACAAAATGTCCTACATCGATGAGACTCTATAGCCTGTATACAGAAAGATGTGCATTAAATATTGAATGAAATAAGTTGAATGCGCAGGCGCCCACTTGTATATAACACGCATAAGAGAAACCACAACTTTCTCAATAACTAGTAAATGCTTCTCTCAATTGCTGCTTAGGTATTGAATGAGACTTGAGATATATTTTATGTGGGGTGCAGGAAGAGGTAAACAAGCTTATGAACTTGACTCTACGAGAACGAGAAAGAGAGATCATTCGTCTGTATTACGGTCTGGATAACGAAAGCCTTACATGGGAAGACATCAGCAAGCGGTGAGCGAGACTTCTCTAACAACAGTATGTTTATGATAACGTAAACAGGAGGTTCTCATTTTTTGTCCTTGTTGGTGTCTTCAGCATAGGATTGTCCAGAGAAAGAGTTCGGCAAGTGGGACTGGTAGCACTTGAGAAACTAAAACACGCTGCAAGGAAAATGAATATGGAAGCCATGTTAGCTAAACATTAGCTTGGTGTGTATTTCATGAGGAAGACACGCACCAACAATGTATACAAGCGGATTCCTGTTTCCACGTTTTCTCTTATTTCTTTTTTCCCCCCGCTTCCCTTGACAATAGGAGTTGAAATGAAATTTCTGTAAAGCTACACACCAAATGAGCTTTGTAAATTGGAAATGACAAATTTCAAGTAAATGATAATTATCTCATGGGTTATTACAAGGTTCGGTCAAACTTTAAAATTGACGTAATAAGGTTTTAGGTTAATTGACTTAAATAATCTAATTAAGTACGAGCTATTATATTTATAGAAACTTTAGTGATATATTCTTAATTTATGATGTATCAATTAGGAATAAGCATATTATATTGGTTATGGGGTCCTATAGGGTATTTGGGTTTCTTAATTACATCTATCCAATGAATGAATTCAGTTACTTTTTCCATAATTAAGTTGATTAAGAATAATCTAGGCCCTGTTTGTTTCCGTTTTTCCTTGTGGTTTCAAAAAAGAAAAAACAATTCATTAAAACACGTTTGGATGAGTATGGTTGCCGTTTCTTGTTTTTTTTTTTAAAACCGCAATAAATTTATAAAAACATAAAAAAGACGTTTTGTAAGATTTTAAAACATGATTTTTTTATTTTTTTTCCTTGTAACACTAGAACACAAAAATACTACCAGAAAGTTTCAAGCAACATCAAAAGTGAGATAAGCAACACAAGTCAGTAACCAACCATCTGCCATTTGGTCATCGTCAAGGAAGCTACCCTCCGACTAGTCCACTGTCCCTGACACTACCTTCCCTACACACAACGAGCAAGAACCAGCCCTGCATGAATACGGTAAATCAACACCTTCCTCCTCTGCGTGGTCAAGAATGTACACATTGTCTGGGATTGTTATCACTTTCTCTCCTTCTGGAGTAATAAGCTTCACGTTGTACGCCGCCATAGCCTTAATCCGCCCTCCGAATTGCTTAACTCTACTTAGAATTTCAACAATAGTCTCCACATTTCCTTCATGAAGGTTTCGGGAAATCCTGCTGGCAACAGGAGCTAAACTCAGAGCAACAACGAACTGCTCCACGTCGATACCAAAAGCAATAACCGACTCGGCAACCATGGCGAAGTCGTGGAGGTGGCCATCTTCAGCGAGTCTAAAGGCGAGGTGAGCGTAGTAGCTGAGGAGGGAGCTGCAGCATGTGGTGGAGTCGCCGCGGACCGGAGAGGAGTGCGGGAGTGGAGCGTGGAGGAGCTTGGATTGCGAAACATAATGACTTCATTTTTTTGCGACAAACTGGTTCTGCATCTTCACCCAATATCTCCAAGTTTGTTTTCTTATGCGATATGAACCAACATAGAACTATAAAAAGGAAGAGAGATGTGAAAAAAATAACACTAGTTATACTTATTAAAAGCAACTTCTACTTTAAAGATAAACTTCTGCATTTTTTTGTGGCGATAAAGAAGAGATGCACTTTCTCTCTTCCTCTGAATAATTTTTGTGCTCTTCCTCTGAACAATTTTCGTGCGAGTGTTTAGTTTTTGCTTCAACTCCTGCTAAACATAACGTTTTTTGCGAAAAACTGGTTCTTATAAAGAACCAATACAGTAATGTTAAAGTTTTTTTCTTGATCCTTGTGTCATTTAAAGCAGAGACAACTACAGCTATTTTCTTCTTTCTCACAGTTTCGCAGCTGTTTTATTCTTGGAATTTACGTCGTTCTTTGCATGGATGGAGCACATGACTTTAATGTGGCATGGAGGCTTTATCCTTACTTTTTATCTTTCACGCAGTTACCGTGAAGCCTTGCTTCACGTCTCTTTAATGTATTTGTAGAGTGTCAAGTGGAGGCATTGAATGGTTCACTCATTTAATGTGGCATTTAATGCTCTTCTAAAACTGCCTTGAAATCCATGTCATCACCAGCACTTTTTGTCTCTTTAATGGTGCCCCAAAACTCTTCACTTGAATCACTTCTTCCTTGAATCCTAGCAATGGCATTGTACGTGACAGTATTGTGTTCATAACTTTCACAGCTACCAATGTTTTTAAAAATAAACTCTTACCGATAGGCTTTATTTTTGCACCCTAATTAGCGTTTAATAAGTATTATTTTAGTAATATTGAGGTCCAAAATGGTATTCACGATAATAGTAAAGATTTACTTACACCTTTTTGTAAAATATTGAGGTGTATATAAAAGGTCAAGTAATTTTCTATAGTGCATACTGTTTTCGTTTGTATTTTTATGTGCATGAATTCGAACTAAACAAAAGTAGAAAAAAAGGTTCTCTTTATGTCATACAATTAATGTGTAATTTTTTAATAATATTTGATTTTTATATATTTAATTTTAATTAATTTAAAAATATAATGTATTATATTATAATTATTACACATGATAGCATAATTACAACAAAATATAAATATGATAATAAAATCAGACATGTTTTTGTTTTCAGCTTTTTATTAGAAATCTCAACCAAACAGATTTTTGTTTTCAATTTTTATATTAGAAATATCAACCAAACATTTTTTCATTTTTTAAAGAAAAAATAAAAACTAAAAACAGGAAACAAAAACAAAAAACAACAACAAAAAATCAGAAGTGAAACCAAACGGCCTCGATGATTGATCTGGATTTATATTGTAAATTTTATATTAAAATCTAGCAATTGATATTATAGTCTATATCATATTGAATTGTTGAGATTTGTAGATCGATTTTTGTATAATCTTGTTCTTTGGAAAAGTATATTCCTTTTTATATGTTGATAGCTTTGTTTCTTTTAAGGTTTTCATAGTTAAAATTTTTTGATTAATAAAAAATAAAACTATGCTATGATTTGTTGGTTTGGTAGAGCACTAACCATCCATGCTTATGTTTCTAGACCATTATTTGTTTGAACTAAAGATTGGCCAAGTATTATAAAATTATTGCATATTGTTTACATAAATCTTTTAAGGTTTATAACTTTTATGGTTTTTTGAATCTTACTCGAGATTAATAATATTTATGGCTTTGATTTGTTGATAATATGAAATTATAATAATAATTCAGTAATTGATTAATTAAATTCAATTTTGATATTTGTATTTATTAATTTTTAATAATTAATAATTTAAAAAATTAATTGAATAATATGTTACCAAGGTAATCTCTTTCGTGTAGATTAATTAATTTTAGAAAATCAAAATGGATTTATGTGGATGAATTTTAAATAAAAAATAATCAGCTCAAAGGAAGATTGTTGTTTGTCCAAAATTTAAACACACGTATTGTAACAAATATGTGGTAATTATTTGGCTTTTCATGTACAACAATGCTAAGAAGAGAAAGAAAGATAAGGAAGTTATGTATTATAAGAGGAGATTTTAAAACAAAAGAATGTTGAAAGTACTCATTTAGTATAAGGAATCTTGCATATTTCTTTAGGCTATGTTTGGTTGGAGGCTTATTAATAGAATTGAATAGAATGTAATATTATTCCATCATTTAAAAGGAGGGTTTATAATATAATAGAATGAGATGAAAGAGGAGGACTTCATATTACATCCCATTCCCTACTAAACAGTAAAAATGAGAAAGCTCCGATTTGGAAGGTTTAGGATAAAATGTAAAATGATAAACAATTTTTCACTATATTACATTATAAACCCTTCTTTCAAACAACATTTCACTATATTATATTATAAGTCATTTCATCCCTCCCAAACAACAATTTTCGAGTATTATATCCATTTATATTTCATTTCATTATAAGTTATTTCATTCCATTCTATTAAAAACTTTACGCTTAACCAAACATGGCTTTAGTTTTCAAATCATCCTTATACTTAACCTACAAGAAGTCTAATGTATGCTTAGGTATATATACATCTGAATGTTGTGTACATTGTTGAAATACTAGGGCAATGATTTGGGCAATTCAAGAATAGATTATTAAAAAGCAGTTAAAAGGGATATGTGGTATCTTAAGACAACTAAAGATTATATGCTCATATATAAGAGATGAGATCAACTAGAAATTAATGGATATTATGACTCTAATTTCAAGAGATCCCAAGATAGTTGTAAATCTACTTCGTGCTATATCTACTTGCTTTTTGGAGGAACTATTTTCTAGAAGAATGCTAAGTAGAAGCTCATATCTTCTTCCACCATGGCAATTGAGTTTATAGAATGTTATGACGCATCTAATCATGAAATACGACTATGGAATTTTGTCATTAGCATACAAATTAAATATGGTATTAAAAGACTATTAAAGTTATTTTGTGATAATAAAGTTGATATTGTTGAATTTAAACAATAACATTAGCTTGTCACAGTTAAAGAACATCGATATTAAGTTCTTAGTTGTTAACGAAAGAATTATAGTATTCATATATCTAAAAGATATATTAGGACAAACTCTATGATTGTAGATCTGTTGAGTAATGGTTGTTTATTTCTACTTTTACTTTTAGCTTTCTATTTTTGCTTTCATATTTAGTAAAAAAAAACTATCTGTTTGAGTTTTTGGTTTTGGTTTCTTCCAAAGTTAAAAAATTATGAAAAATCATAGAAGGTAGTTTTTGTTTTTTGTTTCTGTTTTTTCATAATTTGATTTACTATCAACCAAATACATAGTATTCAATTATTTAATTTTTAACAAGAATTATGAATAATTTAATTTTACTTACTAATTTTATTTAATTTTTTTAATTAAATTAAAAATTAATTTAAATATTTATTGATAAATATAATTACATTTAAAGTTTCTTCAAAATATATAAATTTCAAATAAAATTTGATCTAATAATTAAAATATATTTAAAATAAATATTAATTTTTAAATTATTTATTTTAATAAAGTAAAATAATTTTATTAATAATTTGTTAATAATATTATATAATATATTAAAATAAATTTATTTAATTGAAAATAGTTTATCCTTAATTTTTATCTAATATGTAATTATTAATACTGATAAAAACATAACTACATTGATATCAACAACTAAACAGGTTTTTATTTTTATTTGAAACAAATAGAAATTGAAAACAAAAACTAAAACTAAAACTAAAACTAAAAACCGCAACAGAAAAATGGAAGTAAAATAAGTACTGTATATAAATAAGTGATTATATTTCTAGCTTATGACAAAAAATTAGGAATAAGTACCATATCAAAATAAATGGTTAGAGACCATATGGGTTTTCTTTCAATGTTTTTAAACCGAACTAGTTCAATTGATTTAATAGTGAAAACTTTGAATCAGTCAACTTTTCAGCTCTGTTTTCAACGTTTTAATTTGATTTAGTTTAATAATTTTTGTTATTAAAATTGATCAATTTTTTAATTAATCGACCAGTTTTCATATATTAATCAACTTTTGTAAACCAAAATAAACAAATTAAGTTATATTAACATTCATTTTTAATTAAACTTTAGATTTTTTGATTGGTAAGGATAAGCTTCCTCAATCATTTTTCAAATACTTTAATTTTATTCAATCTTTAATCGGTTTTATAACGGTTTAATATCGGTTGAACGTTTTAAATTTTAAACCATTTGTCTTACTAGTTTAACTACCGATCTGGTTTTTAAAATATTAGTTTCTCTTATGATGTCTTATTATTGGAAAAGACAAATAATTTATACATATATATTGAAAGGTCAAAAGGCAAAATGAACTAAAACACCTTAATCACATCTATTTTAATGGATTTAGATATCTTTGTAATTAAATTTATTCTTGAAAAGTATAAGTAATTGATTCATATTCATCTTGTAAATTTTAACTAACTTTACACACACACAAACACACATATGCACGCTCAGATATATATAATTAAGGATGGACACAAATAAAGGATCTTTCATAAAAGGTCATTATCGTTCTCTCGTGTCTTTTAGACATTTTCCTTTTAGTTTTTCATTTAATAGTTAGCATTAATATTTTGATTACGTAGTATTTATTGTGAGCCAATTCTAACATATACTTCAACAATAATATATGTTAGAATAACATATAAATTAAATGTGGAAGAAAAACGAAATACCTTTAGCCATTGTTGTCTTTGTATGAAGTCTATGTTTTGAAATTCTTCTAAGCTCTCAATTCCTGATTGATGTTGTATGTTTTCATAAGAAAAAAGAAGCTTAGAGAACCCCAAAATCTACAAGAAAGCTTATATAAATGTGCTCCTATCAAGCACAATATCATTTACCATAAAACTACGAATTCATATCCACTGAATTCATAATGTTGGACCATTTATGACACCAAGAATATGAAAGGTTCTCACATTCTTCCATTTGATCCATATGTTTAACTTGGTATCAAATCCTATTCCGATCTAAATATAGTATACGAATCATGACGATAGGTTCTCTAATGGATGAGTATTATCTTCTATTTATTACAATATACTATAATGGTATCAATTCAAATGTGGTAACATTACTTAATGAAGAAACCCTATGTTTTTTCCAGGTCCAAAATAATCAATTTTCTCAAAATTCAATAATGTGCACTACAATATGAGAAAATATTATAAGAACTCTATGAAAACAAGATTGTCCATATAATGGAAACCATATAATGAAACTCAATCCCATTTTAATAACATGATCCCTGAACTTCATTGATGGCATGCCTTTTGTTAAAGGATCAGCTATTATTAATTCAACGATAATGTGCTCAATGACCACTTTCTTGTCCTTAATATGTTCCCTTATAAATAAAAACTTGATGTTGATGTGTTTACTGTGACTACCACTCTCGTTGTTTTTAGCCAGAAAACTTACAATTGAATTGTTACAATAAATTTTCAATGACCTAAAAATGGAATCCACGAGTTTAAGCCCATATACGAAACTCTTTAGCTATATACCTTGTGATGTAACCTCAAAATAAGAAATAAACTTAGCCTCCATAGTGGAAGTAGAAGTCAAAGACTGCTTGGCACTCCTCCAAGATATGAATTTATTGGAAAACATGAAGATATAACTTGATGTCGATTTCCACGAATCAACACACCTAGCAAAATCTGAATCTGAGTACCCTATTATCTCTAGATTGTCAGTTCGTTTGTACATAAGCATGTAATCTTTGATCCCTTAATGGTACTTCAATACTTTCTTTGCAGCTCTCTAGTGATCTAATCCTGGGTTAATCTGATATCTGCTTAACATTCCAATAGCAAATGCAATGTCAGGTCTTGTATAAACTTAGGCATACATCATCTTTCGACTGCAAAAGCATATGGAATGTTTTTCATTTGTTCCTTTTCAAAATCATCTTTAGGTTACTAGTCCAAATTAAACCTATCCCCTTTCACAATAGGAGCTACACTACTTGAACAATTTTTCATCCAAAATCTCCCTAAAATTTTATTAATATAGGTTTCTTGAGACAAATCCAAAATATCACGACATCTATCTCGATGGATTTTAATGACAATGACATAAGATACATCACCCATATCATTCATTTCAAAATTCTTAAAGAGAGATTGTTTCATATCATATAACAATCCCCTATCATTGGTTGCAAGTAATATGTCATCTACATATAATACAAGAAAACATATTTTACTCTCACTAAACTTCTGATATATACGCTGATCCATGGTATTTTCTTCAAAACCAAATGATGAGATAATATCATGAAATTTCAAATACTATTAGCAAGACACTTGTTTCAATCTATGTATGGATCTTTAAAGCTTACAATCCTAAAGCTCACCATTATCAGAGCAAAATACTTCTAGTTGTTTCATATAAACCTCTTTCTCTAGGATACCATTTAAGAAAGTCATTTTCACATCCATTTGATACAATTCCATGTCAAAATGATATACCAATGCCAAAATTATACAAAGTGAATCTTTTATAGACACAGAAGGAAATGTATCTGTGTAATCGATTCCTTCCTTTTGAGTGAATTCTTTAGCAACGAGTCTTACCTTATATCTCTCAATGTTACCTAATGAGTCTTTCTTTATCTTCATTTGTAGCCTATTGGTTTTAATCCTTTAGGAAAATTAACAAGATCCCAAACATCGTCATTCTTCATCTAATTCATTTATTCCTTCATGACATTATACCATAAATTTGATTCATTGCAACTTATGGCTTGTGAAAAGATTTCAAGATCATTTTCGGCTCTTATATTGTAGTCAAATTCTTGTAGATATACAACATAATCAATAGTAATAGTTGATTTCTTGTTCTAGCATATCTCCTTAATGTTGCACCAACATCCTCCTATAGAGTCTGTTGTTCGACTGGTTGCTGAATGTTTTCAAGTAATTCTTGAATTACTGGATCTACTAGATTATTAGCAACTTGTGGAATTTCTTAATTGTCATTTATGTTAACAATAGGTTGTTGCATTTCATTAATTAGTTGTACAACATCTATTTGAACTTGAGGATTGTTGTGAATGACAATCACCTTACTGTTTGAGGTGGAAGGTTGAGTATGCATATGATCATTATTAGAGACTATATCTTGAAATTGATCCCTCCCACTAATCAACTCACTCTTAAGAAATTTTGTATTTCTTGATTCCATAATTGTAGTGTGATGTGATGGACAATAAAACCTATAACCTTT
>JANSVA010000002.1:12889967-12901566 GCA_025504915.1 Erythroxylum reticulatum | reverse complement strand
TCATAGTACTTACGAGCATATTTATACCCTACAAAATAATAGGGTTTGTTACAGAGTTGGATACAAATATACATCCCAGATTTATCTCCCTAAACTACTCGTATACATCCCTAATTTCTCTCCAACTTCTATTCTAATTATGTCTACACAACCACTTTCAAATCCAACGGTGTGATGATAATATTATAGAAGCATAGAGTTAAATTGTTTCTATTTATATAAACAAGATGGATGCACATGCAAATGCACGTGCACGTGCACAGTCCGACGGAGAAGAAACAACAGCAACAGCAGCAGCAAGATGATTCGACACTTCTCAAGTTCAGTTCCTAATTTTCTACATTCACTCCTAAAATATCTTCAAACTCGAACTGAATCCACCAACAAAGCCTCCACATCACTCTCCCTCTTCCTCCCATTTTTATCACACTCACTTTCTCACTCTTTTAGATGTTAGAACTGAACTGCAATTAAAACATACTTATGTCTTTGATAGTCACAGTGCCCGTGCCGGCTGCCACTACGACGCCGCCTCGCCGACGGCGTTCCTTCTTCTTATCCCCTGAAAAATTCCCCTTTTATTTTACTCCATCCTCCTCTTCCTTCTCCCCTTCTCCTTCCCAAGCTGCTCGCAACTCCTCCCTCTTTCCAGTGATTCGCCGCCTCCGCCTTTCTCCGCTTCCTGCTCTCGGCTCCGACGTTCCACACCCTCATCCTCTTCATCAGGTATCTATATATACAACTTGTTTTGGGTATTATTAATTTTCTCTGTTAATCTCAATTCTTCTTCTTTTGTTTGATTTTGTGGGATTTCCAACGGAAGTTGAAGAATAGCAAGAGCTTTGAGGAATGGGATTCTTTGACAGCCGGATTCGCGGGAGCTGCCAATATCCCGTTTTTGGTCATTCAAATGCCTCAGATCATCCTCAATGCACGCAACCTTATGGCTTCAAATAAAACTGCCCTTTTGGCTGTACCGTGGCTGGTATGTCACAGCATTAAACTGAAAATGTCACACCTCTTTATTTAAATAATAATGCAGGAACTGAAAATAATTGCGTGAAAATTGATGTTACAAAATGCAGGGGATGCTTACGGGCTTATTAGGAAATCTTTCCTTACTATCATACTTTGCCAAGAAGAGGGAAAAGGAGGCAGTTGTGGTGCAAACACTGGGAGTCGTATCCATATACATTGTGCTCTCCCAGCTTGCAATGGGGGATGCAATGCCTCTTCCTCAGTTTGTGGCCACATCAGTCGTTGTAGCCACCGGTCTGGTGTTGAATTTCTTGAATTACTTTGGGATGCTCAATGCTAAGATCTGGCACTTTTGGGAAGATTTCATAACTGTCGGCGGAGTATCAGTCCTTCCCCAGGTTCTCTCTTGATTTTAGAATGCGCTTGCAGTTCACTTTTTCTGATCAAAGATCCCTGTCTATAGATGCATCTTAACATTTAGACTATGACGTAATGGATATACTTTCAGTAGCTTCTTACTGATTCTTGGTTTTTTTCAATATTCATGGGCAGGTTATGTGGTCAAATTTTGTCCCGTATGTACCAAACACTATTTTGCCAGGGTCGATAGCATTCGTTATTGCTTTGGCCACTGTTATCATGGTAAGATTTTGGGTTTCGTTAAATTTTTATCATATGAAGTAATATCATAAGCAATATTTTATGATGGCGAAAAAAGTTGAAGCATCAATAATGTGGTTGTTTTCATATTGACATGGTGTGAGCACACTAGTTTCCCTCTTGGGTGGACATGAGGAAGCAGGCACTGCTAATCAATTAATGAGGAAGCAGGCACTGCTAATCAATTAACAATCTGGCATCCTCCCCATGATTAGATGTCCTGCGCTTGGATTATGGCCTAAAAATCTCTTCCTTTAATTGCTCTTCCCTTGTCTGGTGACTTTTAGGAGATAAACTGTATTAAGATATTTATCTGACCTATTTTCTCAGGCTTCATTTAAGTTAGCTGGTTGTTTCCAAAAGATTTAGGTATTATTTTTGTATCCTATAGACTAACTGCTTTTATGGTTTGCAGGCAAGAACAGGTAAGCTTCCAACAAAAGGTGTCAAATTTGTGGAGTCAGTATCTGGATGGACAGCAACTCTTCTCTTCATGTGGATGCCTGTCTCACAAATGGTGATATTTTCTTCCTTCTTCAAATGTTTATCATTCAGACTATATAATTAATTTACAAGCGCTACATTAACCTTAACCTCTCCTCTTTAGTGGACAAATATCTTGAATCCTGATAACATTAAAGGCTTGTCGGCTTTCTCGATGCTCCTTGGTATGATTGGAAATGGACTCATGATCCCCCGAGCTCTGTTTATTCGTGATTTGATGTGGTAATGTTCTATTTTGCAATGAATTCCTTGGAGTCTTGCTAACTATGTATTATAATCCTTGGATGCTTGAATCCTAATCTGGTTGCAGTCGCTTTCTAGATGAACTTTTCACTCCTAGGGCAGCTATTGCAATGAAATGGGCAATATCCGTTGATATTATCTTGATGCTCTCACGTATTTGCTTTGACATTACATTTAGCCTCCAGTTGTTTTCTTTTATCGCTAAACTGATCCAGTTGCTTCCTTTTATCGCTAAACTGACTTCCTGATATTAACCAGACTCTCTCTTCTTTTCTGGGCTGAACTGACAACTGTTCTATGGTACATGCTCTTTAAGAACTAGAATCATCAGAATATGCATTCCCCACTTCCAATGCAATCCAAAGTACTTTGGCAACAGTACAGAGTATTAGAAAGTATTATGCATCATATTCTGATCTAGTAAATATCACCAAGAGGACATTAGGAGCATCTTGGGTTTTATTTTGCATTCCAACTCCCAAAAGCAACTCCTTACTTGATGATGTCTAACTCGGCGATTTATTCCCCAGTTGGTATGATATTTTAGTGTTACACAAGAATTATGAGCACAAAATATTTTTATATTTGTTTAGTATGCATTGACGCTAATGACTCATCAAAAATAGTTCCGTAGAAACAACTTGGATTTTAGTTTCATTTAATTTTGAAAAAAAACTTGGATTTTCAACCAATATAGTCTATAGCACAGTAAAGGTGGAATACAGCATATGAGACTAGTTTTTATCTTTTACCGAAAGGCTACATTAGATTCAGAGGCATCGTGTGGAGTGTTGGAGATGAATAGCAACATGTACAGACATAAATTACTCACTAAGAATGTTTTAAGCTCTGCCCTAAACTGATGTTCCGCAAGTGAGAGTTTCCAAACAGCAATCATTGGGAATATATCACAGAGATCCTAGAGGTTATTCATAAATTCTATCCTAATTGGGAATGATGACAACTGCACTCATTACAAACTATCTTGTGGATCTAAGAATGGCTTTGAACTGAATCTTTTGATGCACATTGATGATGCCCTGGTTGACCATAACTTGATAAAGATGGGCAAACATGGATTTTATCAAGGTGTCGTTGAAATTTGAATTAACAAGGATTGGGGGATCATCTTTCTGCATGACTTGGATAACATTTTGGTTGAACTATGTCACAGGTTCACTGGCTCTACTTGGGCTGCTTTTTTCTATGGATACGGGAATATATTATGCATGTTCTGGTAAGTTCCCTTTTCTTTGGTAATCTTTACCCTCTGTTATCTCGTGTAATTGTTCTTTGCACATCTAAGAAACCTAAGACGTACTGACAAACTTGATTGTCATCGCAGCTTTAATTCTGTCAGCAGGGAATTCTTTATTGCATCAACTATTGGTTTGATTTCATGGATAGGTTGCTCTCTATCCTTATTATAGCTCTTTCTCTTTTCCCCCCTTAGTTTCACTAAAATGCTGACAGGCTAGACATTCAATTGATGTTGAACTGAAATTGTCTCTGTGATGTGTTTTGGTTTGACAGGGATGACTCTTTGGAGGGACACAGCAGTGCATGGTTATCACACGCCTCTGAGGTCCTTAAAAGATTTGACTTTTGGTTCATGACTTTTGAAATCCGAATTTTTACTGCTGAAGTTGGAACTTGGTTGACGCAAAAGTAACCCGACTACTAGATGTCTGAAAATTCAAGTACCTCCGGGATTGAGATGCCTATGGTCGTTCATGTCTACAGTCTGAAACCATTGTCAAACTCAAACCCACGAAGTTAATTAGGCCGTCAGAGTTATAATTTTATATTGTCTTAAAAAAAGATATGAAATACCAAATAAGCCTACATGAGTTCATGTTCTTCTCGAGCAAGAATAAGAAGCTGATCATTGAACATAATTGTCATTTGATTTAACAATAATAATAAAGATAATTGAAGTGAATTTTTTATACCTTCACTCAACTTTAATAGCCTAAAATTTTCTTAGCATAAATTGAACAATTTTGTACCGATTTCTGGTTCTTTTGCACTGACTATTGGCAATGTTCATTTGATCTTTGCACCCTAATCATTTCGCAATTCAAACTAAATTTCAATGTGTTAAATATGTTTAATTTAAATCTTAAAATGGTGTATTTTTTAAAAGGGAATACCATATTTTATTGTTTTTATTGTTTGTATTGGTCGCAATAAAACTCATGCATCTTAATTAAACTTATGAAATTTATATGCCCATAAAACATGTTTTTGGAAATTAATTGGAGTTTTTGATGTAATTAGACGAGGAAGAATATATGAAGAAGAGAGACAAAAGATCGTGTAGAATATTTGGTTGTTTTGTATCTCCTGAATTACGACAACGGCATGCTTATATTATGAAAACGATGGTTATTAAATGTTAACAATAACAAGACAAAAGGGTTAAATTGAATCTTAAAGTTAAAACGTTTAAATTAAATTTTCACGTTTATCAAATATTTAAAATAACTACTACTTTAACATACTAAGTACAATTTTGTTAATTTTTTAGGCCTAATTTTTCTTTCAATGAACCCACATGTCACATGTCCTAACATATGAAACCCACTAACAAATATATTTGGAAAAATTAGTAGGGATGGTAATGGGCCAAGCCAAGCCTAGGCCTGCACAAGCCTAACCCCTACTGTTGAGGCCCGATCAGACTAGAGGTAGCGGGACCCAACGACCTAATTTTTTAAAAAAATTAATGAGATGTTTGAGTGAAACTTATTAATGTATTTTTATTGTAATAGACGGTTTCCAAATTTTACTTAGGGTAAGAATGTTAGACTTTTGAGTCATATCATTTTAGAATTAATGAGGTGCATTTCATTCACAAGCATACTATAAGCATACACATGTGAATCATGATTTAGAAAATATTGTAAAGATTGTATGTACACTCAATTGGCATATTCAGAGGTATGAAATGTTTAAAATGATTATGATTTGACTGTGTACTGCATATGTCTTGAATTTTGGTTTAATAGATTATAGTTAGTAATCTGGAATTAATTGTTACAATTGAAAAATTTATGAATTAATATGTACATGTAGCCTAGGAAAAATGTCAAGTGACAAGACAAGTTAACATATAAAAATTTATGATGACTAGGCTTATGAAATAAGTGACACATGGTAGTAAAATTGAGTGACAAATGGCCTAGAGAATTGGGTGACAAATAGCTTGGAGAGCTACGTGACAAATAGACTAGGTATTTAAATGACATTTGGCAGCTTAAGAAGAAGACATATAGCTTGTTTCTCTACTTAACAATTGTTTTGACAAGTGTCCTAACACTCATCATACACCTACACCCCACGACACACATGCATATGGCATAGCCATCTCCTCCATTGTTCTTGCTACACACTTTCTTCTTCTCTTTCTCACTGCCAACATACACACACAACCCTAACAACTTTGAATTTTGCCTAAATTCTACACTTTGCCACTCCAATATTCTGATGTCTTCTTCTTGTTACTGAAACTCATTTCTATTCCCACCTTGTTCTTGGAATTGTGCTTGCATGCTTGGAGGGCTAGGTTAGCTTGTTAATTGAGGAAGCAATTGAGCTAATGAAGTAAGTGAATTACTGACCTATCGTGACACATATTAGCATGACATTTATGATGATTGTTTAGGGATGGATTGATTTTGGTAATGGTGTTTAATAAGTGCTAGGATACTGATGAATAAATGGAAACTACATGTTCTGTTTTTGTATGCATGAAAAATAATAGTTTATGAGCTATTGCATGGATTATTTTGAGTTGGGAATAAAGGTAAAATTGATGTGGAATTGAGGTACAATTAATGGACTCAGATGAAGGTGTTTATGAATCTGGAAAACTGGAGATATATGTATATGCGTAAGAAGTGATTGTTAATGACAAAAATGAGTGAAATTTAATGAACCTTAGTGTAATTAAGATGGAGGCTAGGTGAACATGTAATGAAGTAGGTTTAAAAGGCTTATAATATGGAAAATTCAAGTGTTTAGCATTGCATGACTATAGATGCACAAGTTGATCGCCAACATCCAAACATTGTCGGATCATCAAGGTAATAGCTTTTTTGGAGCATACTGTGAGTTAACCTAGATGTGTAAACTCAATTATATGTGCTTCTGTTTGAATTGTAAGAGTAATGTGGAATGTATGAACAACTATATGATGAATTTCAGACTTAGATTCGAAGAATTTGATATATGACATGAGTACATCGAATGGAAAGTAGTGAAAGTATAATATATGGATTGATGCATCTTATTACATTAAAATGCATGATCAGATAAATGTGTTATGATCTGAATGACCAATGTGATAAAAGAGCTTTAAACTCAGGATTGTAATAAAGAGCCTCAGGCCCAAATAATATGAACTCAGAATCCACAACGAATTTGGGTCAGAAATGGGCTCGATATCTACAACAGATACAAGACAGTAAAGTTGATAGGCGCTCAATCATAACAAAGCAAAATAAGAATGGAGTCACATGTACATTTGCATATACAATTTTGCATGTATTATATGAATGATTGAGATGAATTATTAGATTATTCTGAAATAGTGATATGAATTTTTGGATTATTCTGAAATAGTGATATGAAATATTTGTATACATATTGTACTTGTTGAAATATGATATAATGTGATATGGTATTCAATGCTGGATGATGTGTTATACTTGGTGAATTGGATTATATACTTATCTTTATGTTTTGACTTGAGTGAGCACATCGATGATAGTTTACTCATTGAGTTCGCAAACTCATCAAAATTACATCGCTGATTTTCAGGTTCAAGGGAGTTCTAGTTTCTAAAGCGATGTAGTAGAATTCTAGTATTGTCATTTTCGGAAAAAGAATGGCTCAAAGGTCTAGTCAGCTAATACATACGAAATCTAAATAGATGTATTTTGTATTAGCATTCCATGTTATGACACACATTAATTCTAGTGTGTAATTTTTGTACTATATGATGTACCGGGATTAAGTCTAAAACTGTTGTGTAATGATTGTTTGAATTTGGAATGTTAATGACATATATGACTTATTATGATTGTCAAAGAAATGAGTAGTTGGAATGCTTAAGTTTTAATAATGCCTCATATTGTATTAATGTGATTATCCTAACGTGTTATTCCTGTAGGGTATGTTCTCAACTATCCTCTGGTATGTCGGGCATATGCTCTATGAAAGTGGTATGTTACATTTGTAGCTGTTAAGACTATGTTACTAATCTCCTCTCCTTATTTGAACTTTGATAAATAAATAAAAAAGTAGTGTGAATCACATCATACTAGTAAAATAAACAAAATGGAGTCATTAAATATAATATGTTTGTGAATTTGGTGTATGGAGTCAATTATATTTTTAACTACTAATTTGATATACAATTAAGTGCTTTGGTTTATTATTATATCCTTTTTTTCCTTAATACAAATGTTTTGTCTTTTTTTTCGAACCCGTGTGCATTAATGCTTTGTGTTTCCATTATGTTTCTTGCAAGAATTGAATATTTATTTCTTAATTGATGGTTATTTCCATATTATTAATTAATGTTTATGTTTCTAGTGATAATTTGAGATTGTTGTTGCTTGGTTATAATGTAGCACATATTAGAAAAATGGAGTAGCTAAGATTAAAGGTGTCATTTTCTAGGTCTTCAACTATAACAATTCTTCATCTGGCATTCAATGCTTATGTGGATTCAACACTTGTTTAAGAACTTACCAATTAGTAAAATATTTCGTGAAAATATTTAATGTGAGAATACAAATAGAATATATGTGTTAATGAATATTTATTTTGGTGATGATACAAGGCTGTGATTGTTAAATTGAAGAATGTTAATGCTAAATTAAAGCAACAATTAGCATCGAGTAACAAAGGAATAGTTGTAGACGAGGTGTGTGAGGGAGTTGTTAAAAAAGCAAATAAGAAGAAATAAAAGGAACAAATTGAGTTAGGAGAAAAAAAAAGCAAATGGAGTATGAACTAAAGCTTGCTATAAATGATAACAAAGAGATGAAGAAGATTGTCATGACAAAAGTTGATGTTATGTTTGTTTCACTATTAAAATCATGGGCCTAATTTGATATGCTTTCTAAGAATTCATTTATTGAGAATGTTGTCTATGAATGAGGCTAATCATAAAACTTTATTTAATATATTGAGATTTGAGAATGATGGATTTCATTATATTCTGGTTACTCTATTCATATGTAATTACATTCAAACTCAATTCAACTTGGAGACAGCATGTTTAGTGGAAAAAGGTCATTGGCTCCCAAAATTTGAGAAAAAAATCCATAAAGGTAATCATAAACAAACAATATGTAAAGTTCCATTTGACTTAGGGATATGATCAATGTGAGAATCACAAACTTGTGAAGTCGAGATTCATATAATATAAGCCATTAACTTTGATATTCATATGATATAATCCTTTAGAAAGTAAGAGAGTCATTTAATGTAAGTAATCATGCAAAAGGGAAATAGTATAAGCCATTAAAAAACAGATATAAAATGGCTACAAAGTTGTATCATTTGCATTCTACTATAAAGTTGCCATTCTATTTGATAATTATATCCTAACCACTATTGCATTAGCTAGATCCAACCAGAATCTACACAAAATATACAAAATGGATCTAATTAGGTATATTCTCCTATATTAATTAGTATCATATTTGATAATTATCCACTCAAAGGATTATAGATTTGACTAGAATTCTTTATAAACCAACTAATGCATAACTAATTATCATTCACACTTTATTGACTTCTAAGTTGAATATTAGTTGCTTGTTGGTTTGAATTTATAATAGCCCTTCATTTAGAAACTTGCTCTTCCAAGTGATATTTAGTTTATCCTTAAATCTCAACTTTTTTTTATTAAAATGATAATCAGAAAGTGTTTAGATCAATAGATCTAAATGTTCTTTGTCTACTTAATGGTGGAGTTCATATAGATGGTTATTATAGAGTTAAAATAATAATTTATTCATGCAAGCAATATATACAAGAATAACATTATATAGGAATAAAAATATATAGTAAACTAACATTAATGTGAAACTAACTTCAGCTCCACCTTCATCAGAAGGTTCTTTACTGGAAATTGATGAATGGAGGTTAGACAAGATTGTTGTTATTATTGGATATTTGCTAAGTACAATCAATTATCCAATAGTGACTTATCATTAATTTGTAGTTATTGAAAAGCATATAAATTATAAATTAATGTTTAATTACAATCCTCAACTCTAATTTCACTAAAAGGAAGTGGACCATTAGGAGTTTCTCTTGTTATGACCAATTTTTTCCACATTTTTCACATTAGCTTGTAAGGATTCTTCACTCTTTTTCATTAATCTTTTATCTATTCTCGTATTCTTCTTAGGCTTACCAAACATAATTCTTTCCAAAGGTGGATATATATTTTCATGAGTGTTTGGTGGCTAGAATTTTTTTTGCCCTCTTATAAACTTTTATGAATCTCTCTTTATGATAACACTCATGTACATACACCTCAAATTATTACTTGGCATGAAAATGGCACTAATCATATGACTGCAAAGATACTTATAGAGTTTTTATACCTTATAACTACAAGTGTTCCCCCTACCCATTGGAACAATATTTGTGTTATCTCCATTCACTTCATACTTCCTATCATTATAGATGTAAATATATATATGAATACTTTAAGTTAAATGAACTGCCTTTTGTATATCATATATCCTGTGAAACTTAAAAGTTGTCCCTAATACTTTATTTTCAGAAAACATCCATCCATATTGATTATAAGTCATAACTTCTTCCACCCCTTCTTCATAACATCAAAACACATATACATTCTTTTGAATACCAAATTATGATCAACCCTTCTACGTTGAAACTCGATTATAGAATTCGGATTCATTTCTTTCATCTCAGAAACATAACTATAAAGCTTTCCATATTCGTTATGCTGCTCTTTTACTTTAAGGAACTTCCTCCTTGCATACTTGCATATGTTAGGATTAACAAACAAATTTAGTTTCTCCCTACATTCTTCAACTATTTTTTGAATTTTATATTAGCCTTGTGTAGGATTTTTTTTAAAAAAAAGTACTCATGATAATTGAATGTAACCAGCATTGGCTTATTTATTGGATTTAAGGTATACTCTAGATTGTAAGTTTTTAGCTTTAAGAACTCATCCTTTTTTTTGTCAAATGAAGTATATAACTTAAATACATAACCTTCAGTGTAACCCTATCTTATATTTTTTTTGCTCCATCCCTCCTAAAACTTAAGTTAACTCCTATTGTGGTTTCATAATTAGCAACCACTTCCTTAAAGTGTTTTGCATTATCAGACACCATCTCTAACAACCATTCAATTACAATAACTCTAGGAACAAGTCTATTAATTTCAATAGGTCACTTAAAGTAGCATATGGTTCTTCAGTACTAGGATATTCGTCAATAGCTAATAAACTCTTAGGATTGTAAGAGTCAATGTACATTGTTTCATGACCTATATCTAGACTTAAAAGATAAGTTTGGGCGCAGGATTTTTTTTTAAAAATTGGGCTTTAGGCCAAGCTTAGAATTGGGTTACCTAGCCCGGCTGGGCCCAAAGCCCAAAATTTTTTAGAAAATAGTATTTCAAATTTTAATTTTTTAAAAGGAAAATTTTTTATTAGTCGAGTCCAATTAAGCTTTGGGCTCTCAGGCCTAGGCAAAAGTTTTTACACTGAGCTTGGGCCTAGGTGGGCCTGACTCATTGCCATCCCTACCTACATTAATACTAATGTTAAAATTCGAGTCAAATTTACCCCCATTAGATGTAGCCAAATCACTTTCATCAAAAGCACCCAATTCACCTCCATCTTGAGCACCCAACACACCTCTATGAGGAGCACTCATATTGAGATCACTATCATCACTCACTAATAGTTATTTCTTAATCTGCTAGATCATTTCCATCATCCAAATTAACACTAACATCAATATTACCTCCTACATCAAATCCAATATCATTATCACTGTGACACCCTAATACCCCCTAGGAGGATACGGGGGGGCCACGCAGACAACATGCATACAGAACCAAAAAATATACGAAACATTGACCATGCAATCTCAATAGCTCAAAGCAGAAGCAATTCGGAGAAAACATACATCATAATACACTG
>JANSVA010000002.1:12875898-12889867 GCA_025504915.1 Erythroxylum reticulatum | reverse complement strand
AGTTTTAAGTACTTTCAAGCCTTCTTATCACTAAATCTTCACCTAAACCTTATGTAAAGTATCCATAACATATTTTCTGGGACCTTGGGCTCAACATTAATACCTTAAATCTCTATGATGCCAATTAAATTCCAATCCTCCAACTATGATTCTTTAAAAACATATGGAATACTTGTTCAATGAAACATTCCAACTAGGCTACAATTTGGGGCCTTACAATCACCTCCTAAACTAACACTAACATTATTATGACCTCCCAAATCAACACGAACACCACTATCACATCCCAAATCAACTCCTACACCACTTTTAAATCCTAAATCAACTTCAGTATCTCCCCCTAAAGCAACTCCTAATAAAGCGCTTATTGCGCATACCTCTCTTAAACTCTTATAATCCAAGTCAATATTGTTAAAATTTTCTGATGCCTTAGCTACATCCTTCAGTGTACCTTCTTAAGTAAAATGTTTACCATAAAATAACCTTAAACTAGCTCTTCCATTTACTGTCATCCTATACAAATAAATGAAAAAAATCAGTACATACTATGAAAAAATAACATATGCATATAGACTATATTAAAATAAAACACAAAGTACATAATAAAAAAGACCATATTGATTAACCAATATTCATCAACCATATTGAAAGTTCAAATGAGATATAACATGTGGTAAGGCTAACCTTTATCATCTTTTGATAATATGCAAGGAAATGGTGGTGTCTATTAACATTTATCATCTTTGTTAGAAACTTCTCTCATCACTAAAGTGTACTAAGAAAGCCTTTTATGTTAATAAAATCTCTAATAAATAGGTCCTACAAGATTTTTTTGGGATAGACTCTGCATGCCAGAAAAACCATATAACCTGACCTTTTGTCAATATATAAGCATTGTAGCTTCCTTGTTCATCAATTTTTATCATAATTGTTGGGACTATATAATTGTGACATATTCTTAGGTTTCTAATTTAATTTCTATTAAATCCCTAAATTCTACTTGCAAATTAATAATTTTTAGTTTATATTATATATAGATATTTACTTCGTTTTCAAATAAATAACATAATAAAGTATTTGAAATCTAAATCTAATAATATGTCAATCACAATTGTAATATATATCTCCTCATCCATTGGAAAATACCAGTTACAAACTTGATTGATCTTCTTAAACTTTAACAATAAGGTTATCCATCATAATATTTGCTTTAACTAATGAAGCTTTTAAAAGAAGAGGTAACACGTTATTAAAGAGGTAACATGTTAGGTATATTACTACATAATAAATTAATAAAGATTTTCATGAAACTTCAAAAAAAAGTTCCCTCCATTCTCCTTTTGAATTTTTATACCTAAAGACACAAAATTTACCAATACTAGTAAAAGAGAGAATGTGTGTAACTAATTAAACAAAAATAAATCACAACATAAATAAATATGGCTTTATGCTTAAGATGCTAAAGGAAAGTAAAAAAAAAAAAAAGTAGTTGGATAAGAATTAAGTATGAAATGTGGTTTATTACAAAACTTATTGCTTATTACTAGTTAATAGACATAAAAAGACTAGAACATAATGAAACCTAGTTTTGTACTTGACAGTGTGTTATATTGCTCTAAGTAAAATGTAACTTGTAATAGAAATCAAATTCTAATTTGGTCCTATCAACGCAAACTTCAATTTACAATAATACATACATATATATGGTTTTGAAACCCTAATGAGATTTCTTTTTATTTTTTAAGAAACTTAAACTTTAAACTAATAAGAACAAATTAAAACAAAAATAACATCCTTTTTTGCTAACTTTTCGCCATCATAGTGATAATTAACTCAAAAATATTCCTTTTCATAGTTTCTCCTTCTAAACTAAACCTGATAACCTTAACTTCCATGCCTATCTTTTGAACTCCCTTTTTAGCTAACAAAAAAAAAAAAAAGGACCCTATGTGTTGTCACCATGTTAATGAACCACCAACTTAAATGAGTATACTTACTGACAAATCACAATTAGACGCAAAAAAATGTAGTCATATAGAATATGACCCTCAAATTCTTGACAAGACCTAATTAAGTTCCAATAACACTATAAAATATTCTCCATGTATAACGTTGAACTAAAAGAATTCCATTGGCTCCTTAAGACAAATTATGGAACTAAGAGAATATACGTACATATATTGGACTAGTAACCTTCAATTTTGTACTCTGAAACATGAGGTACCATAAGGGGGATGACCTTCCTCCACTATCTCTATCTTTACAAACAAGAGTTTCAGTCATATAAAAACAAAATTTAGTCTTTATTTATGGGTTAGAAGAATAAACACTAAATAAATAGAAGAAGGTGTAGGATTACCATACCTATTAAGACCACAATACACCAAATCCTCTAGACAAGCCACAATTAGAGGATGAAGATGTTAGAATAATAGTGAAAATTAATGAAGATTAAGGAATAAGCAAGAACAATAATGGAATTTAACAAAGATTGAGGAAGAACTATAAAGAAAGAATCAAAGACCATAGATGAATAATGAAGAAATTGTTTATATATCAAAGGTTTGACAAAAGTTAGGGATTTGATGAAATATAAGGTTAGATATGGGGAAATTAGAGGGAAAATAAAATTTTGAATTTTATGCTTAAACTAACTAATAAGTTAAATCTTTTTTAAAAACCTAGAATTAACATCTTTATTATATGTTAGCTGCCATGTTGGCATCTGACCTTATGTGGCATGCCACGTGGAC
This sequence comes from Erythroxylum reticulatum, assembly GCA_025504915.1. Classification (NCBI taxonomy): domain Eukaryota; kingdom Viridiplantae; phylum Streptophyta; class Magnoliopsida; order Malpighiales; family Erythroxylaceae; genus Erythroxylum; species Erythroxylum reticulatum. The sequence continues at coordinate 12,887,114 of JANSVA010000002.1, read as the reverse complement.
GAATATAAATGGAACATAACATTTAGTTAACAGAGATGTAATAAAGTGAGTCTTTTTAGGACCGATTGTTAATTTTAGAAACATTAGGGGTGAACTAATAATAGAGATAACAACAAGAGTCGTCTTAAACTTTTTGCCAAATGTTAAGGGTAAATTAGACCTTTTACCAATAGTAAAATTAGCACAGGTTATGTTTCTTTCTTATGAAGAAAGTAATTAATCTCATAAATTAAAGTGTTGAGATATTTAAATAAAGACCCAGATGGTTATTAGAGAATAAGTTTACTGAATTGACTCGATATGAAAATGTCAAATAGAATATTGCTTATGTATTTGTGGATCTTTTCATTATGATAGTTATATTAATGTAATTGATCCTTAAACTTAATACTACTAAAGTATTTATCTAAAAATTAATATATTTTAGTGCTACTTATAACATATTCTATTTAGGGTAGCTTAGTCGGTAGTACACAAATATAATATGAATCATATGAAGATAGTAAAGTAAATTAATAAAGAATTATTCACTCTAAAATAATTAGGGAGAATATTTCACTGTTCTTCATTATTACTGATTTAAGGAATTTTCTTGTTGGAGTGAATTGCTATTTGAAAACACATTAAGATTTTTCTTTAGTAAGTAGATACTATTGGAGATTGAATACGTAAATAATTTGTGTTAATACCTTCAAGATATTTTTTTTTAAGAAATTTGAATTAGGTACAATTTAATTATTTATTTATGATTTAGATTTTTCAAGCTATTCAATTATTGACAGCAAATTGACAATTTTTAAAATTTTATTTTTTGTTGTACTCTTGATTAAATCATAGTTAATTTCTCAATAAAGTCCGGATAAGAAAGCATGTTTTTTCTTCACCCATTACTAGCTCAATATTCTTGTTACAATTCCGGGAGTTGAACCCTTCTTTGTTCAAAGCAAATTTTCACAAAACATCAAAGTCTTCACCCAGCAACACATACAAAGCAATACCTTTGCGATTGCAGCAGCCTCTTCAATTGGCCTCTACTATACTTCCATCTTCTTTTCAGTCTAAGATGCTTTCTGTAGATGCTTTTTCTTTTTGCTTTTTCCTACCCATTTCAGATGGTGTAACTCCCCTTTCACTTGATTCTTCCTAACTTTTTTGACAACGACTTTTAGAAATTTCTAAGTAATTAATTTTTTATTAAAATTAATTTATTGAAGTTAAAATAAATTAATTAGATTTAATTAAGTTTATTAGTTTTTAGTTACAATTTATTATAGATAATTAAAATTTTAAGAATATTAAATTTTAATTAATATATTTTAATCCTTTTAAGTTGTATAACTTTCACGTGGTATAATAAGATTGATATAAACCTTAAAAAATATATTTATACCACATTAACACTAAGGTAGCATATAATTGACAAAGACATAGTTTATTATCCTTTATTTTAAAGTTTAAATTGAACATTTTAAAAATATTAAAGTTTAATTTAAATATTATAATATATTATATCTACTATGTAGGGATAAGGCTGCGTACTATCAGACCTCCCTATATTCCGCCTTATTGCAGGACTTTGGACTGGGTGTGATGGTGAATATCTAATCTATATTTTTAATAAAAATTATTAGAATTGGAAAGACAAATCCGTTATCCCCAAAAGAAGGCTATGAGTTTGTAAGGCTTTCTAAATACTTTCTCATTGTTATTGATCTTCACGTCTTGTCCAACTAAGCCGCCAGATTGGGAGCTCTAGTACTCCCCAAAATCAAGTTAATCCTTAAGGTGCTCGATTACTCAAACCAACGAGGCACAATAGTGAAGGCCACACATTCTTCAGGGTTCCGAGATGCACCAGGTTGATTAATTTTGTAAATTTTATCGTGGACATAAAGTGTTCTAAATTTTACAACTTTCAATAAGAACAGGAAACGTTTGAATATTGGTGTCTTGGAGACTTAAGATACCGTCGATGAGGACTCGGGATTTCTTTAACAAGCACGCAGTGCAACTCCACCAAATCCAAATACAATGAACGTAAACTCAATTTATATATTAAAACTCGTGAAGAATATTTGAACCTGGTACCAGCTTGCATCTGAAGTTCAATTTTTGCCTAAATGAGTGCATTTTCTTCAATGGCTTTTTCAAATCAACTCCTACCACTAAACCTGCTGAAGCACGTTCATAAGAAACAAACCAAATGCTACCGCACGTTAAGTGATCCCACACCAATGTTCATATTCAATCTATCTGAAATTAAAAATTAGAGGATGTAAACCATGTCACAAAATTTTAAGCAACCGTGAAACTAGAAAATGGCCCAGAGGCATTGGACTTTGGAAAGTTTAATTTCGAGATTCATCATGGCTCCTCCTGGAACTTCATTCAGAGAATTTTCCAACTTAAATCATTAGTGGAAGGAATCGACCCTTTACATCAAGATTATCCATTAAAAAATATATGCATTAGAAGCACTGTAGAGATACTATATCTAGTAAAACAATAACAAAAAAGTCAATTTATTACTCTCCAAACTATGAAATCAGGAAGTACAACATTGATAAGAGAAGTACATAGTTCAAAGCTTGCAATTATACACCTATCTTGCTCATTATAAACGGTAAGGCAAAACCTCGAATGTTTTTCCTATGATAGGAAAACAAACAGTGCTTAATGCAAATAAAGGGACAGAATCCAACTCAAAGTTTAACAACAAAAGTAAGCCCATAAAACTATGGATATAGACCAATAGGATCCATTTTGCTGCACAAACTAAACAGCAAAGTTGAGATACCTGAGTGCATATGGGAATATCACTTCGGCCTGCTTGGTGCTAACTTCAAACCCACGCAAAGAAAAAAATTTTAGCTTGTCATTCTTTTTCCAAGAATAACGGCTATATTAGTCCATACTAGTTCTTTTCCACGACACAATTGGGAACATTATATCTACGAAACCCCAGCTGTAAAATCTAACAATATAGAAAAGCCAAAAAGAACCCAAAAGAATTAAAATAGTTCTTAATAAGGTTACTCAATATGTAAGCTAATGATCACAAGCAATAACATAAAAACCAATCTCCTGGTATAGTTTCATTGTAGAACAAAATGAAGAAAAAAAAGGGAGATCTTGAAATCAGTTACATAACTTACACACAAGTTACAAATAGTCACTTTAATGTTGGGATGTCAAGTGTGAGTAGGAATTCTACATTAGAAAGAGATGGAACTAATGAAGGACATATACGTGAAAAGGACCCATAAACCTAATGTCTTAAGATTTTTGGTCGAAGTGTGATGTCAAAATCTAAAAGTACGTTTCAATACTAGACCTATGATGTTGATCTTCTGTGAAAGTGAGCTCCCCAGATCCAACAAAGGATAAGACATCAGAAGACACCTCCTAAGAAACCTCAGTTGAATGGTTTGGCATAGAAGATGAACAGAACACTAATGGAGAGAGTTAGATGTTTGCTTTCAAAAGCAAGACTACCTCAATCATTCTGGGATGAGGCTTTATATATTGTTGCTTATGTTATTAATCTAACTCCCACATTTGCATTGCAGGCTGATTTCCTAACACAGAGTGTAGTATGGTAAGGATATTTTTTATGACCACTTACGTGTATTTGGCTGCAAATGCTTTGTTTGTGTGACAAAAAATGAGAGATCAAAGCTCGATGCCAAAATAAGACAGTGTGTCTTCATTGGTTATGGCAGGGATAAGTTCAGGTACAAGTGTTATGATTCAGTTGAGAAGAAGATTGTCAGAAGCCTAAAGTAATCTTCATAGAGGATCAAACCATTGAAGATATCGACAAAGCTGAAAATTCTAAGCCTTAAGAAAATGATGGTTTACTTGACTTGGATCCTATTCCTACCAATGATAATCAGGTTGATGTACAACATCAAGATCAGAATGATCAACTTGAAGATGAGCATGAAGTTGTTGATCAAATAGAAGCTCCTGCATATGATGAGGTTGTTGATAAAGAACCTGAACTTGTACTTAGAAGGTCTACTAGATATAGAAGTCCTTTCATTCGATACTCAGTTAATGAGTATGTTCTCTTAACAAATGAAGAAGAACCTAAATGTTATGAAGAAGCTATTGAGAGTGAGAAAATGAAAAATGGGATGTTGCCACGAAAGACGAAATGCAATCCTTGCTTGACAATGATACCTTTGAGCTAGTTAGGCTTCCTAAAGGTAGAAAAACCTTGAAGAATCGGTGGATCTACAAGGTAAAGCATAAAGAGAATTCTTCTCTTAGATATAAGGCCAGACTGGTTGTTAAAGGGTTCAGTCAAAGGAAGGACATTGACTTTGGAGAAATTTTCTCACCAGTTGTCAAGATGTCTTCAATTCGGGTTATTTTGGGCTTAGCTACAAGCCTTGATTTAGAAGTTGAGCAGATGGATGTCAAGATAGCTTTCCTCCATGGTGATTTAGAAAAGGAAATTTATATGAAGCAGCTTGAAGGTTTTGCAGTGAAAGGCAAGGAGAATTATGTCTGCAAGTTGAAGAAGAGTTTCTATGGTTTGAAACAAGTTCCAAGGCAATAGTACAAAAGGTTTAAGTCTATTATTTGTTGAGCTTGATTTCCCTTCCTATGTGGAGGTGACACATTTGTATTAAGCCCAAGCCTTTAAACCCTTTAGGGTTGTGGTATAAAAGGAGTATGTTCTTTCATTTGAAGTGTATGAGAGAAGGGTGTGTGCCAGAAACAACAAGAAGAAAAAATCTGAAACTTTTGGTTCAACTAAAACCTACCATCTTCCATCAGTGATCTTTCACTCATTTAGTGTCCAATCTTGTTGATTTTTGGATAGGATATTGGGGTTTCTTTGTTCTTTATTTTGAATGGTCGACATCTAATTTAGAGGTTTGTAAGTTGGAATTTTTGTGCTTGTGAACAACTGTTGTCTCCAGGTGTTTTTCTTGTGACCAGTTTTCTTATCTCTTGGGAATTGTTTTCTAACAGTTGGAAGTGGCTGAAATTTTAACTGTATTAAGTACACATCTGGTTATGCATTCTGAACGGTGGATACCAATTTTCGAGGTTTGTAAGTGACTCATTTGTTGTTCGAATTGAAGTTGTCTGCTAGTATTCTGCATCTGATTTTCTGCATAAAGATGTTTCATCTTTTTCGATGTTTGAACTGTCTATTCTTCTCGAATTTACCTAAAATTTGGTGAGCTTGTTCTAGAATTTATAATCTTTAATTTGCATTGTAAAGATTGAGTTTGAGAGTCTAGAAACTTTTCTATTACTTTATCAGTTGTTGTACTTAGTTTGTAACTCATCCTTGTTGTTGTTTGCGTTGTGAACTTGTTGTTGTTCACTGGATTGTATCTATTGTTAAAATATTTATTTTATAGTGGAGATTCCTTTTTAGGCCAGGAGAGGCCTGGTCGTTTTTATCCTTCATATTAAAGGAGTTTTCCACATTAAAATTGTGGTGTTCTTTTGTGATTGTTTGATTATATTGTTTATGCTCCCATAGATTTTTTTGAGAAAAGGAAAGTTTATTATTCTTGTTTTGCCTAACAGTTGGCTATTTGAGAATGTTATTCTTGTCCATTTTTTCTTGGCTATTTGAGAATATTCTTGTCCATTTTTTCCTATCAGAGCGTGGTTACTTATCTTTAGTGTTTGCTTAATTGAATGATGGAGGCAAATTTCAATAGAATAGTTTGTTTGAATGGTACAAATTATCACCAATGGAAAGGAAAGATGAAAGATCATCCCTTTGTGAAGAAGATGCACTTACTTGTGTTTTCTAGTCAAAAGCTTGAATCTAAAAGTGATAAAAAAAGGGAATTCGAGTATTAACAAGTTTGTGTCTTTATTCAGCAATTGGTTGAAGATAATGTGTTAAATTACATTGCAAATGAAATATATGCCAGAACTTTGTGGGATAAGCTTGAGACTTTATGTGATTCTAAAACAGGCAACAATAAGTTATTTTTGCTCAAACAAGCGATGCATTTATAGTATACAGAAGGCACCTCTATTTCTGATCACATTAGTGAATTTTAGGGTTGCTTTGATCAGTTGGCTGATATGGGAGTCAAATTTGATGATGAAGTCCTTGGCCTACGGTTGCTTAATACTCTTCTTGACTCATGGGAGAACTTTTGGGTTTCTTTGACCAACTTAGCCCTTAGTGGTTTGGTGAACATGCAATTTGTTAAAAGTGGAGTCTTGAATGAAGGGATGAGAAGAAAAACTCAGGGAACATCTTTATCACAGCCAGAGGTTCTACTTACAAAAAAATAGGGGGAGAAGTAAGAGTAGTGGTCAAGATTAGGGCAAAAGAGGTAAGAGCAAAGGCAAAAGCAAAAGCAAGTTAAAGCCTAAGTATAAAGATCTTGAATGCCAACATTGTGGGAAAACAGGGCATATCAAGAAGTATTGCTTCAAGTTGAAAAAGGAGAAGAAGGCAAAGGGTGATAAGTAAGAGAAGGGACAAGATGACGCTGATAATAATGATCGTGTTAATACCACTATAACAGATGATCTTGTAACTGTTTATGATGAAATTGACATCAATTTTGCTAGTAATGAAGTCAGTTAGGTTACTGATAATGGGGCAACTTTTCATGTCACTTCAAGGAAGGAATTCTTCACATCTTATACTCATTGTCATTTTGAAGTTTTAAAGATGGTTAATGATGGAGTGTCTAAGGTAGTAGGCACTGGAATAGTTTGTTTGGACATTAGCCTTGGCTTAAAGCTATTGCTCAAAGATGTGAGGCATGCTCTAGATCTTCGGTTGCACTTGATTTCTACTGGTAGACTTGATGATGAAGGTTATTCTTGCATCTTTGCTAATGGTTCATGGACAATTTCTAAAGTTTCAAAGGTTGTGGCTCGTGGAAATAAGTGTTCCAATTTGTATTAGTTACAGGCTTCTCTTTCTAGTAATCTTGTGAATGTTATTGAGAATCTGAGCTCTTCAAGTTTGTGGTATAAGAGATCAAGTCACATTAGTGAAAAAGGACTTGACTGCTTAGCTAAAAAGAATTTGCTTTCAAGGTTAAAAGGTGCAAACTTAGACAAGTGTGCTCATTGCTTAGTAAGAAAATAAAGAAGAGCCTCTTTTAAGCATATCCTCCTTTTAGAAGAAATGAACTACATGAGTTAGTTCATTCAGATGTATGTGGTCCTATAAAGGTAAAGTCTCTTGGTGGTATACATTCATCGATGACTACTCTAGGAAACTATGGGTGTATGTCTTAAAGTTAAAGGACCAAGTTTTGGAAAAATTTAAAGAATTTCAAGCTTTCATTGAAAGGGAAGCAGGTAAGAAATTGAAATGTGTCCGTTCAGATAATGGTGGTGAGTATAATAGACCATTTCATGCTTATTGTAGACAACAAGTGGTATCAAAACCGATAGTTCCACAAGGGATGAGTATGGATACGGTGGTCAGGATGAGTATGGATACGGTAGTCAGATTCCATGGTTGCCTGCCCACAAAGAAGAGCAAGGAGACTCCTGGTAGGCCCAGTTTAGTATAGTAGAAGGTATCTTAGTGATGCCATATACTCGAGCTGCTAAGAAAAAGGCTTTTACTCAAGGGGGAGTCCAAGTCTAATATGGAAGTTCACATTTAAGGGGAAGATTGTTGAGATATCAACTGTAAGTGGGAATCTCACATTGTAAAAAGATAAAACTAGTGAAGGACATATAAGTGGAAAAGACCCATAACTCTAATGCCTTAAGGTTTTGGGTTGAAGTGAAGTATCAAAGCCCATAAGTATGTTTCATCACTAGGCTCATGATGTAGATCTCCCGTGAAAGTGGGCTCCCTAGATTCACCACTTAAGTAGTTGCTTGCAACAATATAAAAAAATTATCTCACAATTTTGATGTAGAAATAGATCATCATAAAACAATTTTCCCGGTTTCAACAATACAGTACCATGATTAGGCACTTGTAATGAAAATAGGAAAAAGTAAGCCAAGCTCTAAATCTCTAAAGGAGCCAGTGAGAATTCAAGTAGGCCGAATTATAAGAGCTAGAGTAAGGAAAATAAATGAAGCTATAAATGGGCTAATTGAAAGGTTATGGACTAAACAAGCTCTAATTAGTTTGGAAAGCATTCAAGGCCCAATAAATCTAATCCAAATTTAGTCAAGAAGCCCAATGAGTATATAAGTTATTCCAATTATTCTAAGATTTGTGGGAGGCATTAAAAAGCATGTACAAGCTGTCCCAACAAATTAAGAATGATTTCTTACCTCAATTAGCTCAATCAAATTTTAATTCTGGTCAAATAATTCAATTAGGGTGATTTCTTACCTTAACACCTATATAAAGGCAAATATTGTGTTGTTCAAGACACTTCAAATAAATTTAAAATTTATTGACTGAGATTAATTTCTCTTTTGGTTCTTTTGAGAACTAGTGAACTTATCAAGATTATTATCTTGTGGTGATCAAAACTTTTCTTATATCTTTCATTCTTGTCTTCTATAGACATTAGGTCAAGGTTTATCTATCTTAAACCTGTTTTAGGTTTCTTAGGTTGATTGCTTCCAATTGTGCTATTGTTAGGTTTCAAGGTTTATCCTTAAGGTTCACATCATTTTTCATTAAAATTTGTTTTATATGAATTTTTCTGATAAATTGTTTTATATGAAGTTATAAATATAATTATACAAAATTTAAGAATAGTTGTGTACTGAGCTATGTATTAAATATGTAGTACTCTTATGTATAAGGTAAAAACAAATGTACTTTTTCTTAATTAACATATACTAGTTTTTATTGGATTTTAATTTACATAAATAATTCCATGAAGTTTAAGAGTCATTAAAATATTTACTTCAAAAACTAGGATATTTCTTTTATATTATTATTTTTGTTTGCTTTTATAGAACAATAAGTAGTTTTATAATTTTCATTTTTACTCATCAGCATTATTCTATTGATCTATATCTTGAAATGATATATACTAGTAATTTTTAAATAAACTTAAATAGTCTTTGCCTTATGAATAAGATAGATTAATATTGATGCAATCTAATCTATTATTAAAAGTTAATCTCAATAGATCATTCTTTTTTTTTTTTTGGTAATCTATGAAATATGAGATTCCACTAATTGAATTCTTATAATATCACTAAGTAAATCATTTTTATTTAATTTAACAAAAGAAGAAAAAAAAGAGTGAGTCTCTTTTGATAGAATTTTTTTTAAATTTTTGTCCCAAATTATTACTAAGCACATTTGAACTAATTGAATGTTGTAAGTCTTGTATTGGGTACGTAAGCCTCTTCAAGCCTGAGTCTAGATTTGAAAATTTATATTTGGGTTTGGTTTTGATCCAAATCTAGGGGCTTAGGGCTTGTAGTATGAGCTCGAGTTTTGACTAAGTTTGGGCGGCTTAAATCCTGATCGGTCCGAACTAATTTCTAAAAATTAAAAAAATTGAACTTAACCTAAAATATGATCAACTCATGTCGAGTCTATTGATTTCGAGTCGAATTGGGCAATAATTACTATCCTTGAATAATTGTATATGAAATCTCCTAACTTAATTTACCATTTTCATTAAAAAAATAATTGGCAAATTTACCATTTTCATTAAAAAAAATAATTGGCAACTCAAGATTTTAGATTCTCCTTCAAAAAATTTTATTTAAAAACTAATCCAATAGATATTTGATGATACTTATTTGATCATTTTTTACTAAATTGTTAAATTTGAGTGATAATAGATTAAAATAAAACTTTAATGTATCTAAATAGAAAGTGGAAAGTGAAACCATAAAATATTTTACAACACATTAGACAGGTTGAAGATGCAAGTGTGAAAAGTAAAACGGATATAGGTTGCTAGGTTTAAAAATTAGTGTTGTTTTTATTGCATTTATTTTTTAATTTCTAATTTTTAAATAAATCAAAAATAGTTTTATTGTTAATATCAATATAATTATTTTTATTACTAATAATCATTAAACTATTAAATATAATTTAAAGATAAATTGATTTTTATAAATTATTTAATTAAATAATTTATCTTAATCTCTATTCTAGTATTTATCAAATAAAAATAGCATAAATTATTATATTTTATTATAATAAACAGTTAATAAGTTCGATTTAATATTTATTTCTTAATTCAATTTTATTACTAAAAATGGTTTTGTTTAAAATTTGTTTATCAAATGACTATCAAATTTGATCAAAATAAAAAATTAAAATTAAACTAATTTAATAAATAATAGAATTAAATTATTCTTAATATTAAAATAGATCAAAAGAAAGAAGACACAAATTATAGATTATAAATTATAAAATTGGAAGAAATTAAAAATAAAAATTATTCAATTAATCAACAAATTTAAAAACAAGGAAAAAAACATTAAAAAAAACTGTAATAAAAAACAGACCGTGAAAAATCTCATCCACCGTTCCTACAACCTCAAATGGTGGGGCCGAATTGGCTTTCGAATTAAACATGGCAATGGACTTATTAATAGTAACGAGGCTAAATTTTTAAATAAAATAATATTATTTTACTGAGAAGAATTAAATATAAAGCAAGTTTAAGTTTAATTTAAAAAAAGACTATTTATATTTTTAATTACGAAAATTAGTAAGACGCTATATCTATTATCATTCCTAGCCAAATCTTAGTCGACTCAACTAGTTACAATTTCTTTTTTAATTTAAAATATCAAAACGATGTAGTTATATATAAAAGTTTGAGTTTTAGGTCTAAGTTTGAATTGTAACTGATGTATTGACTTCAGCCTGAAGGAGACTGCGTCCCGACTCAATTGTCATTCTCAAAGAGCCTTTTATTTCTTTTGTTTTCGCTTTAACTTTTATTTCTTGTCGTCTAACGGTGCTGTGGCAGTTTTGCAATGCAATCCGAATAATAATATCCCTCGGCTCTTTGAATAAAAGTCCGGAAAAGAAAAAGATGACTCCTTTGGTTACATGCGCTTTTAGGGTGAGGACTTTTCTTAATTTTGAAAATCTTTAATTTATTAATTGATACTTTATAAATAATAATTATTTAGAATACTTAGTTAAAATATAAACAAATTTTAAAATAAACGGGTAAAAAAAAGAGAAATAAAGCTTTTTATATATAGAAATCACAAGAAAATAGAAATTAATAAATAAAAATTAAGATCGGAGAAACCTATGTAAATCTATTATAGGATCGAGATTTTTCGACATACCTGTA
>JANSVA010000002.1:12840248-12870729 GCA_025504915.1 Erythroxylum reticulatum | reverse complement strand
AATTTTAAATTATTTATTTTATTAAAATAACATAATTTATTAATAAATATTATATAAGAGATTAAATAAATTTATTTTTAATTTTTATTTAAAATGTAATTATTATCGGTGATAAAAATACAACTACATAACATCAATAATTAAACATGTTTTTATTTTTATTTAAAAGAAAAACACAAACAAAAAAATTGAAGACAAAAATTAAAAAAATACAAAACATAAAAATAGAACCAATCGATAATTTAGCAAATAATGGAGAATTTTATCTCTTTACACAACAACCGTGGCCATTGTCACACTATATCCACGCCACATCATCGCCGCCTCTTTGAGACTTTAGGTATTTCTATCTCTCTTTTGCTCTAATTGCTTAGTTTGACGTAATCCATTTTGCATACATGTTCTTGTACTTTTATTATTATAAATGATGTTTTCATATTCATATTTTTTTAATCGGATATATCGCTACTTCACTCCTATTCTTTCTTTCTCTCTCACCCTCAAATCTTTCTATACAAGTACCTAAACAAACATAATGGATGGAATCTCCTTTTTTCATATGCTACAATGTAGCTTATTTTCTACCCAATTTCTTTTACAGTGTTATATTTCATGTATATAATGTTGATCAAGGAAGGTTTCTATTGGTGTTTTGATAATAATAAAATATAGGTACTACTAATATGTTTATCATTTTGATGAAAAGTAATATAATAAAAAAATAGAGTCATAAATTCAAGAAGATAGCTTGTTAAGTTGATAAAGAGAAGTTGAACTTTATGAATGTCAAAATAAAAATTAAACTAAGAACAGAAGAAGATCAAAGCTTATCAAGGTTATTCTTTAGTTTGTAATATTAAGTATAATCTCACTTTGTAAATTTAATACTCTAAAAGGTTGGCCATGCATAAACATTTCATTTTACTTTATTGCATAAGTCTTTATATTATCAAGAGGCATTGAAGCTTTTGCTTTAAATATTTTGAGAAGTGTTTAATTTATAATTGCATTAATCAAATTGAGTTTGAGTATTTAAAGATATTAAAATCATATTTTTGAGTTGTTGGTCAACCATATAGGTTAAAGTTATTAAATTTAATATATCACAAGTTTGTTGTAACAATGGTTGATGTATTGGTCAAACAATATTCTAACAGCTAATGAACCTGAACCCTTGTATAGATACTGTTGAACTAGTATGCTATATTGGTCGGCTAATGTATTGCATATAATGTTGTAATGGCTATTTCTTGGCTCTAACGCTAAAAAGAGACCTAAAACACTAAAATAGTTGTTTTCCAATTGGTTTTAACATCAAATAAGCTTTTAGGTGTATTTTACATACATTAAAGTGATTTTCAATCATCTAAGCATCATTGTTTCATGTTGTATAAAAGAGCCCTTTTGAAGTTATCAAATGGATAAGTGAGATAATTTTGATTTGTAATCTTTTGTTGTGGTATTGAATATTGTATTTGAGAGTTTTCCAAGTGAGATTAAGGTTCATCTTCATCTCGGCCAAAAATTACAAGAAGGGTTCCTTTTTACCGAGAAAGATTTTACAAAGGTTATTCTCCACGTTAAAAGAAGAATAATAGTGGAGGTCTAATAAAGTCTTGAGAGTGAACATAGGCAAAAGTTTTTGCCAAACCATGATAAATTGGTTTGTATTTCTCTTCTATATATTGTTTAAACTATTATTCAATTGTTTAATTAGTTTATGTTAAACAATCCATTCATTCATTATTGTTATATTTAGTTTATTGGGTAGTAAAATCCTTGAATTTTATAAACACTTAATTTACTCCTCCTTATGGGTGTCATTAGGGACTAACAAGTGATATCAAAGAATATCTCCTAGGCTAGTATTTTTAGTGGAATTTTATAACAAAGATCATAATGACATATTTAGGAGCATCATCATCATTATTCAACCAAGAGGGATAAAGCATTAGTAGACCATCTTCCTTTGATGAAAATGATTACATTTATTATAAAAACTAAGATGAGATTCTTCTTAATGGTCGAAAGTATATACCTGTAGGAAATATTTTCAAATAGTCCCTTTATTTCAACGAAAGTTTAAGATAACAAAAGGTGCCCAAATTAAAGGTAAATGAGAATCTCAATATAAGATATTAGTTTTCTTAAATAGTAGGTAATACACATTTTTTTTCGTGTATTACAAAGAAATGAATTGAATAGGGTCTCTATGTAAGAAACAACTGACATCATTTGGCATACTTTAAAAGTTTCACATGACAAAGCTAATCAAGTAAAGGAGAGCAAAGTAAGCATGCTAAACGTCAATATGAAATGTTTCAAATGAAGTATTATGAAAGCACATCTAGCATATATACTATATTTATTGATATTATTAATGCTTTCAAAGGTCTTGGAAATACCTATGCTAATGATAAAATTGTAAGAAGGTTGCTTAGGCCGCTTCTAAAGATGTGAGAAGCTAAAGTGATAGTTATATAAGAATCTAACATCACTACCATTGAAGGAATTTATTAGATATCTCCTTGTACACGAAATGAGACTCCAAGAGATAAAAGAAAAAAAGATGCTCCTAAATAAAAGGAACTTAACGTTCAAAGTCTCAAAAGAAGAATCAAGCGAAGAGTAATAAGTATTAGCTAGTGAAAATGATGAAGAAGATATTGCTTTGATCAATAGAAAATTTAAGAAATTATTGAAGAAGAATCTCTAAAAAGAAAGGACTACGAAAGTAGTAAGATAAATTCAAAATGTAAATTAAATAATATTATTTTCTTTAAATGTAGGAAACTCGAATATATGAAGTCTTAATGTCCTCTTCTGGAAAATGAAAAACATGAAAGAAATGAAAACAAGGAGAAGAGGGATAAAGGCAAAAAGATGGCACCCAAAGCCTCCACTTGAAATGACATAAGTGACTCTAAAAATGAGCGTTTGAAAGGAGATGAAGCTCATATACGAACGCTCATATATGCTTTATAGCAAAAGATGATGATGTAACTAACTCTAAATCATGTGATAATAATAAGGACATTGATTTTATATATGATGAACTTTTTGAGAGTCTTGAAATTATGAGTAAGAAAATGAAAGGGTTATCTTCCAAACTCAAAGAAGTCTAAAAAAATTTAGACGCATGCATAAGTGAAAATAAAAAGATAAAGAGTAAATTGCAAAATATTAAAGCTTTTAAAGGTGTAGCTATAGTGGATAATCATGACTTATAGACATCTTAAAGCATGAGAATGAAGAGTTGAAGAAGGAACTAAATGAGTGAAAATTATAAAACATGCTAGGAGCTAAACATAATTCCAATAATAGGTATGCAATAATATATAATAGCTATGAATGTGAAAGCAATTCTAAAATCACATTTTAAAGAGAAAATATTTGCATAGTAAAAAATCATTGTCTGATGTGATAAATCAATATAGAGCATCCACATATAAGCATCGCATACACATTTCACATCCACTATGACTAATCCTAAAAGAAATTTCCATGCTTTTATATATGGCTCAAAACCTAGTTATACAGTACAATTTCATCAATAGAAGAATAAGCATAATTTTAAAGATAATATGCAAACCACATCACATTCTTTTAGGTCTCAAAGAAGTTTACGGTAGGACTTTTCACCATCTGAGAAGACCGTTCAATACATTTAATGTCCAAAGAAACTTTTTCATTATGCATACATATATAAACTTATAAGTAATGCATTTATGCACCATCATTACTCATATAATATGGTTGATAAATAGAAATTATAACATATCTTATACCCCTATTTGATATTGATTTGAAATTATTTACATGGCACATTGAGCTTAAATTGATACATTTTCTTATTAATTATTCAAACTATTTAAATTTATATTTTATTTCTGAAAGAAGTTTAAATTTTACGAAATGTTTTCTTGCAGGCTAGGTGAACTTAAAGAAAAGAATCTAGATGAAAATTTGACCCGAAACAAAGTTCAACCTAGAAAAAATCTAGAATTAAGCAAACAACTCATTAGAAGAAAAACAGTCCAAGCATAAGGAACAAAAAGCAAGCAAGTAGGGAGCGAAACGCAGCATAAATAGAAGCAGTTAAAACGCAAAAATGGAGGAGAGAACGACAATGCACAACACAGTCCAGGCCAGATAACAAAACACGCAGTAGAAACAGTCCAAGAAGCTAGGAGAATGAAACGCACAGCATCAGCAGAGGAAAGCTATAAAACGACGTTACAGCAAAGAAAAGAGGAGAACTAGCAGTAGGCCAGTAGTCCGAAAACGCGGACTTAAACGCCATCAATCATCAAAACGGAGCCAAAATACAGACGCAAAACGACAAAAAAGCAGTCCAGCAAACAATTCAAAGCGCCCCAGCAGCGCAGACGTGTAACAGAAAAAAACGCAACTGTGGAAGAGATAAACATTATCTTCATTCAAACTGATGTTTTCTACACAAAGTATCTTCAAACTGCTAGAGATAAGCGGAAGCTTATAAAAAAATTAAGAAACGTGTGGGCTCTTGGAAATTTTCGTGAGCCTATAAAACAGTGGGAAGGACAAAGTGAACAAGCGAGCAGACTTAGGCTGAGAGGTCTAAGAGGTCTATCATTTTTTTAAAGGCGGGTCAAGGCCGGGAATCTAACGAGGATTGTCGGGAGTGATACGGAATCTATTATCGCCTATTTTGAGCTGGTTCAAGATTGGTGGAGAGATATTTTTCAGACATAGAAAGGGCTGGTCCGGATCACTTCAATGAGTTTTCTAATCCTTTATTCTCCTTGTTTATGATTTTCCAAACTTAGCTATGATTAATTATTGAATTTTATTTTAGACTTGTTGTTTTGATTATTTGAGATATTATTTTTTAATTGATCACCAAGTGAATTTAATATTTATGGAATCGTTGGGATTTCGACTTCAAACTTTGATTGTTGATTGCGTTTCTTTATGCTTGACGTGTTGAGCTGGTTTAATTTCTAAGAGTAAAAAATGTTAGCTCAAAGTTTATGATTAATGATTTTAATTATAATTGCATAATTTTTCAAAATTCAAATTGAATTTATTTTTTTTATCTAGGCAACAATATAATTCTTAAAAGGAAATAAAATTATGAAATAATTGCTTTCTTTCTTATAAGAACCTTATTTACAAACTTATCATTTTTAGAAATGATTCCATGACATCCAGAAGGATCATACTAATTCAAATAATTAGCTTCGGAAGTCTTGACAGAACATTCTTCTTAACGTCTAAATATCAAAGACTTTAGCATAGATAATATTGAAGATTAAGCAACAGCTAGTTGAAGAAAATTGTCTCCTTAAGAAAGAATCATTGCAATTGTGAGACACACAGAGATATAAAGAAAGGAAGCTAAATTTTAGATATACATTCACAGTACCAGTACTTTTGAAAGTCATATCATTATCAAATCTCTTGTATTTTAGAAAGCGAAAATTCTTTTGAGAGGGTGATCGTTGAAGCTCATATTCGACAAATTACTTTGTCATTTGTTTAGAGCTTGTAGAGGCTAGCAAAATCCTACTACTGCAGAAGATTGAAGAACCTTAAAAACTATACACTTATGAGATTGAAAAGGCTTGTCAAATTACTACTTGATTTTTATAATGAAATACTTAAGTTGGATACTTGGGGATTGAACGTAGACTTTGTTATAAACCCATCCAGTATAAATCTACTGTGTCATTTTCTCTCTCTTACTTTTAATTTTTCGCATTATTAGTTTTTAATAGGCTCTTTTTGTTTTTATATTGCAAGATGTTTCTTTCAAAAGTTAGCAAACTCTTATCAATTAAACATGCTCCTTTCTTTTTAAGCATTAGGAGGCTTTTATCGATTAAAAAAAGGCTCTTATCATTTTGAGCGTTAGCAGGCTCCTTTCGATTAATTGACTCCTTTCTATTTGAGTGTTAATAGGATCCTTTTGGAAGTTTATAGGACCCTTCTATTTATAAATTCATTTTGTTTAGCAGGATCTTATCTATTTGAAAGCACTTTAATTTTTTTTAACACATAATTCACCCTCCTCTTTGCATGTGTTTGCTTTATCATTTGGTATAAGAGAGAATTATGTTTTACAGCACTTGATAGATCATGACAAACAATTTGAGAAGCCTTGAAGGATAATCTGTTTCAAAGCCTCTTTACTTCAATGGAAACAACTACTCATACTGGAAAGAAAGAATGAAAGTATATGTCCAATCTGTAGATATTAAAGTTTGGCAAGCCATCAGAGTTGGAGCTACACTTCCCTCTACATAAAATGTAGAAGTATGGTCTGATGCTAACAGAAGAAATGCACAGCCAAACGTTAAAACAAAACATCATCTGATTTGTGCACTATCTCTAGAAGAATATGAGAAGATATCCTACTACTCTATAGCAAAGAAAATGTGGGATAAACTACAAGTCACCTTTAAAGGAACGAATGAGGTAAAGAAACATAGAATAAGCCTTTTAGTGCATCAATACGAAATTATTGGCATGAAACAGGGAGAGATCATAGATGAATTCCTCAGACAATTCAACAACATCATCACGACCTTAAAGAACTTGGGAAAGTTATATCCCAATGATGAGCTCATAACGAAGATTCTAAGATCACTACCAAAGGAATGGAGACCTAAGGTGACAGCTCTAGAAACTGCAAAGGATCTATATACTATTTTACTCGATTGGCTACAAGAAAATCTGATGATCCATGAAACTGAACTTACGCTAAATGAAGGATCCTCCTATAGAAAAGGAATGGTACTAAAAGCAACTAATGAATCAAATGGTGATGAAAGTGACACCAAGTTGCAAACAGATGGAGATGACGAGTTCAACTTCATGGTCAAAAATATGTCCACTTCTATAAAAAGAGGTTGATGAAGAAAAGAGAAGGAAACAAGAAAGCTAGGAACAACAGGTTCTTATCAAAAGGTAGCAAGAGCAATAGTAATACACAAAATAATCAAATCATATGCTATCACTACAAGAAGCTTGGACACACGAGACCTGAATGTCTTGTTCTTCAAAAGTACAAGTTAGAAAGTAGAAAACCCAAAAAGCAAGCGATCTTTGCAGCCTGGTCAGATAAGGATTCTGAAAACTTTGAAGAATAAGAGTCAAAAGAATTCAACAACGTTTGCTTCATGGCTGAATTAGGAGACGATGAGGCATATTATTCTGACTCTAATGTTGAAGTTGATGAATTAAAAAATACATATCATGAATTGTATAATTACTATAAAAATTTTACAGTGAAGTATTTCAAAGAAGTTAGAAGTCCAAGAATAATGATGCATCTCTGAAAAGTAAGGTTAAATCATTAGAATTTGTGAATGAGGGCTTGGCAACCAAAAATATGTCTCTTGAAGTTGATTATAAGCAACAGATCGTTGAAAAGGAAGCTTTGGAAGAATGAGTCTAATAAAGTGCAATAACTAGAAGAAAAGGTTGTCGGCCTAGAACTTGAAAAAGAGAAATGTGTAGGGAAGATCTTATCTCTAGAAAAAGATCTTGCAAAGTTTGTTAATGGAAGGAGCAACCTTGATGCACTACTTGGTAGTGGTAAATGGGTTTTTTGATAAGTTTGGAATATGTTATAATGAAAACAATAATATTAGGCAATATAAGAATTTCTTTGTTAGATTCAGCAGTAGTTATAATCAAAACAACAAAAGCCTGATATATGGTAGAAATTATATCAATTCTCACTCATCTGTTTTATGTTTCTGCTATGATAGACATGGTTTCATTAGTTATTCTTGTAACCTTTGTAAAATGGATAAATTATCTCAAATGTATGTTTGGAGATTGAAAGGTCAAACTACTAACATGAAAGGAACCAGAAAAACTTGGGTACCTAAAATGAGAGAAAATTTTTCTGTAGATATGCTTAAAAACGGAGACAAGAGAAAATTAATGGATAGTCAACAGCGACTGTTCTAGACAGATGACAGGTGAAATCACATTTCAATTATGTTGAAAGAAAAGATGAAGGTAATGTTGTCTTCGCTGACAAAAATAAAGCAAAAGTAATCGAAAATAGTAAAAATGATGATTCCGACTCCACCTCTATTGATAATGTCCTTTATGTTGATGGTTTGAAACATAACCTGTTAAACGTAATTCATTTATGTGACAAGGGTTATAAAGTCATTTTCTATGCATCTTATTATAAAATAGTTGATAATCATAATGATAATATTGTATTTGTTGGCCCTAAGAATCAGAACATATATTATGCTCAACTAAAAGACATGTCTTCATAAAGTGTTAAATTTTTTGTTTTTCTAGAAAAGGATTTGTTTATATGGCATAGAAGATTTGGACATGCTAGCATAAGCATTCTATCAAAATTGTCCAAGAATGAGTTAGTAAGAGGACTACCTAACTTGAAGTTTGAAAGCAATCGGGTTTATGGGGCTTGCTTAAAAAGTAAACAAGTTAGAAGCAACTTTCCTCCCAAAAATATTGTGTCTACTAAACAACCGCTTGAACTTGTGCATATGGATTTGTTTGTTCCTACTAAGACTCAAAGTTTTGGTAGTAAACATTACGATTTTGTTTTAGTAGATGATTATTCCATATTTACGTTGGTGTACTTCCTATCAAATAAAGATGATGCTTTTGAAGTTTTTGAGAAATTTTGCAAAAAAATTTAGATCGAAAAAGAATATTACATTACATCAATTCAAAGCGATCGTAGAGAAGAATTTAATAACAGAAAGTTTGAAGATTTAAGTGATAGTAATAATATGACTCATAACTTTTCTTACCCAAAGACTCCTTAACAAAATGGTGTCATTGAGATAAAGAACCCTAGTTGATATGGCTAGGATAATATTGTGTGAAAGTGGCTTACCCCATGGTTACTGGACAGAAGCAGTATCCACTGGTTGTTATGTACTCAACAAGTGTATTATAAGACCTATTCTGAAAAAGACCTCCCATGAGCTATAGAAAGGAAGAAAATCGAATGTCGCTTACTTTCGAGCATTTGGTTGCAAATGCTTCATTTTAAATAACGGGAAAGACAGCATTAGATGAAGCTATTTTTCTGGGTTACAAAATCGCTAACAAAGGATTCAGGGTTTACAACAAAATAGCAAAGAAAATAGAAGAATCAATACATGTAATATTTGATGAAGACTACCTTTGATAACATCAGTTGATTCAGATGATGAAGAACATCCTTTGGTTCCTAAAAATACATCGATTGCACCTAGAGTACCCTTAGAATCACAAGATCAATAAGGTCCTTCTGAAGCAAGGACAGAGCAAGTTTCTTCCTCTCAATAGGAGCCAATCTAATGAAGAACACAAAGAGAATAAAGAGGTCAAGATATACATCAATACATTCTGAGAGACCCCTCTTAATGTCTAAGAACCAAATCTTCCTTCAAGAACAACTTTGTTTCCCTCATCTCATAATTAGAATCAAAGATCATTGAAGAGGTTCTTATTGATGAAAATTGAGTTTCAACTATGAAAGACAAACTAAATTAGTTTGACAAAAACAAAGTTTAGAATCTAGTATCTCGTCTGCAAAACAAGATAGTCATTAGAACTTGTTGGGTATTTCGAAATAAACTTGACAAAAATGATAAGGTGGTAAGAAACAAAACTAGACTTGCAGCTCAAAGTTACAAGCAACATGAAGGTATTGATTTTGATGAAACTTATGTGCCTATTGCTAGACTAGAATCAACTAGAAATTTACTTGCCTTCACTTATTATAGAAACTTCAAATTGTTCCAAATGGATGTCAAAAGTTCCTTATTAAATGGACATATTAACGAAGAAGTGTTTGTTAAGCAACCTCTAGACTTTGAAGATGATAACCATCTTGCTTATGTGATGAAGTTGATTAAAGCACTGTATGGTCTAAAACAGGCTCCTTAAACATTGTATGAGAGGTTAAGTAATTTTCTGATTAAGAATAACTTTGAAAGATGAAAGGTAGATAAAACTTTACTTATTAAGAAAAAGGAGAATGATTTACTCATAGTGCAAATATATGTTAATAACATAATATTTGGTGTTACTAATCAGTCCTTATGTGAAGAATTCTTAACATTAATACATGGGGAGTTTGAAATTAGCATGATGGGAGAACTATCCTTCTTCTGGTATTACAAATCAGGCAAATAGAAAAAGGAATCTTTTTTATCTAAGACAAATACACAAAGGAACTCATCAAGAAGGACTATTTTGAGATTGCCAAACTTATGGGTACTCTTATGTATACTAAAACAAAACTTGATAAGGATGAAGAAGGCAAGGCTACAGATGAAACAAAGTATAGAGTAATGATTAGGTCACTACTATATCTCATAAGCTCAAGACTAGACATTATACTTAGTGTGTGTCTTTATGCCTGCTTTCAATCAAATCCAAAAGAAAACCACCTTCGAGCAGTCAAGAGGATCTTCGATATCTTGAAGGAACTATAGATCTCAAATTATGGTATCCAAAAATTGATTCTTTTAACATGGTTAGATATTGTGATGCAGATTACGTAAGTGATAAACCGATCGAAAAAGCACAAGTGGTCACTGTCAATTTCTTAGAGGATGTCTAGTTTCTTGGTCTTGCAAGAAACAAAATTTCAGTGCTCTCAACAATCAAAGCGAAATATATAGCAGCTGCCAGTTGTTGTGCTCAAATATTATGGATGAAGCATCAACTCCAAGATTGTTCTCTAAACTTTAATCATAATCATATTCCTATATTATGTAATAATACTAGTGCAATAAATCTTTCAAAAAATACTGTGTATCATTCTAGGACAAAGCATATAGAAATCAAGCATCATTTTCTTAAAGATCATGTTTATTGATCTTTTGCATGTTAATACTGAAAATCAAGTAGCTGATATTTTCACTAAGCCACTATCTGGAGATAGATTTTGTGGGTTAAGAAAAGAGCTTGGTATGTAAAGACTATCTAATATCTGTATGAATTTTCTATTTTACTTCTCTCTATATACATTAGCAGGATCCTTTTACTTTAGAAGGCTCCTCTTAGTTTAATAGAGCAGTATACACATGTCCTAAAAAGGAATTCATTCATGGCATCGTTTCAACATTTAAAGAAACGTACACAATTTTGACAAGCCGTTGTATGGGACTGACAAAAGATATGCAAACGATTCACTTCCTCTTTTAGCATGTACGACTACCCATCCTCACATGAAATTAACGTCCAAGAATCGCTTAATATACCAGGAACAGACTTCTCTCTTCTACTCATCGTGTTTTGTGTTAGAAGCGCAACTCTCTTCCTCTCTACACCCTAACTTTCTGCCTTCTTTATATTCTTTCCTCCAAAAACTCTTTACCTACAATGGCTAGAACATAATCAAAGGGACAGAAGAAAACCCCAACTTCCACTGCTAGCCTTGGTGAAGCCCATATTTTTGATTCCACTCCTACTGAACCTATCTTTATCTCTTTCGTTCCTGGATGTGCTACTCCTCGACCTGTTTCTAAGGATATGAAAGTGCCTAGAGCATACTAGATCATGAATGACACTGATTTAGAAGAAGAATCGACTCAAGTAATGAAACGTCCACAAACCAGAGGAAGTCTTGTAAAACAAGCTGAGAAAATATTTGAACAAAAAGAAAACAATGATGCTAAAAAGAAAGAGGAAGAAGAATCCAGAAAAGAAAAAGGGAAGAAATAAAGAAAGGCACGGTGCCTGTGACTAAACATACTATTAAGGACGCCGTTGATAAGAATGAGCTGTTTCATGAAGAGATGATTCTTAAAGAAAAAAGGGGAAAGAAGATAAAGATAGTCGCATAAAAAGGAAAGACATCAACACCACAGAAAATGTTTTAATCAAAAGAAGCTGAAGTTCGCTATAAAATGCAATACAAGAAAGAAAGGTGGTTGTTGGGCGAATCATGCCTTCCATGATGTTTGATGACATAGTTATACCTATGTCTCCTTACTTTGTTGTCATTAGTTAGGAAAATGTTTTGAAATTAGATGAAATCGTATATGATGAGCTAGTCAGGACATTTTACACATATGAGAAAATAAGAAATTGATGGAAAGCTAGTCATTATCTTATGGGTGTATGAATGTGAAATTTTAATTTCTCAAATTTTTTTGGAAGATATACAGGGCATAACTCCTATAGGAAGAACTGATTTTCCCTATCACAAGTGGGATATTAATGATTTGGATTTGGTAGAAGTTGTTAACTTCATATGTCTCCATGATGAAAACGCCCAATATGGGAGACCCTAAAGCAGGCAATTAGATTTACTGTCTTAATGCCTTACATCATTATCAGTTACCTCAATCTTTCCAAGGAGTAGCTTTTTGAAAGGTGTAGTTTATTGGACACTTATATACTGTACAATTTGCTAAAAGGGAACATAATGAATCTTCCAGCAATGATCTTCAGATTCATGGTGGATAAGGGGAATCACAAGAATACCACAAGTTGTATGCCTTATAGAATGTTGCTCACGAAGATTTGCACCCATTATGGAGCACCTTTTGGTAATCCAAATTGGTACACACTAGCTAAGTTTCATCCTTCCATCTGCTACAATTTGGATACAAATTGTAAAACAATGTCTAGGTAGACAAAAAAATTGAAAGAGTAGCAGAAAACTTAGTTCTTACTCTAGGCCAACAAACTCCTACCCCTTCTCAGGATGAAACTAATGCAAATCTCTAACAAAAGTTGAAGGACATTCAAGCCAATCAAGAATAAATGTGAGAAAAAATAAATAGCATATGAAATCAGCTCCTTGACATGCATAATTTGCTTAGACAAATTTCTGAATCTCTTAAATAACTATGTTGCTTTTCTTGCTTGGTATGTTCTTACATACTTATGATCTTATTTGTTGCTTAGTAACTCTTCCTCCATTTTTTTTTTTGATAATGACAAAGTGGGAGAGAATTAATGATATACTTTGGCTTGATGATATATTTTCAATATTATTGTTATTGATGATATATTCTTCTAAAATATTGCTGAACTTATGGAGTTTAAATTAGTGATAAACAAACAATAGGCTCCATTTTTTAGAAGTCATGCTCTTTCTAAATATTATTGCAAGTAAAGTTTACAAGTATCTTTTGAAACCTTTTATTCTTTATTTGAAATTTGAAAATATGTTTATTATTGTTTGTCATCATAAAAAAGGGGAAGATTATTAGTTGAAGGTTTATGATTAACGATTTTGATAATAACTGCATAATTTTTTAAAATTCAAATTGGATTTATTTCCTTATATAGGCAACGATATAATTCTTAAAAGGAAATAAAATCGTGGAATAATTTCTTTCTTTATTGCAAGAACCTTCTTTATAAACTTACCTTTTCAGAAATGATTCTATGACATCCGGAAGGATCATACTAATTTGAATATTCAACTACGAAAGCCTTGACAGAACGTTCTTCTTAACGTTTAAATATCAAAAATTTCAGTAGAGATAATATCGAAGATTAAGTAATGACTAGTTGAAGAAAATTGTCTACTTAAGGAAGAATCATTGCGGTTACGAGACATATAGAGATATATAAAAAAATCAAGAGAGCCAAATTTTAGATATACATTCATAGTATCGGTACTTTTGAAAGTCATATCATTGTCAAATCTCCTGTGTTTTAGAAAGTAAAAATTCTTTTGAGAAAGTGATCATTGAAGCTCATATTGAGCAAATTACTTTATCATTTATTGAAAGCTTGTAGAGGCTAGCAAAATATTACTATTGTAGAAGGTTGAAGAACCTTGAAAGTTATACACTTGTGAGCTTGAAGAGGCTCGTCAAATTACTACTTAGTTTTTATAGTGAAATACCCAAGTTAGATACTTGGGGACTGGACGTAGGCTTCGTTATAAGCCGAACTAATATAAATCTACTGTGTCATTTTCTCTCGCTTCCTTACTTTTAATTTTTTGCATTATTATTTTTCAATAGGCTCCTTCTGTTTTTATATCACAAGAGGTTTCTTTCAAAAGTTAGCAGGCTCCTATCGATTAAACAAACTCCTTTCTTTTTGAGTGTTAGGAGGCTCTTATCGATTAAAAAAAGACTCCTATCATTTTGAGCGTTAATAGGCTCCTTTTGATTAATTGGCTCTTTTCTATTTGAGTGTTAACATGATCCTTTCGGAAGTTTATAGGACCCTTCTATTTATAAAACTCATTTTATTTAGCAAGATCTTATCGATTTGAAAGTACTTAAAAAAAATTTTATACACAATTCACCCCCTCGTACATGTGTTTGCTTTATCAGAAAGGAATAAGTAGAAACTAGCCAGTTGGTTCTCTATAATTAATTTGTTAAATATTTCAGATATATTGAATTACATGACTAAATTAACATTTAGAAGTTGCTTGTTCACTTGTAAATATTATGTTAGATTTATGTTTTATTTTTTAATTTCTATATTTAATTTGATTTGTTCTAAATACCAAAATCACAAACCCCCCCTCTTTTTATTTTTATGTATTAGCTTAGTGTAATTCATATGTGTCTGTAATTATAATTGTTTTATTTTTTATTTTTCCTAATTGATGAGGTTAATCTTATATGTGAATATAATTGGATGAAATCTTTATATATGCTTCATCGTGTACTCTTGACTTCTTTTCAATTCGTAAAATAGCATAGCTTAATTTATTGTGCCCAAAATAACTATGTATTATAAAAATGGAATTTTATTTTTGTCTAAGAATATTCTATAATTTTATTAAAATTTGATGTTGTATCTTATATATGTGGTTAAAAAGGACATTATGTGTTTATGCGTTGATGATGTTATTTTCGTATGAGCAAAATTATTAGTATGTAATTGTTTCTTTTAAAAGTATTGAAATTAATAAACTAATTTAGTAAATTAACTTTCTCGTGGGATCAACTCTTATTTTCTATATACTACATTGTTTAATAAATTAAAAGGAAATAAGGATTTAATTTTATTCGCCTAATGACACATACCAATGGTATGCCATTTTTATGGTAAGTTCAGGCATATTGATATATTTTACCTTATTAAACAAAGGATGGCAAGCAAACCCTTAAAAATGTGGGTTAAAAAGAAGAATGAATCTATCAACCAAGGAAGCAAGTTTATTTAAATTCCTAAAACACATTGATTGCCTTCTTTTGTAAGGTTTATAGAAAAGAAAGAGAAAACAGTATGTAGTTATTGAATTGAGCATTATTTTTAAAGAATTTATATTTCTTTATCATTATGAATATAACCTTCTTGCCTCCAAAAAAGTCTTGAAGATTTTGTTATAAGATTTAACTCTTAAAATTAACCGTCAAGAATTTTCAAATTGTTAAACTAAGAGAGAAAGATGAGAATGAAGAGATGCCACTAATGGATTCAGAAATCAAGAAGAATCATCATTTAAACTAACTTATAGGTAATGTTTAATAAGAGGTAATTATTAGTTCATGTTATAGGATTATTGGGCATCTTGCACTTATTTGCTAATTGGAGTCTAAATTCTAGATGATGAATGTTAGGTTGAATATTTCTTTGATATACTATAGATATAAACTTAGATATTATGTTTAAATAGGAATGTTAAGTTAAAACTTGTTTATTAATAGATCAACCGACATATAGTTTTTCTAAACTAATTAATGATGATATTAGGAGAGAACTAGGCATAATTTTATATGTTTAAAGTTTATTTTTAATGTTTTTGATCATTCTTGATTTATATTACAAATACTTTTAAGTGGTTTAATGCTTTAATTTGAGTTTCGAAAATAGTTTCTTACGTTATCTGGCCAACTTATCAACCAATATAGTATGGTTAATCAGTATCTTTAAAATTCACCTCCCTTTTCCTATCCAATGAGTTTGCTAGTCGCTTGGTTGCTAATTTGGACGACCACTTAGATATGTTGGTTGACCAATGCACTCTTGTGGTCCACCAATATCAATTCACCTAAGAATTTTTTTGTTTCCAATGTTTGTTCCAAGTCCAATACCTATTGTTACTTATTGACCATTATACTTCACTACTTGAACAATATAGCTTTTTCTTTAGAAACCTATATTCTAGTGAGTTTGTACCATAGTTGACTGATAGTTTTAGATGACCATACATATTTGTAGACTATAGAAGCAGCGTGGTTGACTAGTCTTCACTATTGCAGCCTCTTTCGTTTTGTTTTTCATCATAATTATGTATATTTTCTAAGATCCCTAAATAATTCATCATTCTCTTTGAAAAACATTATCCCATTTCATAAAAATCTTATTAGATTGCATCGAATTAAAAATTTGTCATTCTTGAATTTCAATTTTGGGATTATTAAAATTTTTCTTAATTAAGAATGCTCTTTTCAAATTGTTGCTTTCAAATTAAAATTCTAAAAGGAGTTAATATTGTTTCCCTTATCACTTATATTGATACATCTTCGATTTTGGCACTTTAGGCTTTTTTTCATTTTATGATTTTTTAAAATTTGGGGCCTTTCAAATTTATATATTCTCTTATGAAATTGATTATTGGAATTCCAACTCATATTTCTTTTAAAAATTGCCTTTGTTACTTTAATTGAATCTTTTAACTTAGGTATAATATCAAAATTTGAGATTTTTCAAATTTGACATAATTAAAGACGTTTCTATCGAAATTGACCTTTTATTGTCACTCTTTAAATATTTAATAGCATTCTTTAGTGAGAAAGTTTATCATTTTTAATAAAAGATATTTTGATTATTTATACCAAGTTAATTTGAAGTATGACACTTTATATTTTCTATTTTTAAGTAGTGATCTCTTTTTGATGATTCCAAAAAGGGGGAGAAATATTGATGATATAAAATGTAGGGAAAGTGATAACATTCAAGGGGAGTGATAAAATCCAAAGAGGTATTATTTAATTGTTTCTATATGCCTTACACTTTATGTACTATGCTTTAGCAAATTTATATTATCTAAATGTATAGATATTTCTTTGATATTAAATATCTCTTTCATTGATATTGAATTATATGTTCATTACTATCTTGATAGTTATTTGAATGCTTAATTATATTATTGTTATCTAATATCATAAGTGCTTTATTATCATTAAAAAGGGGAGATCATTGAACCAAAGAGAGGTTCTAATTGTTGTTTGATTATAACAAAAAATAATTACTACTGATGAGTTTATTATTTTTATGAAAAGCAATATAAGAACAAAATAAAATCATAAATTCAAGAAGATAGCTTATGAAGTTGATAAAAAAAGTTAAAGTTTACAACCACCGAAATGAAGATCAAATCAAGAACAATAGAAGATCAATGCTTGTAAAGGTCATTCTTTAGTTTGTAATATTAATTGTAATTTCACTTTGTTAATTTCAAGGTCTAAAAGGCTCATTATGTATAAACATTTCATTTCTATTCATTGTAGGAGTATGTACATTCTTCGAGAGGTATTGAAGCTTTTGTTTTTAATAAAAAATTCTTAATTTTTAAAAACACTTTTTAGGAAACATTTTGGAGAGTGTTTAGTTCATAATTGCATTTATCAAATTGAGTTTGAATATTTAAAGATGTTTAAAACATCTTTTTGGGGTGATTATGGGTTAGTGGTCGACCAATTTAGGCTAAAGTAGTTAAAATTGATGTATCATGAGTTGTTGTAACATTGTTTGATGTATTGGTAAAAAAATGCCATATAGGTCGACCAATATGCCTATTGGTCAACCAGTATTCTAACAGCTAGTGAATCTGGAGTTTTTAATACATATCAGTCGATTAATGCACTGCATATAACTACTGTAATGGCTGATTCTTGGCTCCAGCAGCTAGGAAAGGTCCCATAATACTGTAAATAAGTATTTTCTGATTGGTTTTAGCATTAAGAGTATTTTGCATGAATTTTACAAATTTTCTAAGTGATTTTCAATCACTTGAGCTTCATTGTTTCACATTTGTGTGAGAGGATCATTTTGGAGTTATCAAGTGCACAAGTGAGCTAATTTTGAGTTGTAATCGTCCATTAAGGTGCTGGATATTATACCTAAGAGTATTCTAAGTGAGATTAAGATTCCTCTACACCTTAGAATAAGATTATAAGATTATTGAGAAAGATTGTTTAAAGGTTATTTTTCACTTTAAGAGAAGAATTATAGCGGAATTCCAAGAAAAGTCTTAGGAGTGGTAGCAGGTAAAAGTTGTTTGCCGAACTACTATAGATTAGTTTACATTTTCTCTCTCGTATCATTATAATTATTCAATTGTTTGAATGATTCATGTTAAGTAATCCACTTATTCATTGTTGTTAAATTAAGTTCATTGATTAGGAAAATCCTTGAATTGTATAAATATCAAATTCCTCTCCTCTTTTAGGTAGGGATAGTAATGAGTTAGCCTGTTGACCCAGATTTGAGAGTTTTTAATGGGTAGACTCAGACCTACCCGAGGCTCATTTATTTTAAGTAAAACGACATGGTTTTTCTTAGAAGAGTTAGGCCTTGGGTAGGCTTAGGCCTAATGTAACATCACATTCCCATACTAAGGGTTAGAACCCCAAAATACAATACAACATGCGAGATCAAAGAGAGATTTAAAAAAAATGCATTTCATACTTATGCATAATGTTAGCATACACGCACATGAATTTGAATTTTTGCACACATTAAAATGACAATACATGCATTCATTAACATATTCCTGGTATAATTGATTTATATATGTGACGTGTGATTTTTATTGAGAGTTGTGGTTTAATTGTATTGAAAATCAAATTAGAGTGTATTTGTTGATTTAGAATTTTGGCGAATTTTTAGAGAATTCCAAAATTCTTAAATATTATTGGATTAGGAAAAATGCCACTTAGCAAGTAAATTGATGAATGGAAAAATAGAAATGAGTTAAATGATATTGAAGAATTTTATAGATGACTTTAGAATTTGAGAGAAGATGTTGTTGAAAATTTTAGAGATAATTGGAATAAAAAGATGGGAGTTATGGGACCAGTTCAATAAGAGCTAGTTAGTTGGGAAATTAGTTAAGGTCTTAGAAATTGGATAAGTGTCCAAGTTTTAACCCACGTTTCTCTTAATTTTGAAAGACAAGTTACTGTTCTTATCTTACATCTTCTTCTTCGTAGCTTTCTTCCTCAAGTTTCTTTTTTTACACAGATTTCATCTACCTCTTGTAACTCCCAACTTGATAACTCTTTCATTTTTCCTAAGAAAACCTAACATAATCCACCCTCACGATGATGTACGTGGATGCATGAAGAGTTAGGATTCTTGAGATTTTGAAAATTTTGAAGATTTATCAAGTAAGTATATTGTTAATCATTTAGAGTTGTTGGTTTATAAAGCAAAAATGATAATTTAGTTGTCAGTAAATGATCGTGTGAACATGGACATTTTTCATGTATAAGGTGGGTGTAGGATGAGATATGAAAAATTTTGATGTGTTGATTTTGAATAATTGATGATCAAAATGTTATGAGGTAGTGTTAAACTAATTTTGGAGTTGAAAAATCCAAGAAAACGTGTACAAATAGGTGCAGAAAATTTTTGAAGAAAACATAAGTAAATGCTCTATTTTTGTTGATGTCTTCACTGTTATAGGTGAGCAATTTTTTTTTGTTTTTAGATATATTTTAAAATGGGTTTAGAGTTAAGGAAGAGGTGTAAGATGATGTTTTGATATGGGAAAGTGATTTAAAATGAAAGTTTGAGAAGAAAAATGAAGAATGTGTATGGAATACTTATGCAGAAAAATTAAAGTGAAAATGCGAAAAATGAAAATCAAGAAAGTGCAGAAAAATGGTGAAATACATGATGATCTTTTCTGTTTTTGATGATTTTGTTTAAGCATGGATTTTGGATTTTGTTTGTGAAAGATTGGAGTTGAATGGAAGTTAGAGAAGAAACTGGAAAATGTATAGGAGATGGAAAATTGCAGCAGTGGAAGGAAACAAAAAAATTGAGAAAGATGAGTAAGGAATTTTCTATTTTTAATGTTTGTGTGTTAATCTGGATTTTTTTATTGATTTTTGAATGTTCAGAGCTAAATGGAGGATGAAATAAGTTAGAAATGATTTAAGTGAAAGAAAAGAAGAAGAGAAGAAGAGAAAACAGTAGTTTCGGAACAAGAAGGAAGAAGCACGATCGTGGCTTTGGGAGAGAAACTAGAGAAGCACGATTGTGACTTCCCGCTAGTGTTTGGAGTCTCACGATCATGCTTCTGCACGATTGTGACTTTCTGCATGCAACAAAAAACTCACAATCGTGCAAGTGCACGATCATGACTTCTATGGCTGGACACAGCTCGAACATCCTTTAATCTTTTGGCCATATCTTCTTCTCCCGACCTACAAATGACATGGGACTTGAACCAATAGACTCGTAAAATTTTTTTTTACATCTCCGCCAAAAATTATAGCAATATAAAATCATTTTGGAGGGATTGAGTGATAAATTTGGGACAAAATTGATGAATGGAGTATTTTTGTTAAACATGCTTTGGTATTTTGACAATATCTTATTCTGTAGTTATCTAAATTAAATGATTTTTAATTTAGAGCAAACTAGAGACATATGCTACAAATTATCTGAAGAAATAGAATATTAATTCTATCTCTAGATTTCCAGATTTCTGAATTAAAGTTAAGTACAGGATACTGCTTTAGTTTATGAACAATCCAAAATATTTGGAGTACAAATTTCGAATTACTGAACCAATTTGAATGATCTTGGTCTCATTAGAAACTTAAGACATAGGGGAACAATTGTGTAGAAGAAAGTGTTCTTAAATTTCTCTATTTTCATTATCTGAATGATCAAGAACAGTAGATTTGAAAGTCAGTTTTTGGAAAAATCTGAAATGATTCATCAGGTTATAAAATTAGATTCAAAGTAAGTATAAATGATACTTAGGTGATTTTTGATTTTTGATTGATAATGTGATGAGAATAATGGAAAAATATCTAGGATTGTCATTGAGTATGCATTGTACTTATTTCGTATATATATTTGTGTATAAAGGAATACTTATAATTGTGCAATTAATAATGTGTGTGCAACGTGCATATTGCATAATTTTGATGTGCAGGATAAGCATCCACATTCAGACATTTCCAGATCTTAGAAGCAATTTCTAATTTGGAGCATACTGTGAGTCGACCTAGATGGTCTCATTCACTATTTGTTATGTTTTAAATTTCTACTTTGAATTAGTATTGAAATGAAATGTGATTGTTTTGATTCCGGACATAGAATGTCCGAGGAGTTTGATAAATGCATGAATAATGATAGAAGTGCTCCTTGTATATTAATTTGAAAAAATATGTGAAACAAAAATTGATTGTTAAATGTCGGACCAAGTTCCGAAGAGAAATGTGAATATGCATATAAATGAAAAGTGATTCTCAACTTTAATGTTAAATGCCGGACTAAGGTTTGATGACATGTGTAAAGTGAAATAAAATAACTACTTGAAAAGATGTGAATGTGATGCATTTTATTTCATGAATGCATGAAAGATAAAGGCTATTGTGACCGAAGTAGCCACCAAAAAAGAACTTAAAGCTCAGAATGTGAAAAGAGCTTAAAGCTCAGATTGTGAAAAAGAGCTTAAAGCTCAGAAAGTGTATAAGAGCCTAAGGCTCACTATGTAAAATTAGCCCGGTATCCCCAGATATGGGATAATTATTAATGAGCCCAGTATCCATAATGGATATGAGACAGTTATAGGCACTCGGTCACAATAATAACAAACTGAAAATGAGTCTCATAAGCATTATATATGCATTTGATGTGTATGATTTTAGTAATTTGACCGATTTTCTGAATGTGAGATATGTTTCAAGCGAATGTGAAATATATGTAACTTGATATGATTATTAATGACATGATGTGAATTATGTGAATATGTCAACTGTATGTGTTATGTGATGGAGTGAGCTATCGAGGATGGTCACTCACTGAGTTTACAAAACTCACCTAAAATTTGCAATATTTTTTCAGGCTCAGAAGAGTTACCCTGTTAGGCAAATGGGAGTATAGCCACTGCATTCAAGTAAGAGATAGAGGTTGAGATCAGTTTGATTATGAATTTGTATTTCTTTATTTTTGTATCAAATTGAGTCTTCCGAAATTTTTATATCATGTGTATATGAATATTTCTATTTTGTAATAACTTTCCAAATTGGAAAAGGTTTTGTAATTGTTTTCTATCTGTAATGGGCCCAAGGGGTTACTGATTTGCTGATGATTTGTGAAACGATTGTAAACCTTTTGATTGAAAAAGTTTATGAATAAAGTGGGCCCAATTGATTATTGATTTTCGTATATGCTTGTGCTATTTTTTAAAATTTTATATTGAGTTTCAAGTGTTTAACTGTTCTAGCATACCACCCTTAGTGGGTACGCACTCGAACATCATTCAGGATGTCGAGTATGTATCTTGTGAGAGTAGGGTATCACAGTTTGGTATCAAAGCCCAGATTTAGTATCTTACATGGGCGTTTTTTGAAAGATGTGTCAAGTTACATGCATTTTAGTCATGTCATAGCAGGCAGTAGCAACTGATCCCCACTCTGAGTTGCATTCATATGAGTCACATGTATGAGCATTTGTTAAGAGTTTGAGCAGACAGAAATAGTGAAGAGAATGATGATCTATTAGAATGTGAGAAAAAGACGGTTTGTTGATATCTAGAAATAAAAAATAGTATATGGTTTGATATGATAGATAGAGATTCACTACATTTGTATTGGTGGATGTATTATTGAATATGACATCAATATTGTATTTTGGTCATATGTCCTCGAATGTGATATGGATGTGAATACACTGTCATGGATTATTTGAGGAAAATAGGGATATAAGCAGAAATGATGAGACTAAAGTGTATAACCCCAGTTGAAAGAAAATTTTTTCTATGAACTTAAAATGGTTATTTGATTAATATAACAAGAGTTACGATCCACCATAAGAATATATTAGTGGAATTGAGATCAGAATTTCATGATATTTATGCCTCTATAATTCTGAATTGATTGAGGATATACATATAACAGATGAGATAGAAATGAGGAAAGAAAAGAAAAAAAGGGGGATGAAGTAGACATAAATGAATTTACACGAGATGAATGATATGTAGTAAGAAGAAAGTTAGAGATGCATATAAGATAGGATTTTATGCACGAATGAGATTAAGAAGAAGATGATGAATCAAAAGAGATGAATTAATGCACTCAATATGGTAGTGGGATTATTATGAAATTCTGAAGCATTAAAAGAGGTCAATTATGGAAAATTAGAATAGAATTGATGTTATTATGCGTGATGAATTCGAGGAAAAAGAAGAAGGGCATGATCGTGGCATAGTCCCCACGATCGAAGACAGGTGCAAAAAGGAGAAGTGTTGTCTTTAATCAAATGAGATTAACGTATCCTGAGCGTAGTTATTAATTGGTGAACTATCTTAAAAGACATCTTTGGATTAGATGTAATGATCTTGATGGTATATACCAAGGTGTTGAGTAAATGAATTTGTATAATGCTTCCCTGAGCCTTATTATAAAGGATATTCTGATCATATAAGTTATGGCGTAAATTGATCTTATTGATATATTATGTATAGTTAAATTTGATCTTCTTAAGGTACTATGAATGTCTGATAAGCAATAATGAAAACAGTTGATCAAGATTACATTAATAGTATAGATGATAGTAATAAGAAATCTTCTTTCGAAGAAGAATTTCACCGAATTAGGTTAAGCAAATCAGATAGCTTAATTTAAGAATGATCAATAAAGAAACAAATTAGAAATGAATATCTAATGAATCAAAGGTTAATATTGGAGTCCCATTCCTAACGGAGACTCAAGCATAAGAAGTAGAATATGTTATTGAGAGTATATGCGTTTTGTTGATATAAAGTATCCAACTATGTGATTGGATTCTTGAATTTGAGGTGACATCAAGTATAAGAGATACAAATTTGATTTGATGAAGGTGTTACCAATACAGGAAATTAAGATAAATTGAAATGTGTGGAGAAACTAGTATGAATGAACAAACATTAGAATAAGTCAATGTGAAATTAGAGAAAATCCAATGAATTGAGAAAATCATTCAAGATAAGAAATTAATTGGGAAACCAAAATTAATATGAGATAACATTAACTCATTGAAGAATTAGTAACTTAAGGAACTACGAGAACTAATCATGGGCATATTAAGTTAACAATGCCTCGATAGTATCATTCTATTGAAGAATAAAGTGTCTCAATTTTGTTTAGATCAATGAGTGACTATGATCATAAATGATATATTGAATGTATTTGAAAAGTGGAGAAGAAGATTTTGAATACTCGAGGAAATCTTACATATCATGAGGATAGAAACAATTATATGCCAAGTTCCATAAAATTGAATCTTAGCTTGATCAAATAAAATGTTGGGTTGTATAGTATCTGAATATGGTATATTGGGAGACCAAAAGAAAGTAGAGGTAATAATGAAGTGAGAAACTACAAGGAATATATAAGAGATCCGAAGTTCTCTAGAATTAGCTAGAAATTGGATACCAACAGAGACTATTACGGAGTTTTTACTAATCTTAGTCCTTTGGCAAAAATGTCTAAGGGAAAACATGTAAATTGTATGAAGTGATGAATGTAAAAAGAATTTTAAAGAATTATAACACCGATGTAAATTATATTGCTTGGATTTGGAGATTTTGTAGTATATAATGAAGTTTCACATCAGAGATTAGGATATAATTTAATGCAGTATAATAAAGTGATTTCATATGCATGGAGACAATTAGAATCTCATGAGTTGATTATTTGATCTATGATTTGAAACTT
The DNA here is from genome assembly GCA_025504915.1 of Erythroxylum reticulatum. Lineage (NCBI taxonomy): Eukaryota > Viridiplantae > Streptophyta > Magnoliopsida > Malpighiales > Erythroxylaceae > Erythroxylum > Erythroxylum reticulatum. The sequence goes on along the minus strand of JANSVA010000002.1, from coordinate 12,845,878 downwards.
GCTGCAATAGTAATTATTTTAAGAGATTGGAAACATTATATGCACAGTGAAACATTTCGTATGTATATAAAAATATACAGATCATTAAATTTTGAGGTAATTATTGAGTTTGAAAGAATTGAATATGAGACAGAGACGATGGAAAGAAATACTAAAGGATTATGAATGTACAAATGAGTACTATACTGGTAAAGTTAGTGTGTATCTGATACTTGATCAGAAAATTTAATAACAGAATAGCACAAATTTAAATATTGAGGTTAACAAATCTAATGCAATGAAGATTATAGAATGTTGAGTTGAATTTTGGGGCAAATCAAAGTACCATTAGCTATTGAATTTAAGATCATTTTCATATGAAAGATTAGCGAAGCCTAAATTGAGGATTCAGAAATTTTGAATCTTACTAAGAAATTGAAAATAAATCAGGATTTTGAATTTGAATAGGAAAATTGATACTTTGAGATTGAAATAAGAAGTATGTGTACCTGATAAAGATGATTGAGCAAAGAAATTATTAGAGACAATATTAATAACAACCTAAACTACACATCCTAGTAGGAATATGGCAAAATAGCGTTTGATGGCTAAGGACGTAAAACCAAGTGGCTGAATGTTTGAATTGCCAACAATTTTAAATGTTAAGGATATGTTTAGAGATGATATTTTGGAGTTCATAGGAACATGAGATCAATTTATAGTTCTAATTGACTTCAAGCATACCAATCGTTATCACAGTGATATCATTAGAATACTATATGAGGTATTATACGACAAAAAGAGTTGTTTGCCCTTACATTGAAATGAAGAGGGCCTAAAAATGAAGGTCATAATTGATTCGAGATACTGTTGATGAGTAAAATGAATCTATAATAGGATTTAAGTGATTCAAGAAAGATAAATGTTTTAGGTAGATCAACATCGAAGTTATGGAATATAGTGAGATAGACATAAGAGTTAAGTGTATTAACACTAAAGAAATGTGAATTATCAAATAAAAGACTAATTGTTTTGAGAGTAGCACCTTGGTAAGGTGTGCTTAGGTTAGGAAAAAGGATAAGCTAAGCTCAAATTGTGTTGGTCCATATGAAGTTATTGAGAGCATAGGACCATTTACGTATGAGTTTGTAGTACCAACAAAGATGTCTTAGATTCATAATGTGTTATATATGAGTATGCTAAGAAATATTAATATGATCTGATATTGGCGTTATCGACTCAGGAAGTAAAAAATTATAAGTAATCTGAAGCATAATGAGGAACCAGTTAAGAAAGTGAATGACTAAACAAGTGATTAAAAGGCCTAGTGAGTCTATCGACTATGGTCATTTGGAAGAAATTATTCAAGTGATAAAGCTAAATGAGAAATAGAGGAGTATATAAGGAAATAATACCCCTGCCTTCTTGATCAATTAGATAAGAATTTCAAGGACAAAATTTATTAAGGAGGGGAGAGATGTAACATCCCGTTCTGATACTAAGAGTTAGAACCCAAAAATACGGTACAACATGTGAGATCAAAGAGAGATTTAGAAAAAAAATGCATTTCATACTCATGCATAATGTTAGCATGCACGCACGTAAATTTGAATTTTTGCACACATTAAAATGACAGTACATGCATTCATTAACATATTCCTGGTATAATTGATTTATATATGTGACGTGTGATTTTTATTGAGATTTGTGGTTTAATTGTATTGAAAATCAAATTAGAGTGTATTTGTTGATTTAGAATTTTTGGAGAATTCCGAAATTGTTAAATTTTATTGAACTAGGAAAAATGCCACTTGGCAAGTAAATTGATTAATGGAAAGATAGAAATGAGTTAAGAATTTGTGAGAACATGTTATTGAAAATTTTAGAGATAATTGGAATATGGTACTAGTTCAATAAGAGCTAGTTAGTTGGGAAACTAATTAAGGTCTTAGAAATTAAACAAGTGTCCAAGTTTTCACCCACGTTTCTCTTAATTTGAAAGACAAGTTACTGTTCTTGTCTTACGTTTTCTTCTTCGTAGCTTTTTTCCTCAAGTTTCTTCTTTTATGTAAAGTTTTTCATCAAAACTCCACCAAAGAAAAACCTTGTTTTCATCTACCTCTTGTTACTCCCACCTTGATATCTCTTTCATTTTCCCCAAGAAAACGTAACATAATCCACCCTCGCGATGATGTACGTGGATGCATGAAGAGTTAGGGCTTCTTGAGATTTTGGAGTTTTATCGAGTAAGTATCTTGTTAATCCTTTAGAGTTGTTGGTTTATAAAGCAAAAATGGTAATTTAGTTGTCATTAAATGATCGTGTGAATATGGACATGTTTCATGTATACCGTGGGTATAGGATGAGATATGAAAATTTTTGATGTGTTGATTTTGAATAATTGATGATCAAAATGTTATGAGGTAGTGTTAAAATGATTTTGGAGTTGAAAGATAAAAGAAATCGTATAAAACAAGTGCATAAAAATTTTGAAAAAACATAAGTAAATGCACTGTTTCTGTTGATGCCTTCACTGTTATACGTGAACAACTTTCTTGTGTTTTTAGAGATGTTTTAAAATGAGTTTAGAGTTAAGGAGGAGTTGCAAGATGATGTTCTAATATGGTAAAGTGATTTAAAATGAAAGTTTGAGAAGAAAAATGCAAAATGTGTAGGGAATACATATGCAGAAAAATTAATGTGAAAATGCAGAAAATAAGAGTGAAGAAAGTGCAAAAAAATGGTGAAATGTGTGAATGATCTTTTTCTTTTTTTGATGAATTTGTTTAAGCATAGATTTTGGATTTTGTTTGTGAAAGATTGGAGTTGAATTGAAGTTAGAGAAGAAAATGGAAAATGTATATGAGATGGAAAATTGCAATAGTGGAAGGAAACGCAGAAAATGAAAAAGATGAATGAGGAATTTTCTGTTTTTAATGTTTGTGTGTTAATCTAGATTTTTTTATTGATTTTTGAATGTTTGGAGCTAAATAGAAGTCGAAAATGGAGGTTGAAATAAGCTAGAAATGGTTTATGTGAAAGAAAAGAAGAAGAAGAGAAAGCAGCAGTTTCGAAAGAAGAAGGAAGAAGCACGATTGTGCTTTTGCACGATCATGGCTTTGTAAGAGAAACTAGAGAAGAAAGATTATGCTTCTGCATGATCGTGACTTTCCGCATGCAACAGAAAACTCACGATCGTGCAAATGCACGATCGTGACTTCTATGGCTGGAGATAGTTTGAACATCCTTTGATCTTTTGGCCATATCAACTTCTCCCGACCTCCAAATGACATGGGACTTAAACCAACAGACTCAAAACACATTGTTTTACATCTCCACCAAAAACTATAGCAATCTGAAATCATTTGTAAGAGATTGAGTGATAAATTTGGGACTAAAATGATGAACAGTTCTAGAAAATTGATTAATGGAGTATTTTCAATAAACATACTTTGGTATTTTGACGATATCTTGTTCTGTAGTTATCCAAATGAAATGATTTTTAATTTATAGTAAACTAGAGACACAGAGCTACAAATTGTCTAATGAAATAGAATTTTAATTTTGTCTCTAAAATTTCATATTTCTAAATTAAATTTGAGTACAGGATACTACTTTAGTTTATGAACAGTTTGAAATATTTGGATTACAACTTTTAGATTATTGAACTAAATTAAGTGATCTTGGTGTCATTAGAAACCTAAAACATAGGGGAAAAATGTTCTAGAATAAAGTGTTCTCAAATTTCTCCATTTTCTTTATATGAATGATCAAGAATAGTAGACCCGAAACTCAGTTTTTGGAAAAATCTGAAACGATTCATTGGGTTATGAAATTAGATTAAAAATGAGTATAAATGATACTTAGGTGAGTTTTGATTTTTGATTGACAATGTGATGAGAATAATGGAAAGATACCTGGGATTATCATTGAGCATGCATTGTACTTTTCATATACACATTTATGCATAAAGGAATACTTATAATTGTACAATTAATAATGTGTGTGCAACGTGGGCATTGCATAATTTTGATGTGCAAGATAAGCATCCACATTCAGACATTTCCAGATCTTGAAAGTTATTGCTAATCTAGAGCATACTGTGAGTCAACCTAGGTGATCTCATTCACTGTTTGTTATGTTTTAAATTTCTACTTTGAATTGCTATTGAAATGAAATGTGATTGTTCTAATTCCATACATTGAATATCCAAGAAGTTTGATAAATGCATGAATAATAATAGAAGTGCTCCTTGTATGTTAATTTGAAGAAATATGTGAAACACAAATTAATTGTTAAATGCCAGACCGAGTTCCGAAGAGAAATGTGAGTATGTATATAAATGAAAAAGTGATTCTCAACTTTAATGTTGAATGCCGGACTAAGGTTTGATGACATGTGTAAAGTGAAATAAAATAACTAATTGAAAAGATGTGAATATGATGCATTTCATTTCATGAATGCATGAAAGATAAAGACTGTTGTGACTGGAGTAGTCACCGAAAAAATGTGAAAAAGAGCTTAAAGCTCAGAAAGTGTATAAGAGTCAAAGGCTTATTATGTAAAATGAGCCCAGTATCTCCAACAGATATGGGACAGTTATTAATGAGCTCAGTATTTACAATGGATACGGGATAGTTATAGGCGCTCGGTCACAACAATAACAAATTGAAAGTGAGTCTCATAAGTATTACATATGCATTTGATGTGTATAATTTGAGCAGTTTGACTGATTTTTTGATTGTGAGATGTTTCAAGCGAATGCGAAATATATATGACTCAATATGATTATTAATGAAATGATGTGAATTATGTGAATGTGTGAACTATATGTGTTATGTGATGGAGTGAGTCATTGATGATGGTTACCCACTGAGTTTGCAAAACTCAGCCAAAATTTGCTATAGTTTTTCAGGTTTAGAAGAGTTAACCCGTTACGTAAACGAGAGTATAGCCACTGCATTCAAGTAAGAGATAGAGGTTGGGATCAGTTCATGTTTGCATTTGTATTTCTTTATTTTTGTATCAAATTGAGTCTTCCGAAATTTTTGTATCATGTATATATGAATATTTCTATTTTGTAATAACTTTCCAAATTGAAAAAGGTTTGTAAGTGTTTTGTATCTATAATGGGCTCAAGGGGCTACTGATTTGCTGATGATTTGTGAAACGATTGTAAACTTTGTCATTGAAAAAGTTTATGAATAAAGTGGACCCAATTGATTATTGATTTCTGCATACGCTTGTGCTATTTTTGAAAATTTTATATTGAGTTTCAAGTGTTTGACTATTCTAGCATACCACCCTTACTGAGTACGCACTTGAACATCACTCAAGATGTCAGAAACGTGTCTTACGAGAGTGGGGTGATACACCTAAGCAGCTCAGACTCGAGACCAATTAGAAAAAAGACGTTATTCTATATTTTTAATTTTACAAAAAGTTGGCGGAGCAAGCTCATGAGCCGACCCATTACCATCACCATTCTTAGGTACCATTAAAGAATATCATATTAATTTAGTTACTTAATACTCTTGGTTGTCAAGTAAATAATTTGTCTTCAACATTTTCGATCTAAAGTGTGTGGCTTGGTTGGATTGCTCGTAGTATAACTAGATAGTTGTCCTATGATCATGTTTTGAATATTCTAT
>JANSVA010000002.1:12798108-12813788 GCA_025504915.1 Erythroxylum reticulatum | reverse complement strand
AATTCATGAAAGGTACCCATAATAGAATCTCTGACGCCTATAGGAGGACTCCTTCTATCCTGATTAATTAGACTATCATTTAAGAAAGTACCCACATCATCAAGCAAATCTTGCATGCCACCATCCTCCTCATCACCATCACCTTCATTAATATCATTGCCCGTCCTATCTATGTCTACATTTGCAGCGTCAAGCCTTTCTTCCTTAGAGATAAATCTATATTCTGGCAGTTCACCATGTAAAACCCAGCGAGTGTATGATTGGTCCAATGCCAAATTGCATTAAATTTTCAAAAACATTCATCTGAGACCTCATATAACAATTCATGCAACGTGCACAAGGACATGAAATTTCACACTCTTTGGACTTTTTTTCAGCCATAAAATTCATAAACATTCTCAATCCGTCAATGTATTCACGGGAAACCCTAACACTGTTCATCCAACTTTTATCTATAGAGAAAAAAAAACCTATTAATTCAATATAAGAATGAGAACATTATGTTATGTTAGTGGTAAATCATCCATAACTCAAACACAATATTTATAGTAATCAATTACTATAAATGGAAAATATATAAGGAACTGTCGCATTTCAATACCTGTTGGTGTTGCCTGAAGAACTTCGAGCACCAGCACGTGCTGTTGTAGGCAACATTAGAAGGTGCTGCATTGCTGCACCTCAGTTTGACCAATGCAGTAGCTACTGGTTTTGCATTACTGCACCAGCAGGTGCTGCATCATGCCACGAGCAATAATGAGACTCATAGATATAAGAGTCATAGATAAAGAGTTATAAGAAGTCTAACCACCTATGAGAGTAGTAGATAAAGAAAGGCCTAAACCATTGTTTAAAGACTTAGAAAAATTAAAAGAAGGAAGATTTTGATAAATACATAATCCAAGATAAGACATCTGTAGAAAAATTAGCTTTCCTCTACACATACAAACAAGATATCATTCTTTATTTCAATGAATATATATTGTTAGATCATTAACTGAAATAAAATTATACTTAAGGAGGACTTATATGAAAAGAATAGAATATATCCAAGCAAGTGCCCAGATAGTTGTATCAATTATCAATACAGATGACGTGTTTTCTATGTGCAAGAACCACATTATCTAGTTTTCAAAAAAACAAAGAAAGTACCACAATGTCTAATTTCTATATGTAGCATATCTGAGGTTGTCCTAATAATTTGTAGCTATAGAATAGTTTATAAATAAATGTATCAGTTTACTTCAATAATAAAATGGTACCTTCATCAACTTTTTTAAGAAAAAGAGGTACCTTTATCAACTTTTCCACGTATTTAGATGGTTTGGATTAAGATAGATAGACACTTTTATATACATGCATAAACATATAACTATGTACAATGGATAGATAATCTACGAGTAGTATTAGCCTAAGGAAAATGATCGAGAAAAGGTCCCCTTCCATATTAATTGAGAAATAACTTCGTAGGTCAAAAGATTATCGATTGCCATTACCAAGTTCTCCTTAGCTATTTTATATTTTTTAAATTTTGAATAATTATTGCATTATAGATAGCAAAACTACCTTAACATTACATTACAATGAGTTCAACTTAAATAAATTACAAACTAAAGACATGACAAATTACATAAACGAATAAGTGATAGCAGAAAAAACATTAGCATTATTTATCTTTTTGGTTATTTTTAACTCATGCTAGTATTATAATCATAAATTTTGTTATATAACATTACTGTAAATACAGGATTGAATTAATACAAAGATTATTCCTTATACCTCACCTTAGCATCCCATAAAAACAAAAATGAACAATTCTTCCATTCAACTATTCATGCCTTCAATATTTCTTCCTTAACTTCTACTTACCGTTATTTCTCACTCAAACATATAATACTAAAAATAACAAAAACTATCTTCCATAGAATTCATTCCTATGCTTAGTTATCAAAATTTACGTGGCTTTATTAATAACACATCTATTGCACCACCAACAATAATCACATCTCCTCTCTCTACATCACATGCAAATGCTCCATACATTCCTTTATGACTTTTATTCTCCATTACCAAAGAAATCTTCCTTATGTTAGTGATCTCACTTCTTCATATGAAATATGACAAGCTTCAGCAAATGCCTTTAGTTTCATTTCTCAAAACGGATTATCCCATTTACATAGTGGTAGACAAAATTCTTTCCCCAATAAAATTCAATATCACATTTTATAAGAATATTGTCATTAAATATCATTTATCATTAATGCATTATATCTACGACCAGATCCTAGTTAACTAGTTGCTTATGAAATTCTTCCTGAAAAATTCACAAACTACTCAATTGCAAGTATGGTCTCAAAGTCCATAGGTTCTACACTAATGTTACCATCTCTACCTACAAGAACAACTTATCTATGTTAATTTGATGGAAACACATGACAATGCAAAGCCAAATGCACCACATATAACCAAAACAAATGCAAAAACACTCTAAAAACCATATTAAATTTTCGAGTATTTTCTCTTAAAATACCAACACAGTGAACACGACATTCATCACAGAGCACAAATGTTGAATGACTTACATCCACCAAAAGACAGAAGCACTCAGACTGGAGAAGACAGAGGGACACAAACGTCAGCAAGGAGAAGAGAAAAGAATGGCAGAAAGTGACTCGAGAGAGAGGGAAAAGTCGAAAGCAACAGGCACACGGGATTGAAGAAAAATGAATTACACTCGACATTTTTTCATTTACACAGAAGTTGAGTCGACATTTGGGTTGGGGGTAGGGGACTTAGGTTTTAAGAAAACCAAAACGACATCGTTTTGCTCCTGAAGCATAATGGTTTAAGTAAGCCTTCCGTGACGTTTTCTTCAACAAAACATCGTGGTTTCTATTTTGCGAAGTTTTACTGAAGAAATGTCACTAAAAGTGTGACAAATCCGCGAAGTTTTTATAAAACATCACGAAAAAATTGGCTCTTTTGGTCACGAAAAGTAAAAACATTGCAAATTGTATGTATTTGTTGTAGTGAAATATAATAAACTACCTCTTGTTATTATTTTATTACAATAAATTACCTTCTATGTTTTATTTTTAATTTATTAGACTGGTAAAGTATACTTAATTTTTAATTAATTAAATATGTGTCAATTTAATTATAAATATATTATATAAAAGATATGTTTTAATTGATATATTTAATGTTATCTTAATGTTATTAATTTAAAGAGGAAGTCAACGTGTTTAAGTAATAACAAAATTAATATGTATGACATATTAGTGTATATTTAATTATTTATGCATCAGCAATACTCTAGAGATGGATGCAATTATTGGAAGGAGAATACATATGTCTCATAGTTGAGTGGTATCAGAGCCAGAATAACAATAAAGTCCGAGAAGTCTTTCTCATACCCTGCATGGTATCTTTGTCTAGTTTGTGGTCAGGTAGAGTCAGTTCAGCCGAATACACCTGTATACCCCTTGGAGTTTTCCACTCCTCGATTAGTATTCCACTACTGCCAGTGATTTACTTGGAAACATAGCTAACCTTCGCATCTTAGTCAGGCGGGCAAACATATTGATTCAGGTTAGGAAGTGAGTAAAAAGAGAGTTACATACGAATTATGGAAACTTCTTCAGATCTAATTCACTTATCATCAAGTTTGTCTGTATCTAGTTTACCTATAAGTGTGAAGCATGTTCTATAAAAAAAAATAGAAAACCTTGTAGAAATCACACATGTAGAAAATTGTGTGTGTGAAACTGCTTTACTATTGTTGAGTCCTTACAGTATATATTCTCGTGATCGTTCTTGGATGAGAAGTATTAGGAGTATGTTATCTACTAGTCGATCTAGTGTGAAAGAAATCATCCAAAGTTCCCAAATGGAACAATATGGTCTCAGATCTACAACAGTAGAACAATACGTAAAGCTAGAGATTCCTAAGGAGTTAATCGCCTTATGGAGAGAGCACAACCATACACATCTACACTTTGGAGCTATACGACTTATTCTTACCTTACATAGAAGAAAAGGTATTCTTGCAACAACTAGGATATCCCTTTTTGACACGGTCTATACACAGTACCAAAATGCTCTTATTGGTACCTTTCTGACAACGCTCAATAACAGAAGTGTTATCTTGACCATAGCACCTAATTTCAACATCAGGTTGGATGATCCTACTTTGTTTGAATGACTACAAGTTTAGATCCAGATCACTGGAGCAAATCAAGATCTGGAAGCCATCATGGCTACCTTACATCATCAGATGATCTATCGTCTATAGAATCATGCCTTGGATATAAATTTTCCAAATTCTGCTTTAGATACCCTTTACATGATTATTGATCTTGCCAACAATCAGATGACTATCATCTAAATCTTGAAGCAGTTACCTTTGAAGGAGCTTGAAAAGTTGATGCCAACAGAATAGATTACTAACTACCAGAAGGTATTCCACATGCCTCATCGACACTCTTTTCATACAATGACTCCTCCAATTCTGCAAACACTGAGAGATGGCTTAGTTAAATTCATCTACACAGGCCCAGTGACGACACGCCTAGTCCTTCAACATCAAGGTTTATCCTAATGATCCAACCCATAGAACCTTAAGATCTACCAAATCTATCATCTAGGGCAACAATCCTTAAGATCCATCCCGTACTTTCTCATAAGAAAGGTAAAGATTGTCATCCTATCCATTATTTCAAATCTAATGGAGATCCAGTCTACATCAGTCATCATCATAGACACTTTGTATGGTATGTCGACCCATCCATGTGCGAACCAAATTGTGAAGTCTGTCTCAATCTTGAGTCAGATAGTGATGATGATGATCCAAGATATCAACGAAGAAGGAAGAAGAAATCAAAGCCCAAATCTTGGTGCTTACCTTCTTGTGAGTATCATCACCAAGATGATCTAGACGATCATAATGGTCTATCCATGATAAAGAAATCTAGATCAAAGTCTCTTCGAGAGATGCTTCGGTTGTCTATGTCTACGTCAGATCCCTACAGATCTACTGGTGGATCGTGTAGATCTAAGCTAGCAATTCCTGTTATGACTCCTACTCCTCAACCATGTATGATGGTAGGACCATATGAGGATGACTTTTCTCAACTTTCACAGAGTACTGATGAATCACAACGGGTTGTCTTTAACCCCTACATCAGAGTGTTAGGAATTACTTCATAAGGAAATCTTGCATTAAATCCAACTGATGAAGTTCTTAACTAGCAGACATCAAACGCAATAGCACAAAACAAAGTTTTGAGAAGGATTGATTCCAAGCTGGATGGAATTAGTCAACAAAATCTTGCTACTCATAAGAAATTCGATTCTATTTTAGAACAGATACGATTTTTTGGTCTTACAAAGCTCAGATTCAGCGCCTTGATGCTAAACTTAGACACTACATCTCTACCCATTATATAGGGCTAGATTTCGATTTGAAAGTTCGAAAGATACAAGAGTTATAAGGGATTGCTCAACAAATGGAAGTTGATATGCATACAACTCAATCTAAACAGATATATGGCTCATCCTCTCCAAAGTTCTCAACTCTTCAGCCATCATATCCATCTCCCTTGTATCAACAGTATCCAGACGAAGCTGACTATTCAAAGGTATTTAAATTCAATTACCCTTTGATTAGACAGTACATACATCCTCAGAAAACTCATAAGAAACCTACTAAAAAACCTCAACGATCAAAAACAAAGTCTACATCTAATCGTGTGTATAAGTCTCGAGTTCCTGAGTCTGTAAAGGTTCCAAAAGTGTCATCTTCATATAAACCTTTTGAACCAGCTGAACAATGCAGAAAGCCATTAAGGATTCATACTCCTCCATCATCTCCACCACCAGTACAACCTTCCACTTCATCTCTTCATAAGGATAAAGCTAAACAGACAGAGTACATAGCTACTCTAACCACTACTAAATCTCTTACAGAACATTCTGACTCATCAGAAAGTAACAATACCCTGAGTGGTACATCTAAAGTTTCTGCAACACCATCTAGTTATTCAGATGAGCAATCACTCTTCACGTCAGAAGGACAACAAGCATCAGAGTCATCATATGAACCAATTTCTTCACCATCAACTGATGAATCAGCCAACTTTACTGATATATCTGAACTATCTAATGTTCTAATGACTATGCCTCAATATACTGAAGTTGAACTAGAAATCAGTGAAGATGAATCCATAGGTACTGAACCCTTCAGACCTAAACTAGCACCTCAAGCAACATCAGCTATGACAGTAACATAGTTGACAACCAAGCCTACTTCAGGTCCTTGGTTCACATTCGATGATCTCCTACCAAAGAAATAGAGGGATCAAATACTTGAATTCAGTGCTTGGATTGATTTACAAATGACCAGACCTAATCATCCTCTTCTAGATATTTTGTCTGAATTTACATCCAGGTTTACTGGTACTTTACGGGAATGGTGGCAAAGTATAAGTGAGTATCAACAACTTTAGTACATACAAGTATTAACTATTGAAGCATTACTTGGCATTATCCACAAAGAATTTGTGGGTAACTTCCAATTGATTGATAAGCAAATTTGTCAGGAATATTTCAAAATGAAATATTGTTCTCTTGATAAGCGTGATAGCCAAAAGCATTACAAACGCATGACAAACATGTATTATCTTCTGAATGGATGGAATGATGTTAATCTTCATTACACTTTTATCTCATCCCTTCCAGATGAAATACAACTAGAACTACAACGGACCATAGCTTCTCTTCAAAGAGAAATGTCTACTATCTCTCTAGGAGAAATCTATCAACTTATTTTAGCGTCTCTTGACAAGTTGTGTGATCAACATACTTTGTTCAAGAATATCCTCAAAGGAGGTCCAGTTCTAAAAAAGACTTGTAAACAGCCTTATCTCCAGATCAAATGCAAAGATAAACAGACTTGCAAGTGCCATAGCAGCAAGAAAGCTCATCAAGCTTAAGTCTACTATGAAAGGAGAAAGTTCCACAAGAAGACAAGAAGGCAGAAGCCTTGGAAGGAAAACTTCAAAAAGAAGAACATAAGCAAAAAAGGTAAATTCATGAGGTTCTTCAAAAAGTCTTAACATCAAAATAAAACTCGATGTTTTATTTGTGGAAATCCATATCACTATGCAAATAAATGTCCTCAGGCAACCAGGAAAGATGCCAAGTTCCTGGATAAACTTGAAAAACTCATGCCTATTCATCCTTATAATCACATTGAAGATCTTATTAAGAACAGTCTTGCGAGGACAGTGATACACAGTTTGCTATCTCTGTTTCAACAGATGAATAAGAATCATCAAATGCATCTGCCTCTACTGATGATGATTCATTGAACATGTAGCAGCAAACATGTATGAAGCTAGATCGTACACTTGTACAACGCTCATATGTCCAGATCCAGTTGTTTCAACAAGACAAATATGATCGGCCCATTAAGGTTATTGGATTCATGGATACAGGATCTAGCAGAACAATCATGAAACCTAACATTTTATCATTGGAAGCATGGACTTCACATGAAGAGTATTTTACTGCCGCTAATGGTAACTCTTTCAAGATTGGGTTGATAACAAGAAGACGAATTGGCATTCGCTTCTTTCCTCAGTGTATAGTTTGGACTAAAATACTTGAAAGCAATCTACCAGGCCCAGATATTCTCATTAGAATGGATACGTACAGTAAAGCCCAGCATTTACTAATCCTACCCACAGGCCTCAGGCATCGAAACCTTTTCAATCCATACACTGACATTAAAAAAATGTGTTTGAACTTACATAGTTTCTAACGCATTACACTGGACTTAGAGATAAACGGTTGAGCTACTGTCCAAAGTCTTATTCATAGTTTACTCATCCATATCCTCTATGGAAAAATGCTAATTTTTTCATAAGTATACCTTTTAAGAAAAATGAGGATATAAATCCTACGAAGGCTACACATCCAGGGATGAACCCTGATGATCTCAAGCTCGCACAAGATGAGTGTGCAATCTTATTGCAGCAAGGATTGATCAAACCCATAAAATCGAATTGGGCTTGTTAAGCGTTCTATGTCAACAAACATTCAGAGTAGAAATATGGTAAAAAGATATTAGTCATTGACTACAAACCTCAAATGCATTCCTACAGGATGATAAGTTTCCTCTACCCAAAATCAGTACATAGGTACTATTTCTCAAGAAAGCTATCATATTCTCAAAGTTTAACCTCAAAGCGGGATTTTGGCAATTGGTTCTTCACCCTGAAGAGAGGTACAAGATTGCATTCTGCATTCCCAGTGCTCAGTACCAATGGACAGTTATGCCATTTGGACTTAAAGTCGCTCCATCACTGTTTCAGAAGTCCATTACAAAGATCTATAAGCCTATCCTCAACAGTGCATTGATCTATATTGATGATATTCTTTTGTTCTCAAAATCTCATGAGGAACATTAGGCCCTTTTACAAAGATTTTTGGACCTTACTAAACATTATGGTATTATGCTTTCGGCCTTGAAAAGCACTATTGGTATAACATAAGTTTAATTTCTAGGGATGCAATTCAAAGATGGATTCTATCAGCCAGGTCCACATATTGCTAAAGAGTTATTGCAATATCTGGATGAATATCTCACTGTAAAGCAAATTCAACAGTTCCTCGGAATTGTTAACTACATTCGAGACTTCATTCCACATGTGGCAACCTACACGTCATGCTTATCTAAGCTATTACGGAAGAATCCACCATTATGGGGAAAAGAATAGACTAAAGCTGTCAAGCATCTTAAGCATATTTGTCAGGAACCTCCTCTTTTAAAGATTCCTGATCAAGGGCAACGTGTCCTCCAGAAAGATACTAGTGACACCCACTGGGGTGCTGCCCTCCTCAAAGACATCAATAACCAACGTCATTATTATGGATATGCTAGTGGAGCTTTCAGTCAATCTGAATGTCACTATCATCTCTCGTATAAGGAGATTCTTGCAGTAAAAAGAGGTATTGAAGAATCCACTATCCACCTCACTCCTTATCATTCTGTTATTGAAATGGACAACACTGCTTTTCTCAAGATTCTCAAACAGACTAGGAAAAAGATTCCCAATAGTCAACTTTTACGTTGGCAAGAGTGGTTCTCTACATATAAATTCGGTGTCCGACATTTGAAGGGTCATAAAAATATCTTAGCTGATTATCTTTGAGACCTTCTAAGCCACTCTTCTTTGTTTCTTCTTCTCTAAAACTCCCGATTCCTCTCTTCTGGCTCATGGAGTTTCCTAGATTTTCCAAGTACAAAAAAAATTTCCGTCCTTGGTTTTCTCGTAGGCATAATAATGTAGAAAGCCTTTCTCCCATTCTTTACCAGAGTCTTTTCTATTACATGCATCGAATCCTCCTCAAACACGAGCTTATTGCTACACCTAGCCATTTCAACATGCTCACTCCTTAGAAATTTTTGTCCCATATCTATGATTCTCTTAATGAGGATACACTTTGGCACCTCTGGTCTTTAGCTGCACTCTATACTTGTACAATCACGCTTTCTCCTCTCCACGTATATCGCCATTTGATAGATCCTACAAATTCTAGATCCCTTCTATGGACTTTCCTTGAATGGTTCCAACCATTAGCTAAGTGGTGTATTGATATGTCTCTAGAATTATTAAGACATCGTCTCTGGAATGCAACATTGGATAACAAAAATGTTTATGTACTCTACCTGTTGCATCGTCCCTATTATATGATACAAATATGCTCTGCACAATCAACCATATTCAATATTGGCGTACCTTTGTAGATTGGTCTACTGAAGCAGTTGCTACTAAAGAACTTTATGCTCTTTTAGACCAATATAATCAATATCCACAGTCTAACATTTCTCCTATTTTCACTTCACAAGGACCTTATTTTGGAGAAACAGCTCTGAGATAGCCTCTGAGAACTCCACCAGTAAGTGAATGGACCTCTCCATATGCTCACTACATCAATACTCGTGGAGGATCTATTCCGTTACCTAATTACAGGCCTACTGTGGAATCTAGCCCATAGCCAGATGAACTTAGTCAAGATGATATTTCTGTTACAGGCCCATGGCCTGCTAATTGGGCTCAAACCAACATCCATAACCTTATTGAACAAATCGATCGAGACATGGAGTTAACTGACGATGAAGAAGACCTTACTTTACACCTGTAAAGTAAGCGCATCTTTTGAGACAACTACTAACATGATGAAAGATGGCCCACATATCACCGTCAACAACTGTTGCAGATTCCATCTTATCATCTTCTTTTTGACCTTTAGTCTTGTCTAGTATTTACTTTTAGACTTTTGTACCTAAGCACTGTTTGCTTTAGGACTTTTGGTTAAAGTATATTCCTTTTGATAAGGTTAGGTGGAATAGTCCTTTACTTTTGTTAAAGTATAATAATTATGTCTCTAGGTAGATTTACATTGCTACCCCTGACTTTGCCTATATAAGCAGGGTTTAGTTTCAGTTATAGTATGCACAAATTTGATGTAAACATTGGAAAATGAAGAATTCTTTCTTCACAACCCTTCTCTTCTAAAAACTTCAAAAACCTTTAATCATATATGTTTCTTCCGTTCCTAAGATTGTAGAATAAGTATGCTCTACACTCACCTCAGTTAAGGATCTTCTATATCAGAACATCTATGACAGTCTGGAAGAACTGTTGCTTCTAAACATTCCGCTACCTTGAGTCAGAAGCATTAACGGGAAATGACGAGTAAGAGTGTGTGAGTGAAGTAGGGTTTGCAAGAGGCGTGAGCAGTAACTCCCGTATAAGCCGATGGACAGGCGTTGAGGGGTGTAAGACTCTGATAACTGGAACTCCCTACGTAGTGATACACATTTCCAACCCGACTTTGGTTAGTCGATGATACAACTGTCGTAGGTTGGCCAATTCGAATTGCAATTCATTTCACTTTGTGGAAGAGAAGGATGCAAAAGTGATGAGCTTAGGCTAAAAGCATTGATACTATTAAAACAAAAAAGGGTTTGTTTATTTTCCTTTTTATTTTTAGTTTTCAAATTCAATAAAAAAATAATTTGGTTGAGTTTTTGGTTCCTATTTTTAATTTTAATTTCTTCCGGTTTTCAAAACTTATGAAAATCATAAAATGTGATTTTTATTTTCTGTTTATATTTTTCATAATCTAATTTACTATTAACAAAATATATATTATTTAATATCAATACATTAATTTTTAATATGAATTATGAATGTTTAGTTTAATATTATATTTAGTTGAATCTTATTTCATTACAATAAATATAATAATCACTTACGTTGGGCATTTTATATTTAATTTATTAGATTGGTAAGGTATAATAAAATTTTAATTAAATAAATATGTGACTATTTAATTATAAATATATTTTATAAAGTATTTGTTGTAATTGATGTGTTTTATGTTATCTTAATGTTATTAATTTGCAGAGAAAGTCAATGCGTTCAATTAATAATAAACTCAATCTATACGACATGAGATTGCATATTTCATTATTTATGCATCATAAGTACGTATGGAGATGGATGCAATTGTTGGAAGGAAAATACATAAGTCTCCTAGTTGCAGCTTTAAGATTCTACCAATTCAAATGATATGATAACGTGAACACCAATAACTTGAGGAAGCAAAAAAAAAACTAGAAAATTGTTGATTTACTTAATGGGCGAAAAATGATGAAGAAACCATCTTGCTAGGAGGGGAAATTGTAATAGCATAAGAACAGACGCAGGGAAGCAAGCAAATAGGTCAATTGGAACTGCAATCCATTTCACTTGGTGGAAGAGAAGGAAGTAAGGTGCTATTGAAACAAATTAGGGCTGTTTATTTTTATTTTTTAAAATTTTTAAAAAATATGTTTGTTTGAGTTTTTTGTTTCTATCTTTTGTTTTGGATTCTTCTAATTTATGAAAATCATAAGAAGTCATTTTTATTTTTTTAATAATTTAATTTACTATCAACTAAATACATATTATTTAATTCATATAAATAATTATACCAAATAAATAATTATAAATATATTTTATAAAGTATCTGTTTGAATTGATATATGTCATATTATCTTAATGTTATTAATTTATAGAGAAAATGAATGCATTCAATTAATAATAAACTCAATCTATATGACATGAGACCGCATATTTATTTATTTATTCATCATAAGTACTTCTAGAGATTGATGCAATCGTTGGAAGGCAAATACAGGCGTCTTGTAGTTGAAGCTTGAAGATTCTTCCAATTCAAAAGATAAGATAACATGAACTCCAATAATTGGAAGGGAAAAAAAAAAAAAAAGCTAGAAAATCATTTCTTTACATAATGGATGAAAAATGCTATAACCAAAGGTTGAAGAAACCATCTCCACCAGGCGAGGAAATTGTAACAGCGGAGAAAAACACACAGGGAAGCAAGCAAATGGGCCAATTGAAACTGATCTCCATTTCACTTGACAACTTTCATCATTGCTGAATTTTTTGGTAAGCTCCCACAAATCTTATGAAAGTGGAGTGTTTGATCTTTATATCAATCTACTCATTTGGTTTTTAGGATGGATTGCAGTTCCAATTGGCCTATTTGCTTGCTTCCCTGTGTCTTCTTTTGTGCTATTACAATTCCTCCTTCTAGTTAAGATGGTTTCTTCAACATTTGGTGCAAGCATTTTTTGTTTGATATATAAAGAAACAATTTTCTAGCTTTTTTCTAAATTTATTGATGTTCATGTCATCTTATCTTTTGGATTAGAAGAATCTTCAAGCTATAACTATGAGACACATGTATTCTCCTTCCACCAAGTGCATCCATCTCCAAAAGTATGGATGATGCATAAATAATTAAATATAGATTGATTTTATTATTACTTAAACGCACTGACTTCCTCTATAAATTAATAACATGAAATATATCAATTAAAAACATATCCTTTATACAATATATTTATAATTAAATAGTCACTTATTTAATTAATTAAAATTTTATTATACTTTACCAATCTAATTAGTTAAATATAAAACACAAGAGGTAAGTGTTTATTATATTTATTGTAACGAAATAAGAATTTAAATCTTATGGATTTCTTAAGAGAATTTTGAGGAATTATTGTGTTTGATAGTATTCTTAAAATTAATAATGTTAAGAAGATATTTTTTTAATGCTAAATGTACTTAACAATCCTAAGGTTAATTACAATTGAGATTTATATGATTTTTCAAGATTTCTTATTTGTCTTCTTTATAAATTTGTTTAAATAGCTTACGGATTCAAAATCTATCAATTTGTTTAAATACATGAATTTATACATAAATGATTCTTTAATGATTACGAATATTTCATGAAAATACAATGGAGCATCTAAAAATTGTAAAATGTTTCGAAAGTTTTAAACATATTATTGAAAAACACATGATAGGTAAATTAAAATTTGAAAGTAAATAATATTTGGATATAAAAAGATAAACATACCAAAAATGATAATATTAATAAGATCAAAATATAATAAATTTAAGTTGACTAATATTCTTAATCATTAATATTTATTAATAATAAAATAATAATACATATAAATATTGAAATATGGTAAGCATTAAGACTGCTTTACTCTTCCAACCCTTTGTGCTAGTAAATAGTCTAAACGAATATATATATATGTTTGATCATATTATGTTTTTTATTGATTATAAACTTAGTTTCCAAAGAAGGCCATTTGCAATGCAAGAGAATTAGAGATCAATCAATTTGAAAAAGTGGCTTCTTGATGTTTTCCATAACACAAATTGTGGACCATTATACCCCAACTTGGCAAATTATAGTTCTCCACTTTCATTTTCATGTTAGTCATAATATGAACTTTAATTATAGACCTAGAATCAACCATGAACTTGTATTATAAGAGAATATGTAGGAAAAATACATGTTTTTATATCTATTGAATGATGAACAAATTGCTGAACTACTTGAATAAGCTCCTTAAACTTCCGATCAACATTTATGGAAGTTATATAGCATAATGTCTTTAAGTGCCTTTTTTAATGTATGGTCCTCTTAACGGGTCAGAGAAACTGAACGTCCACATACTTACTTAAGTAGGTAGTAAGAGTCCTAGTAACCTTATTGGATCTCCCTATCACAGGCCTAATAAATAACCGGACCATACTTATTAAAGCTCATTTTCCTCACTGAATTTAGCCCATTTAGCCAAATTTTTTACTGGGTTGCTTTATTATCTTTAATCTGGATCAAATTTGATTTTCTTAACCTTAATTTTATAAAAAGACCTATAATTAATAATTGTCTAAATAAAAATCACTAACATTCTCCCTCTTGGACAAATATTAATTCTAGCAATTATAATAACAATAAAAACAATAAATTTGGTTAAGCAAAATCAATATAAAGGTCAATCAATTTAATACATTTGATCTAAAGATAATGAAAGTCCATCATTCAGTCTCATAAGGCTTTGGATACTAAAAAATATCAAATGTATGTACCATATGCAACACAGATCCAATATAATAATGCATATTTAATATCTCACTATCATGAATGAGAAAATAAAGTGTGGTAAATAACAATGATACTTTTATGATATGAAATCAATCATTGTTCTATTTGTTAGGTCTCATTTTCTCCAAACTTTATGCTAAACTACATCAAAAAATTTTGTTCTCTCTCAATGAATGTTAAACTGCATTAGAGAAATCCCTTATGGAATTAAATACTTATATCTCCCTATATCTTATCAAATCCATGGATTTATGTATGTTCTGTATGTGTCCTAAAGATATAGGCTCAAGGTCAATAAGTACATATATTGCTAATGACCTTTACAATGCTTAAGATCAATATAAGTCTTAAGACTTTCATTTGTGTTATGACAATATACAACAAAATGTATGATTGTGCACAAAATGATGATCATCTGTATATATAAAAATATAATGTTCTTAATACATGAAATATATAGAAATATATCAGGAGTAAATACGGTGATCTTTAGTTAATAGTGTCTAAGGACTTCACTAAATGCTATATACATATCTCTCAAAAATAACTAGGAGAAGTCCTTTAATTAGAGGATCAGCAAGCATATACTTATTCTCCAAATGCTCCACCTTAATGTTTCCTTTTTATGTTAATTCATTTATAGTGAGATATTTGACCTTCAAATGCTTAGACTATGTGATGTTCTTAGTGTTGTTACTAAATAATACAAACAAAAAGATTATCAAAATATAATCGAATAGGTCTAACCATTGAATCAACCATATATAACCCAAAAATCTAGTTCCTAAGCCAAACCACCTATAAAGAAACCATATAGCATGTCATAAACTATGCATGCATAGTCAAGGAAATTACCAATGTCTGCTTAACAGTCTTCCATGAAACTGCACCATCTATTAACATAAAAATGTACCATGATATGAACTTCCTATCATATGGGCATATAATATAATATAAATTCATATAACCTATGAGGTCTAAAGTAATGACTTTTTTTAATGTCAACATATAATCCTTAGTTCCCTTTAGATATCTAGACACTGATTTTACTATATTCCAGTGGTATATTCCTAGGCTAGCCTGATACATACTTAGTAGTTGAACAAAAAATGCAATATCCGATCTAATGC
>JANSVA010000002.1:12773872-12788123 GCA_025504915.1 Erythroxylum reticulatum | reverse complement strand
TATTACCGCTTGCATCATAAACCATTTGCATGTATAGATTTCTAGTTGTATCCACATAATTTGTTCTAAATGGAATCCCCCCTTTAAACTCCTTGAATTTGACAAACGATTTTGCTTAACTACCCTTTGAGGTGCTACAAAAGTCGCGTTCCCCATGTCGTGTCCACTTAAAATAATTGGGGACAAACCCTTTTCTCAACACATGCCCATTAACTTCATCAATAGGAAGGAAACATTTGTGTTTGCACTTTTTATATGGACATATAATCTTTGGCCCATCCATATATGCAGGTTGAGAACATGTATAATGAATAAAAGCTTCAACTTTGGCAACAAATTTAGGATTAATGTAACCATCATATGTTAATCATCTATACATCTAAGATCTATCAACATAACTCATTTTTGTACAACTGTTAATTGAAAACAGTGAATTATGAGTTAGTATCATTCATGTTTTCCAGTATCATTTATGTTTGCCAAATATTACTTTACATTTTAAGATAAGACTTGTGAATTAAGACAACAAGTTCTCGTTGTGACTCCTAAGCTTCTTGTATTTTTCACCAATAAGCCTAACAGGAGCAATCATCACAGGTTATGGGTTAAGGTTTATGGGTTCAAATCTAAAAAACGAACCTATCCTGAAGATCGAACATATATGTATATAATCATATATGTTAGAAGATTATTAATATTAAAGTCCTATATTAAATATGTACTCGTGCCAAATATAATAAGTATTCATAAAATTATGAATACTTATTATAATAAAATGTTTTAACACATAGCTAGTTTTTTAAAGATGCGTGTAAAAATTTTTGGCATGAAAAGTAAAGAGAAGCTAATCACAATGGAATAAGAATCAATGAAATAACAGATTGACATATTAAGGTAATTGGAACTATAATATAAGTCAAACTCATCTTATATTAATTCAATGATAAACTGAAGTTCATATCACAAACAAGTTTCACATCATGCAGGCCATTTTAATTAAAAATGTAGGAGGTTCAGATAGGAAGTTCATATCACAAACAAATACCCAAATTAAACCAAGTTCACAAAAACATAGTAAAAAAACAAAATCACTTACTCAACAGATATGCAGAAGGATCTTCCTTAAGTACGTGAAGGAAGATGATGACAACAGAGCTATAATGAAAAATATAGAAACTAATACAATTGTCATTAAAATGTATGAAAATTCATTGTTGACATTGTCACACCATATAAGAAAATGAATGATTTGATGAATACTTGCTAAAGCTTCTCTTCAATCTCCTTCAAAATATAAATACTGGCAACAAATGAGTTCCTACAATAAAAAAACAAATTTGTTCACAATTCAAAAAGTGGGATATATTAAAACAATTGGTATGAAATATTCTCATTTGCATTAGGTTAGAAATTTGGTTAAGATTATAAAGAATATGATGACAAACTTTACCTAGGATAAGAAAAGAGTATAAAGCATCGCAAGCTAGTTCAAAAAAGGAATTTGACTTGCTAGTGACAACTGATTGACCTTCCACTTGCTAAACATTGTCTCATCTTCTCAACAATGTCATTCTATCAGCATTAGAAATAATAAAAGAAATAAGAGCAATAGTAATATAAAAAAATAAGGAAGTTTAGATGTCATATGGTTACAATATGAAATTTTTTAAAAAACACGAAGAAGAAGATGTACCTATAATGACACAAAGGATAAAGGAACTAAGGGAGATTGCAATTGTTGAAGAATAGTCTACATAGTAATAATAGAAGTGGTGGAAAAACAAATAGGTCTAGAAACCATCATATGAGAATTATCAAAAGTACTAGAACCAATAACATATCAATTCTGAGACCATATATGACAATTAGCTTTCATAAGTTTAGTTTTATTGCAATAGTTGCTTCTAATATTGTGAGAAGAACATAAAGGAATAGCTAAAAAAATATGGTTCTAAGAAACAAAATAAAGGAAGGGAGTACTTGATATAGTGGGCAATATATAACCTATTAGTGGTAGTGAATGCTTATTAACTCTCTTAAGGTGTTGAGATGAGTTTCTTTAGATAGAAATTCCTGAGCCATAAACATCTAATTTAAACAAGGGAATAAGATATAGTAAAGATGCACTGACAGACGCATATTCAAATCTTAGAGTCAAATGAAGATGCCAAACACATTAGCGATCATGAAGTCCCATTTAACCAGAAGTAGATGCATAATTAGCACATTGCGGATCATAATTTTCTAACCAATCCCAAAGTGTCTAAACAACAAGTGCCTTTACTTTAGAGGTTCATTCATCTCTAGATTTTTTACCTATTGACCTTTAAGGAAGTATGAGGGTTGAGGTTGAACCAATGGGTAAAGTTCCTTGGTTTGGAAGTATTTCTAAAGGATCATAATCAGGGTTAGTTGTAGGTAGAGTAAGAAAGTTTTCAAGTGTCAAGTGATTTATGCTTTCGTTGCTAAAAATAGTTATAAAAAACGATGGTATGGTCTCCCTAAAGTTAAGAAAATGCATAAACCAAAAAAATCAAGGATAGATCTGAGCAAGAGATACTTAATAGAAAACAGAAGTATGAGAGGAAGAAAAAAAAGAAAATAGAATAAAGATGAAATAAAATAAAGGAGGGGAAAAGAGAAATAGATACCTATTTTAGCTAGGAAGATCAAACAAAGAGCCAAAGATAAGGAGAAAAAACTAGAGCAAGAAGTTCAAAAGAATAAAATAGGTAGGTTAAAGAACTATGTAAGCCATGCAACAGGGAATATAAAGAGATGCAGAAACTTCTCCCACTGAAGCCAAAGAGATCAAAATCCAACTATTGTACTATTTTTGTAACTACTTTAGTTTAATGTTTTTTAAATGATCTATATTTTGGTATTCAGTTTTAAATATTTATGCATTTAAACTAAAATTTTCTAACTTAAATTTGGAGATATTATTCAGAGGAAATATGCACAATTATATGCGTTCAATCTTTATATTTTCTTGAGTGAGTTAAATTAAATGAGCTTTCTTAATTCATAACAACTCATTAACAAATTCAGATTCCTTTATAACTCATCGACCTATGGTTACTATTCCAATCAAAAGTCTTAATTATAAAATTTGAATGAAAGAGTTCTAATTAAAGATAATATTATCTTGTCATCAATTCTTTTAAAAGGTTTTAATTGATGGAAGTATTTCCAAAGGAAAAAAGTTTGTACTACTTTGGGGAATTGAGAGATTTAGCAACTCTATCACATTGAATAATAATTGATTATGATAGAAAATTGTTTCCCTCCATGTTTATTTTATCCATCGCGCTAAATGTATGTTTAATGATATAACCAAATTTGCTTTGGCATTGTTAATGTAGATCATATTGGAATACAAAAGGTCATACTTTTCAATTTGTATTCGAAACTAAGGTACTTCACTACATTTCAATACCTACTCAAGACTTTCTAGATTTTATTCCAATTTTGAGATTGGATGAACTAGATAATATGTTTAAGGATAGAGTCAATGTCACTTACATTTGTAGACCTAGTAAGATTCATTAAACATAAACTTAGAGACCTACTGGTAAGACTTGGTAAGACTCCTCACACATTTCATCAAACACTTGCCATGCTGAACAATTTCGTCCTTAACTAATAACAAAATCACAATATTTTTCCATTATTCACTATCGTTAACCGTAGTTTAGACAGCAAACTATCAACCATGAACAACCAAAACCAATGCAACCAACTCAATGATGAAACTAACTCCAAATTTTACAAAAAGTTCATCCATAGACACCCATACATCAATAGCAGATGAGAGGTCGGAGAAGACGACCATACCTTAACGAAAACCGGCAGAGAAGACGATGACTCAGCCGAAGACGTAGCAGCTCCATTGAGAATAGGGAGATGACGGAGTGTCTGCTAAAGGAGGAAGAAGGAGGAAACAAGTGCGTCAGGTGGGGAGGGGGGGAGAAGCGGGTTCGGGTAGCATTTTAAGTTAACCAAAACGACGTCATTTGGTTTTAAACCAAACGATGTCGTTTTGGTTAACTTAAAGACGTTATGTTTCAGTGCCAAAATGATGTCATTTGGTTTAAAACCAAACAACATCATTTTGTTTTACTTAAAACGTTCTGCTTCAGTACCAAAGCGACGACGTTTGGTTTTAAACCAAACAATGTCGTTTTGGTTAACTTAAAGACGTTATGTTTCAGCGTCAAAATGGCGTCGTTTGGTTTAAAAACAAACGACATCATTTTGGTTAACTTAAACACGTTCTGCTTCAGTACCAAAATGACGTCGTCTTGGTTTACTCAATGATGTTTTGTTTCAGTATCAAAATGAAACGACGTCGTTTTGGTATACTAAAAAACGTTCTCCCTTCAGGAACAAAACAACATCATTTTGGTTTGAAAACCAAACGACATCATTTTATTATAATTAAAAACATTCAAGCTTTCAGCAGGGAAGACGACGAAGGACGACGACTTTTACCCACGAAATTACCAACGGAAAGTTCAGTCACCAAACTACAATTTTATTATTCCCGCCTTTTACATTTTTCAGACAGCTTTTCTGACCGATATAATATTTCCGTCGGTAATTACCAACAATTTCTTTACCGTCGGTTATATTTCGTCACTATTTCAGACTTTTTTGGTACTAATAATGGTGAGTCAAGATGTCGCCTCTAGGTAATGAGTTTGAGCTCTATGTTGTTATTGATCTAAATAATTGTTTCAAGACTTTTGCCAAAGCGATTGAATGAGTTACGAAAATAAGTTTCTTAAGTCATTCAGCAATCATTAATGATCGACATATAATATAGTTGCTTATCTAATAGGGTTTGTAAGGTTGTTACTTCACATTATCCGGTCGTTAAGGAGTGTTGTTAGACGCCAACCTTGATTAGTAGTTAATTGAATTAATTACTACCGGCTTAGTGATGAACCTATATGGTCATACACTTACGAGTGTAATATTTCTTGTTTATGATTATTTAATTTATTATGAGATAATTTATTAAATAATGTATATGACATATTATTATATTTTTTGCTAGTACGGAAATTATAATTAATATTAAAAATTTGCTTGTATAAAATAAATGAATAAAATAAAATAGTTTTATTTTATTTTATTTTATTTTATAAATAATAATAATAATTTATTTTTTAAAGAGAAAAGAAAGCAAAGCAAAAGGCGTCAGATGGTAAGCCTCGGTGTTTTTTGTTTTGATTGTATGTTTAACCAAAAACAAAACGAAAGGAAGCGTCACATTTGTTGTTTCAAGTTTTTAAGAAACGAAGACGTTAAAAACATTTAACAACGGCGAAAAGAGTAAGAAGAAGATATACTCTTTTTCGTTTTTCTTACCTGATACAAAATTGTTTTATTCTATTATTGAAGAAAGTGTTTTTTAAATTTTAATTATAATCATATCAAGTGTTGAAATGAGATACATTTTTAGCGTAGAATATATAGGGATTTTGTATTTTTAATTTTTAGTATTATTTAATCTTTACAAATTTTATGTATTCATTTTTACCATTTTTTACTATTTATGTGCTTATTAAATACAATAGATAAATATAAAATTGTATTTTTATTTTCGCTACATATGCGTTATTTCACTTATTATCATGGTCATGATTGTATTCACATCATATTTAATAATTAGCATATTTTGATGTATTCTTTGTTTTAACACTTGGAAGTTATTCTTTTTCTATTTTTTGGTTTACGTTAAAATTAGTTTCATGGAAACCGAAAAAAATATTTCATGTTCTTTAAGCGTATTAACTCTTTCTTCATTTTACTTTGAAAAAAATGACGAATCTGTAGCAGTTAACGTACGAATTCAAACTCATTACGTAAGCATTGGACAAATGTTGTGCATAAAAGTTATGCACAGTAAATTTATTAAATAAATTGAATAGATGTTGTACGTATGGTTAATGGTTAAAGGCCTTGACAGCTGTGTTTTTATGAAAAACTCATTAAAGACAAATTTAAGATGTTGTACACACATGGAAGCTTTTGATAGATGAATGCTACGTTACTTGGTCCCATCTCTTGAAGTTTCTTTTAACAATTGTCCATTAACCAAACTCCTTTGGGCGTTGTTCTTCGTTTCTGAATGGTGAGCAGTTAAGTCATCATAACAGACTATATTTATGTCCTCAAGTGGCATTGATTTCGTTACTACTTTAAGTTGAGATTTTTGCTAGATCAATAAGCCAGAATTGACCGCAGTTACAAGTCTTTTATTAAATGTAATGTGATCACCATTATTAAAATTATTTTAATAACATAAAATCTTAACCTTTTAAAATTATTAAGTTTATTTTGATATAATATATGGTATTTTATTAAAAAAAATTTCACCCAAGAACGATAATAATATTTATTTTTGTTTACAAAGAATGACCTGATAATCAGATAACTTGTAGTTTAGAGATAAATAATATTTTCTATTACATATGATGCATTTGTGAGGAAAAATTACTTAATTTTATACTTTTGGCCTCGACTACTTAGGAGTATAATATTAATTAATTCTTCGTCACTTGAAAAGATAAATTAAACTATACTAATATGAATAACCTGATAACCAGAGGACTATATTGTATTGAGCTTACTATAAATTTTATATGATAAAATAGGAAATTTATCACTCTTTAATTAGGCATGAGTAACGACTTGATAACCAAGGAATTCATTCAGGTTTTAAAGATTTTATATCATTTAGATAGTGTCTTAATGAAACATGATTGTATTCTTATTTTGGTGTTTTCTTTTTATTAGATTTCTCAAAAAATCTACTATATCACTGCAAAGCATTCTTGATGCTAACAAGGTAGCGAGTAACAATTTTGATGATTGGTACTGCAATATGAGAATTGTTCCTATATATGAAAAACTTATCTCATATATTTTTCCTCCATACACAAATCCATGCTTTTATAAAATTTAGTTATAGAGTTATTGACTAGAGTTATAGATAATTAAAAATTTTAAATATCACTATATTGATCTCATTGAAGTGCTTCCACATTTTTAATGCTTAATTTCTATCTAAATTTAAATAATTTAAACTTTAAAAAATTAAATCAATATTTCATTTAATACAGATGACTATAGCATACAAAT
Organism: Erythroxylum reticulatum; assembly: GCA_025504915.1. Classification (NCBI taxonomy): domain Eukaryota; kingdom Viridiplantae; phylum Streptophyta; class Magnoliopsida; order Malpighiales; family Erythroxylaceae; genus Erythroxylum; species Erythroxylum reticulatum. The sequence goes on along the minus strand of JANSVA010000002.1, from coordinate 12,780,971 downwards.
TTATTAATGATTTGATGAAATACATATATCATCTTTTTATAAATTGTTATTGTATCTCATACATCATATGTATAAAATCTAACAATTTATTATCATCATCATCCTTTCGCTAAAGGTTGATTTGGTCATCCTTCAACCTAATAAGTTTCCTACAATTCATAATCAAAAGGATACGTATGTCACTGTTTATAATTTTATGATTCTCAATTATCTAAACTTTGTATTCTTGCTATTTATATGAAATATAAGTCTCTTTTGTATCTAATACATACAAACTATTTGGGTAAATTTACCGTGGCCATGTACTTATACTCAACAATCTATTTCTTATCATGTTTTGAACATTGTAATAATGTTGAATTTGAATTCAATATCAAATAGTCAAAAACATGAATTAGAAACATATGATCTCTATCAGATCACGTATTAACAAGAAAAGTTATGCAATCATTTTTTCTTTCTAATGACAGCTATTATTGTATTATGGTAAACCCTTAAATTTTAATCCATATTTATGATTTTAGTGAGCTAAATTGAATTAAATAATTCCATCAAGGTACTATGCTTTTCAACTCTACTCTATATCACCTCCCGCATTGTATAATCGTGGTGTTGACATACATCTTACATGATGTCATTAAAGTTTATAAGATATTAGTTAACTCAAAATGTCATTGCATTTTGACATCTATATGATATTGTCATATCTCTAAAACTTTAACATCAAATTGCCTCTAAAACTTTAACATCAAATATGCAATTGGGATTAACAGCAAATTGCATAGTGGCTGTATAACTTTTATATCTAACTTTAAGAACTCTTATAAAATGTAGCCTATATATGTTTGAGAAATTTGGTTTATTAATAACTTTAAGAAGTTCTTCATATTCAAAGACTTTTGCTACTAGTTTATAGAAATCTCAAAAATTCCATGCCTTGGAATTTCTTCTGCAATTCAATATCTGACCCTCTTTGAGCTAACTTTACATATTCAACACTTCTCATTTTCTTGAAATGAGTGATGAATATGTTAGTGTTCGAACAAGTCTTTTGAATGACTCTTGATAACTCAACTATGCTAACTTTTTGCTCAGTCCTAAAAATTAAGTATGAAATAATTTTCCATTTTAACTCAGGAAAAGATAGAATTCCTAGACAATAAAACATACACAGAGAAGTGGTTCCTATTAATGAATTCGGGAATATCTTGAGTTAAAGTTGTTAAAGTTTTCATAATTGACTAATTTTTTACATTATATGCTGGATTGGCCATCTTCACCCAAAAAAAAGTTAAATTTGAAAAATTTTAACCACAATAAGGATTCTCTTAATCAATATTTCAGATAAGGCTTGTGGAATTCTAGGCAGCCAAGCTATGCTAAACCAAGCCTGTACAATTACTGAACACCTTCTCTAACAACTTCCATATTGACTTGTAATCTTATTTGTAGTAGAGGAGTAATAAGATTATGATTTTTCAATTACAATATTACCTCTTAAGCCATATTATGATCCATTAGCTTTAGCCTCTCCACTAATCCCTATCTATCGAGAATTTAGGGCCTAACCGTATATCGATCATTCCTAATATTAACGTGAGGAGGTCTTATAGGAACATCTACGGACATATCTTTTATCCATAGAGGAAGTAGTTCAAAGGTGACTACGTTCTCCAACTTCAATCGCAATAAGAGCAAGATGCCCCTCAAATCCTTTAAAGATTTGTTTTCTTAAAGTAGCTATATCAAAACGATAAACAGTTTTTCAACCTTCTCTATTAATATCTTGATTGCAGCGGTCGTAGAGATCATGTTAGACTTCAATTTTTTTGTGTAAACAATGTCATTTTATTACGATGACTTGAGATTCGTATCAGCAGGAAAGTTACTATGAATGAGTTTGTCTGAAAATTGTCTATTGTGCCGATTATTCCTTGTCCTTAGGTTGTTGGTAAATTATTGCCTTATGATCCTTAAGAAATTGTTTTTATAATTGTCCACCTCCCTAGTTTTAGCTAACTACCTACTACTATCTCTTTATTTTTCATGTTCTAGACTTCTGCCTCAGGTAACTTCCTAACTTTTGACCCACTTAGCCATGTTTTTGTTAACTACCCTCCATTATTTTCTCAACTTCCATATTTTGGACTTCCACAAATTTAAGATATTTCTTCCCACTTCCCCAATTTTTTGGTTGCCTATGAATTCTTTAGCTAAATGATAAAATGTTATTTTGATATATTAATTGAAATTATCTTTTTTTGTTTTGGATACATTTCGATTCTTAAATAGGAAAATTTAATATTCGTTTTGTTTTAGGAGATGAAAATTGAAGATTGCATCAATTTGGGGGATTATTGGTGAAAATCACGAATTTTTTAAAAAATGGACATATTACTGCAATGGATAAGGCGAGATCATGCCTAATAACAAATTCATTTCAAGATTTGGATTTAATTAGAAAACATCTTTCTATCCCTGTTATATAGGGATTTGGATTTGTTTTTATATAGACATCTTTGCAATTAGGATTAGAGTAGGAAAACAATATAAAGAGACGCCTTTCACCTCTCTTTATAAGAATCAAACATTTACTTTTTACTTTTTTCTCAATATTTCATCTTTCTTCTATCTTTGGTGTTGAAACTTAAGTCATGTGTGGCTAAACTTAAATATTCTGATTTAAGGGGATTCAAAACTCTAGTTATAATCTTGTGAGGTTTTATTCTAAACTTTTATTCATGTTTTAATTCAAGTATTTCTTGTCTTGAGTTCTTATATTTCATGAATAATTAATATTGATTAATATGACAAATTAGTTTATTGTTAATTATTCTATATCTATCCATGAATTCAATGATTTATAATTGTTATCAAGGATTGATACAAGTAATAAATACGTTATTTATGAATTACATATTTAGCTTATGATAAACAAGAAAATTAAGTTGAATACTTGCAGCCATCTTTATTATTTAATTTAGGATTTTGTCTTTTTCACTAAGCTTATCTATCATAATTGATATGAAATTCTATCATATCCAGTCAATTGATGGTAAGTCTTGGTTTGGATATTAGGTTTGAAACAACTAATTTAGGAAAATTTGAGACTTATTATAATTATCTTAATATGTTTTAGCCTAACTGTTTGAATTGTGACAAATATTCTTTTTAGACTAGTGATCAATATTACAATTATATGATATCTTTCCCTTGAATTGGAGTTGAGTATTCTTGAATTACTCCCTTTTATATTCAGTAAATTTATTTTGATTTCTTGTTAATTTTTTTAATTAATTAGTTAATTAATCAAAAACCCCACTTTATTTTATTATTTAAAATTAAAAAGCTAGTACTATTTAATTATCTTGAGGTTAGACCTGGTTCCACGACTACTACAAGAAGTTGTAAAATCTAAATTAATTTTAAGGGCTTCGAAAATTCAATCACTATAAGAAAATCATAAATTATCGAAGGAACAAATACTGTAGCTAATTAAAGACAAAAAATCAATATCCGTCGATAACACTGTCGTGAAAATTTTCATTTTGCGATGGAGAAAATTTTCTTGGGTAAAGGTGGAGGGAAAATATCTCGAAAAATATTCCGATGGAATATAGTGACAAAAAAGTCATACTTGTCGGTAAATTAGGCAAGAGTGCTTGCCACAATAAACTAGCATCGGGGATTTACCGACAGATCTATGTTCCGTCAGTGAATTTCTTACGGTATAACCACTCCATCAATAAATTTACATTGAAAAGCTTGTTCAATAATCAAGCATCGGGGTTTAATGATGGTAATGTATTCCGTTGGTGATTTTCTAGTGGTTTGACCGCTCTGTCGTTAGCTTCAGCTTAATCGTTTTAAATAAATCGAAAACAATGTCATTTGGTTTAATACTAAACGACATCATTTTCGTTCGGGGTTAAACCCATCCCGAACCTCCCCCCTTATTTTATCCTCTATGTTTTCATCATCTTTTCTCCTCGTCGTGGGTCATTGTCATTGCTCGTCTTTTTCTCCTCACCGTCACTCACCCATCGTGTGTCATCATCGTCGTCTTCCTTTAGTTGTCAGTTGAGGTAATATTTTATCCTTGATTGTTTCTTACGACATCGTTGAGTTTTGTTTGTTATTGTGTTTTGTGTACTGCTTTGTTTGTCATTGTCTTCTTTTCTTTGTTTTGGTTATCTTCTTTGGCTATCGAACACTAGCTCCGTCATCTTCTTCCTTCACGTGCTTCAATGACTTCTTCTGCTTGTCGGTTGAGGTAAATGGGTTTTGTTATTCACTAGGTTTTTATGTACTTGGTTTAATTTGAGTATTTGTTTGTGGTTTTAACCTCCTATTTAAACTTGCTGCATTTTTTATGTAAATGACCTGCACCAACTAAAACTTGTTTGTGGTATGAACTTCGGTTTGTGGCTTTAAATTTTAAGTATTGTTAATCTAAATTTTATGTATTGTTAATCTAAATTATTAGCTTTAAATTTTAAGTATTGTTAAACTCTATCATTAATACATTTTCTTATTGGTTGTGTTTGGTTGTTACATTTTTAAAGTTGGGTTTATCAATGAATTAATATAGGATGAGTTTGAATTATAGTTCCAAATATCTAAATTTGGTTAATGGGTTATTTCATTGATACTCTTTGAATTGATTAGGTTCTCTTTACTTTTCATGTTCTCACCCCATTTTTGGTTGGATTTTTTTCTATTTTTCTTCGCGTATATTTGTTTTGTGATGGGATTGATAAATAAATGATTTTATTGGTTTTGAGGAACTTTAATATAGGATATTGGTTGAGTTATCTTACAAATGGCATTATGGATTGAGGAATATGGTTTTGTTTATATATTAATATAGGAGGGGTTTGAATGTTAAACGAATATACTATGATATTACAGCATTTTTAGAGGTTCATATGGTCAATTAGTAACTTCATATAGTAAGAATTTTAACATTTTTATAGTTGCTAAATTGCCATTTTATGTCACGACCCAGTACCATATCTGGCATATGACAACTGTCGCATACTCGGGCTAAAGACACTTACGGTATCTTTAATCCGACTATACAAGGTTAACTGAATATCTCTTATCTTCTTTTTTTATTAAAAAATTTAGGCAACATAATTACTGTATTTTAAAAATCCCAAAACTTAATCAAATGCCTGCAAACAATTTTAAAACATATTTCTATATTCACATCCAAAAATTCTACCACAACTTCAGGACTTTAAAGTCCACTCAAGGCAATCTCAACAACAGTATTGAAAGTTCATACATAAAGTCTTTTACAACAACAAAATAGTCAAGGTTAAATTTATATAATCATAAAGTATATCAACATAACCAATCTAATAAAAACAGTAAAACAGTTTATGAGTCACTATGCAACTAAAGTACCAAATAGAAACTACCCACGTGCAGTAATGCCCCGAAAATGTCAAAAACCGCACGAACCACACAGAGTTTCAAGCTCACTAAATTAACCTGCATGGTTGGAAAGTGGAGGGGTGAGTACACTATGTACTCGGTGATTTAAAAGAACATATATCACAAATAGAACTCGATATACACCAAGACGGTATAATTAACCTATAAGGTGAACATACATTACATAGAAACATATAAGCCTAGCCTATGATTCAATGTATACTGGTTAAGAAACATATAGCCCTAGCCTATTAATGACTCATCAGGTAAACATAGGTTACAATTCCAGTACACCTAAGCAGAAAAACATTACATGTATAAAACAAATCTCGTCAGAAAACAAATATCAGGATAAGTCAAAACAATCATGTGTGACACTACTAGTCAGCCAAACTAATATGCACATTCACCGATCCTCGGTGTTGGCTCAACTTTCATCCATGGTGAGCCCAGACTATAGTCGATAAAAGCGTCATAACCCTAAATGATGACTTCATTGGTGTCCAGACCCTAGGTGTGGAATCACCCTCATCAAGTCCCATAGAAAGATGTTGATACGGGGACTCGACTTTTATGTACCAACGTCAAGGGTACGGGGGTTGCTTAATCTGATGTGCCTAGCACATAATTGGCCAATCATTTCCTCACCAATCACAAAAATCATATACAAAAATTAAATACAAAAATCAAGTAAGGTACCATGCTTTTATTTATCGGTTTAACCGATAAAATGAAACCATGCCATGGGTCTAAGCTAAAAGAGAACAAATACACGCAACATACATGACTCATTTATGCATAAGTAAATTCGAAAACATTATTTCATGCCATAAAAGTCATGTTTTGCACTCCAAGTGTAAAGTTGTTCAAAAACATAGTTTCAGAAAATAAAACATTATTCTTTTACACTTCGAGTGCAAGTTTATTAAAAACCATATCATTTCTCAAAGTACGTAATAAAAAGATCAATTGCACTCCAATTACAAAGAGTTATTCAAAATAATATTGTTTATTAAATGCACAAATATACTAACATCTATTGGAGATTAAATTCTACTATGCATTACATAGGTCCAAAATTCACATACAAGTCATCATGCATATCTTAGGATATTCTAATCCTATTGAGAGATATGGTTTCTCCAACTCACCTCAAAAGAAGGTATACACTCTCTTGACTTCAATAATCTTCGATACGAGTTCCTTGATTCATAGCTCTCGAGCCTTTATACATAAAAAGGACATACAATGAAATTACTATTTAAATATAAATTTCATATTTATACACCTTCACATGAGTGTGTAAAACATAATATCACTCCCTTTAAGCTATAGAATTCGACCATTAAACTTCTCACATGGTTACTTCCTTACTATTCACATTAGCTTTTCTTTTGCATTTCTAAGGCATTTAATGCTTTTAATCCCATACTTACTCATTTCAAAACATAATTAAGCACATCTTATCTAAGCACATTAGGCCATTACTTGTCAATCTAAGAAAGAATTCAAGTTCACTGAAAGTAAACACGAAAGTGTTTTCCAATGCATACCATTACAAAGCCTTAAATCCTAAGCCAAGCTCACTTAGGCATTTTATCAAACACCTAATGTGCATGACTTTTAAGTCACATTTTCAAGACTTTATCATAATAAT
>JANSVA010000002.1:12754178-12765538 GCA_025504915.1 Erythroxylum reticulatum | reverse complement strand
GCTTATAGGTGAAACAATGCCACGTACCATATATTTGAAATCAATTGTCGGTGATTAATTCGATCGATTAATACTTCAACTTTGATGTGATTAATGCAAACTTAGTATTAACAAAAGAAATTAATACTTTTTATAGACAAGACAATTCTTTCCATAATAAACCCCTAGGATGGTATATAAGCTGGAAACCCATGATGCAGCTCCTGTAAGGCTTATTGGTGAAAATTTTCACAAGCCTAGGAATTACAATGAGAACTTGTTCTCTTGATTCACATGTGTAAACAATAACACGTACCATAGTTTTGAAATCAATTATAGGTTATTAATTCAATTAGTTAATATTTAGGGGATGTTGTGTAAAGTTTAGATGTTTTGTAAACTTTGGGAAACATGAAGGATACTAACTATGGATTCATCGCTTGAAATTAAAAGTTTTGCAGAAATGAGTAATGTTGATAGATATTTGATGTATAGACGATTAATACTTGATACTTTCATTAATCCTGAGTTTATTAAGGGAGTTGAAGCTTTTATTCATTATACATGTTCTTAACCTGCATATATGGATGACCCAAAGATCAGATGTCTATGTAAAAAGTGCAAACACATTCGTTTCCTTCCTATTGATAAAGTAAATGAGCATATGCTGAGAAAAAGGTTTATCTTAAATTATTTTGAGTGGACATGACATGAAGAAAGATTGATTTGTAGCACTTCAAAGGATAATGAAGTACAATCGTCTGTGAACCTAAATGAGTTTGAAGGGGAATTAGATTTAGAACAAATAATAAAGATGCAAATGAAAATCCTTACATGCAAATGGTTTATGATGCAGCCAGTTATAACTTTCAGGAAAATATAGAAAATCTTGAAAAAGAACCAAACTCACATGCAAAACACTTTTTGGACTTACTACACCCAACTAACTAAGAATTATGGCCAAATTGTGAGACAATGACTCAATTGTCTTCAATTGCTCGAATATTGAACATAAATTCTGAAGGGCATATTTATGATCGTAGTTTTGATAAAACTCTTGTATGGTATAATGAATCATTGCCTCCTGATTATACAATGGATGATAGTTTTTACAATATGAAGAAACTTATTAGGGGTCTTGGTTTGTCTGTTAAAAAGATTGATTGTTACAAATTGAGATGTATGTTGTATTGGAGAGAAGATGTGGAATTATAAGAGTGTAAATTTTGTGTTCAATCTAGGTTCAAGCCTAGAAAGCGTTCTATGAAATAGAAATTAGTACCCTGGAAGTGGATGTATTATTTCCCGCTAACTCCAAGACTTCAAAGACAATATGCTTATGATGTTACTGCATCTCAGATGAGATGGCATAATGAACACGAACAGGAAGATGGAATAATGAGTCATCCATCAGATGCACTATTATGGAAACATTTTAATGACACCCATTATGAGTTTACAGCTGAAAGTCGAAATATTCGGTTGGGATTGTTGACAGATGTATTCTAACCTTTTGGTCAATTCGGCCAGCAATATTTATCATGGACAATCATAATTACTTCTTATAATTTGCCTCCATGGAAGTGTATGAAAGAGGCATATATATTCCTAACAGTGATTATGCCAAGGCCTACAAATCCAAAGCATAAAATTGATGTATTCTTACAACCATTGATATTTGAATTGTAACATCTTTGGAAATATAGTGTTGAGACATATGATGCATCTCTGAAACAAACTTTTGTGTTGAGAGCAGCTTTGATGTAGACCATTAGTGATTTTCCGGCATATACCATGTTGTTTGGATGGAGCACAATAAAGAAATTGGCTTGTCCTCATTGTGTCAATGATTCTTATATGTTTTATCTTCCAAACGGGGGCAAAATATGTTGGTTTGACAACCACAGAAAATTTCTTCCTCCAGATCATCCATTTTTAGGCAATAAACAAAAATTTATTAAGAATAAGATGGAAAAAGCACCTCCTCCCCTTACAAATCTGGTGAAGAGATATTACAGGAGATTGAGGAATTAGGCTTGCTGAAAGTTACATAATTTAAAGCTAATGAAGTTAATACAAGCATTAGTAAAATCTTTAGTTGGAGAAAACGAAACATCTTTTGGGATTTGCCATATTGGGAAACTAATTTGATACATCATAATCTAAACGTGATGCATATTGAAAAAAACATTTTTGACAATTTGTTAAATACCATAATGAACATTGAAGGGAGGACAAAAGACAATGCAAAATCACGAGCTATTTGAAACTTTTTTGTAAAAGGAATGAGTTATATAAAGATCTTCGCTCCGGTAAATATCCGAAAGCATGTTACACTCTAAACAAAAAACAAAAGGAAATATTATGTGAATGGTTGAAAACTCTAAAGTTTCTCGATAGTTATGCTTTAAACTTGGCAAGGTGTATGGACATGAGGAAGTACAAATTATTTAGGATGAAAAGTCATGATTGTCATGTGTGTCTAATTACAATTGCATTTCAAGAGTTGCTACTGAATAAGGTTTAGGAATAAATAGTAGAATTAAGTTTGTTTTTCAAAAGTTTAACATCATCTGAAATCAAGTTAGCTGAAATGGAAAAACTAAAAAAGGAAATTCTAGTAATTTTGTACAAGTTAGAAGGAACTTTTCCTTCAAGCTTCTTTGACTGTATGGAGCATCTACCTATGCATTAAACACATGAGGCTAAACTAACCGGTCTAGTTCAATATCGATGGATGTATCCGTTTAAGAGGTAATTCAACAAAAATGATTGTAATTGAAGTAATAACATGTTTTAATAACTAAATTGTAATAACCTTATTCGCTAATATAGGTATTTGCATCGCCTAAAGAAAAATGTCAAAAACAAGGCTATAGTTGAAGGTTCAATATGTAATGCTTATTTAATGGTGGAAGTTAGTACATTTTGTTCACATTATTTTGAGACGCATGTTTTATACAAAAGAAAGAAAAGCTCCTCGTAATGATGATAGGGGAGGAACGAGTGACGCTAATAGTAACTTATCCATTTTCATATATCTTGGACGAACATATGGATGTTCAACAAGAAGAATGTTAATAGAGGAAGAAACTGAGGCTATCCATGGTTACATTTTGTTGAACTATCAAGAGGATCAACCTTTCATGTGGTAAGCTGAAATTGATTATTTGGGTTTTGAAATTTAATGTTATTCATAACTAAAATACATAATAATGTTTTTAGACAATACGAGGAATTGTTATGCGAGCTAATGCCTAACAAAACATAGGATGATATCAGTAAAGAAGTTGGAAGACACTTTCCTCAATGGTTCGAGAAATGCATAAGTTTTCACTTATAAATATTGAAATGATTGAATTATAAGATTTAAGTGTTTAAATAACATTATACTGTTTAATATGATAATTTCATTTGTGTGGACCTTAGGAAATCTAATAGAGAAAAAGTTCAAATGTGATCTTAAGAAGGGACCTTTTTGATCTATTAAATCATATCTGGTGTATTTCATTAATGGATATAAATATCATACAGAATATCATAGTCATAGCATAACAACAATAAATAGTGGAGTTTGTATACAGGAAGAATTGATGGATTACTATGGTAAAATTATTGGGATACTTGAATTTAAGTACCCTGCATTGCCAATAAAGCAAAGTGTGATATTTAAGTGTGACAGATTTGATCCAACTCCAAATGTTGGTACAAAAGTGCATATCCTATACAATCTAGTTGAAATCAACAAGCGAAGAAGATTTAGACAATTTGAACCTTTCCTGTTGGCAATGCAAGCAATCCAGGTGAATTATATCCCTTTCCCCAGCTTATGACAAGATAAGTCAGATTGGTTGGCTATTTATAAAGTTAAACCTAGAGGTGTTTTTGAATCACATAGAAAAGGAGAATAGAGAATTGAAAGTGAAGCATTTCAGGAAGATGTTTATGAAATAAATGCATCTGTCACATATGATGATAATGAACCTTTGAACAATCCATCCAATGAATATGTTGAAATTTCATCTAGAGAGGATGAGGAGGGCCAAAGATCTGAAGAGGAGCTTGGGTTTGATTTTAATTCTTCAGAAAAAGAATATGATTTTGATTTACAATTAAGCGATGATAATGATTAATTTGTGTTTGCAATTAAATATCATATTCAACAAATCAATTATTTCCTTTTCAATATATTGTGTTAAATATTGAATTCAAATTGTTATATTTCTAGAAAATTCAATCAAATATGAATTTCAGGTTGAAATATGCCACTAAAGAGAAAATAGAATATAATGTGACCAAAGTTCAGACAACGATTCGAAGCTACTTACTGTCCAGGTGAAGCATCACATTCTGTAGCTGGAACTGAATCATCTCCTCCCCTTCCAACTACTACACTTGTAGATGAGGCATCACATTCTATACCTGCCGCTACACCATCCACCACCCCTACATCATCCACTACCCCTATAAAGACAGAAATATTAGGGGTAAACGATGCAGATGAAGGAGGTGGTCGCTAGCCTGGAGCTGAGGGACCTGATGGAAGAACTTACATCACAATTGTCAATGTTTTGTAAGTGAAAATACATGAAACACCGTATGTTTATAATTAAGTTATAGGTTTAAATTTTAAAAATGGAATAAAATTATTTGCTTTTATATTAGGTTGATTCCGTCTAGACCGTGCTCAAGAAACATGACATCCAAATTCAAGGAGAAGATTGATTTTAAGGGTTAGTATAGAAGAATATATTTCAGGCCATAAAGGAATTTTATTATCAGAAGTTTGAGGTACAACAAAAATATTTTTTCTTTTTTAATCAATTTTATACATTAATTAGATAAATATTGTTACATTATAAGTATTTATCGAATGTTTTTTCTTTTGTCTCAGAAAGAATTTTTTTAGGATTTTGAATTTGACGCAGTCATTTATAAAGTATCGGAGAGACGAGCACATACACGTTATTGAGACTTTGTTGGTATGATACATAAGGTTGGTGTACGACTGCCTTATATTTCTGAACAAATATAGAGTCGTTCGCAGCAGTATTGGGCATCACCTGACGCAATATCCATTTTAGAGTGTAACTCTACCAATAGACCTAGAGGACTGGGAGAAGAAAGTCTTTCCATAAATGTAGGAGGATCTATTATCCACTACTAGTATAAAGAGAGACTTGTAAGTATCTACAGTTTACATTTATATTCTGATTTTTTTAATTTGTTGTATTTCAATTTAATTTGATGTGTGAATTTTAAAATAAAAATATGTGTATTGTGGAGAATGATAATTTTATAAATGTCTGGATGGTTGTGTTGTTGAGTTATTTTCTTTGTTCAATAGGGGGTAAATATCATAAAAATAGAAGATGTCTAAATTTTTATAAATTCTAGTTCACTTATAAAATTTTATTCTTATGCAAAGTCTATGGGTATGAGGCCTGTATCCCATTAGCTCTTTTTGCACACTCACACTAAGAAGCATGACGGTGTGACATTCGTCAACACCCGATGTAGAGAATTAAATGTATGTGAAATTTATGGTTTAATATTAATGCTTAATAATTATCACTTACTATTATAAACATTGCCTTATGATAGAACTAAATGCAAGAAAGCATTCAACGAAAGCCTCATTAGTCTAAAGATGTTGATGAGACTCAAACCTATCTTCATGTAGTGGGTGGTAGGGACCATCGTGGAAAGATTTTCAGCTTATGTTCATTTGCAAAAACAAGTTATTCGCAATTCTCCACGTCCAGTACAACAATATCTAGTAGGTGGTCCACAACCAGTGAAGTCCATGAGCTTTGGAGCATAGTGTAGACATTAGCAACTTAGTTGCAATAGTTGACGGAGTATATAACTCAGCTCCGTAATGAGATGAATGAATTGAAGGGGAGAGGTAGCACCTCATCGCAACAATCAAAGCATCCATGGTCACCAAATTAATGTTGTACCTGTAGCCATTTCATTTGAATTACAAATACTTATTATGTACAATTTAATGTTTTTATTATCAATTAAGATAATTTTAACTTATCATCAATCAATTTTCTGTTTAAACAAATTAAACATATAAACAAATCAAAATATTATGCACAAATAATTCATAACTGTTTAAATTATAAATCAACTATAAGATCATCAAACAAAATTTAATGACGGAGTATTTTTATGTTTTTGTTAATTCACCGATAAAAAAACAAAAGTGCTTCGGTAAAGTCAATTGTATTTACTGACAGAAAACAACAAACTATCAATAATATTGACATTAAGTAACAGACGAACACTATTTACCAACAAAATTTGTCGCAGAATAACCGTCGGTATGCTCACCGACAGAACAAACATAATCATTAGTAATGTTGTAATAAACTTATCGATGGACTAACCAATACCGTCTGTAAATCTGTAGAAGGACAAATTTTGACCATCAGAATTTATTGACAGTCGACCACACAAATAATTGTCGATATATTCATCGACGATTACATAAATTATCCATCGGTGCATTTACCAATGGACATTCTGTTATTTGTTGGAAATTATTACGTATGGTCGTTTCTACAATGTCTTGATTCGTCGGTAAATTTCGCCGCTAACTTGGCTTGCTGACGGAATCCATCGCTAAACGACATTTTTCTTGTAGTAGATTTGTTTCATTTTTAAACTAACTCCATATAATTAAATGGTTTCTTAAGCCAAATGGGGTGGATTTATTCTTAAGATATCAACAAATTTATCTCGTATTTGATTGTTACACGTTCTAAATTCTTATGCTTTGATTAGGTCTCTTTCTCTACTTAAAATAATTAATTGTAAATTATAAATTATATTTTTAAACTTCTTACTTGTACTAATTTATTATGCTTATATTCACAAATATAAATACTTTTATATTTTTAGTGTTATTAGTATTAACGTATATTATGTTATATATTTTATTATATGCTTTTTAAGATATCGAATGGCTTCTTTAATAATATAAAATAAGTGTGTATAATATAATTATTAAGAATAAATTATATTTTAAATATAAAATTTTACTTAATTGTATAATATTAAAATATATAATTTTTAATAATTTAAAATTTGTTACAAGTATAACCTAGGTTTTTAACTTATGTTGCTAGTTATGTTTACATAAACATCATATAAATTGGAGTTATTTATGTTAGTATACATGCAAAATTTTAATTAAAAAAATATTTTAATAAAAAAATGAATTGATCACTTTTAAAAAAATAAGTGTTAATAATAATAATTTTTATCATTAAGAATAACTCTAAAATCCTATAAGTTTAATTTCAGTACAATGAAGTAGACATTAATCATCGCTAAAAGTAAGCATTTTCTTTGGTGACGATTTTGAGTCCACAATTGGTGATTTCTGAAAACCATCGCTAGAAGTACGGGTTTAGCGACCATTTGAAAATCTTCACCAAAGGATTTGTGAAGTTTTGGTGGTTGCTGATTTTGACAGGAAAGTGAGAGGAAAAGTGAAAATAAAGGACACGACTTAGTCCGTGGTTGTTGGTTTTGATTGCTTTTCTTTTCTTATGGTGTGGGGTTGATGTGGTGGATGTATTGATTTTTTGTTCTTGTGGCTTTCTTTGGTCAGGGACGCCAACGCACAACGATAACGGATTTCAATAGCCGGAGAAAAGGATCCTGGATTTGATTCTTGACAAGCTACTAAAGTGGGTTAAATTTATCATATTATCCCCTCCTGTTTAAATGTGGTGTTGCTGATGATGATTGTTGTTTTGATTCTAAATTGTGACAGGAAGGACACATATGGTATGTATGCAGAACCGGTTGATCTTTATGAGGTATGTGAAAATGGTTGCTTGAATCGTTTGAAGGGTTGGCAGGTTGTTGGAAGACATTACCTCTTGGAGTTTGAAGGGTTAATTTTGTTGTTTTTGCTTTTCTAGCTTCTTAATTATCTTAACGTGATTGATCATCCAATGGACTTTGCTACTGTAAGGAAGAAGCTTTACTAAATTTATTTAGATTATTTGTGCAAAATGAATCATGCTTATCAATGTCATCATGAAATTATGAGAAATTGAAAATTGAAATATTGGTGTTTAATTTTAGCCATGTTCATGGGCTTGGAGAATATGGGTGCTTTTGTTATATGAACTTAATGATACGTGGCATGAGGCATCCTGATGCGCTTCTTGCCACGTTTGAGAATTTATCTGGTGATTTTTCTGTGCTGAATTGGATCAAAGTGATGGGTGCAGTCCCGGTCACAGCAAGCAATCTTTTTAAATTGCTTTCCACAGAATCACATGTTCTTCTTTGCCCTGGAGGTGCACGACAGGCTCTTCGTTACAAAGTGCGTAAAGTCGACGTAACAAAACTAACCAGTCGTCTCGATTATATTGTAATTTTTTTAATTTATAATTTATTATTTGTAAGTTGGTTTTTTATATTTATTATTTTGTCTACAAAAATTCTTAAAATTGTAATTAAAATCTTGTATAAAAGAACATTCTTTTTATTGGTATAATTTAATGATATTTTTCTTTTATATACAATGCTTAAATTATCAATTATTTATGTACAATGAATTAACTAAAAAAATGAAAATATTATATACAATAAAATAATATAGATTAAAAATGTCACAAATAATTATAATTAACATGGTATAACATTTTATTAAAAAATCTATTAAAAATTTGGCTATATTTTAGTTAAAACTGTAGGTAAAACCTTTTGTCCAATTTTTTTGAAACTCAGCAAAAAACTTTTAGCTATATATTTAAAAACGTAGTTAATAATTTTTAGCTGCGAAAACTAAGTATAGCTAAACGTCGCTAATAGTTTTTTGCTACAAAAATAAAGCGTAGAAAAAAATTGTTAACAACGATTAAGAAAAACATTGTCGACAATTTTTAACTACGAGAATTTAGTGATATTTTTGGTGATAATTCTAAATCGTCGCGAATGACTATTAGCGACGATGTTGAGACTTTTAAAAACGATTTTTTTATAGCTAAATGTGGTTTTTGTGCTTGTCAAAAATTAGTATATAATCTAATATTAAAAGACTTACGTGAATTGGCAAAAAATGGTTATTATAATTGTGATAAATTAAAAATTACAATATTTAGTTCAGTTATGTACTTTTTTATTATTATAAGATTGAAAAAATTCATAATTAAAAATGTAATTTATCCTACGTCTATCTTTAGGTCAAGTATAATAAAAGGAACTTAATCTGTAGTTTTATAATATTAAATAGATTTATAAAATTATATCTGTAATTTTATATTATTGAATAGATATATAAAGCTATATTGGCATTGTGGATCTGTTACCATTAATTCACTAAATATATGATAAAATGAATTTTATTATTTTCAAAAGGAACTCTAATATTTCACAAATATTTAATTCAAAATTTAACTTAACATTTCTGTTAATTTTTATCATAAAAAATATATTTGATATCTTTTGCATAAGTATATGATATAAGTGAGACTCTCTCTCTATCTTCTACATTGCTATTTGTAAAATTGGAGCACCAATTCGTCAGCGTGTAGAAAACCAAATATCCTTAGAGAATGGATGAAATTGGTATCAGATATAATACCTTAAAGGCTAACATGGCGGGAAAACAGAATCGACAAAGTTGCAAAAGGCGGCTTCATAGGATTTGGGAAGTTCAGAGGGCGTAAACTTTTACATACATCATTCGTTATGGTAACTGATACAACGATCACCTTTAGGACTTGAACTTGCACCAAGGTTAACTAATCGTCAATACCTTTTGCATGATGGTCTCACTTAGGTTTATTTAAGCAAGACTTAGCCTTCAACGACCTTCAAATATTTACCTCGTACATTCGAAAAAATTATGCTACGAAAGTAATAAGAAACAAAGGCAACAAGGAAATACAGAGATACGGTTAAAAACCAACTTTATATACTTTCCCTCAAAAGAATATAAAGAACGCGCTCTCTGATTGAATAAGAAGAGCAAAGCTAGAATTAGGCATATATAGGCTTTCTAACTTGCCTTCTAAGTTACATTCAGAATCCCACTCAATTTGAACTACCTAAAATTGTGCTAAGATCACGTCTATCCTTATCAGATTACATCACGTGGATCAATTAGACGACACCCTCGTCTAAGTAGGATTCCAATTGATAAGATAAGATAACATAAAGATAGAGTTTACATTTGACTAGAATACTAACATCTTTATCCACGAAGATCTCCACTATCTTTAGATGCTTAGTTTCACTGCAACTCTATTTCCCAATCGTCACCACATCATCCAAGATCTCTCCACGATCTCTATCCGCTGATGATGCAATGTGATCTCGCCGAAGCCCACTAGCACACTGGCATGATCCAATGCTTCCCGCAACAAGTCTGTTAGTCGTGGTCTATTCATCCGAGCATAGCTAAGTCCTTTGTCCGTTAAGTCCTTAGTTGAGTCGAGTCAATCTCCACAAGATCCGAGACTTTACCAAAATTCGCACCAAGTCCGATCCCACTCGCCCACGTTTGCTTTAGTATTTCACCACAGCCTATCCGCACATAAGTCCATCAATGCATGTTCATCGACAATTCCATCTTTCATGATCAAGCTCACTCATGGTGTAGTCTCGTCACTTCATGACTAAGTCACAAGTCACAATCCAAATTAGTATAAAGCATCGCATATTTCACATACCTTCGACTTGCCTCACCGAAGTTAAGTGCTTATGTGTCTCATCGCGCTCGCATGCCTTCGCCCATCCTCAGGGGTTCCCATACACCTTTGTGCATTCTTGCGCACCCTCGGGTCTCGTATGACTTAGTTTGCCATCTCCATGCTGCCTCGCATCCGAATCTCACGTCTCGTTTTAGATTTCCGCTAATGTGCACCTACACGTTGCCACGCGTATCGAATGTCGCTTACTCTTGAGATCTCCATCGATAGTTCCCGGATCCCTTGCCTATTTCACAAGTTCCTCGAGTTTTGCTCGCCAATTCGCAAGACTTCCCCTTGTTCCCTTATCAACACGTCTTCTTTGTGTCGACTTGTGTGTCAAGCATTGGTCAAGGTTTGCCAACACTCGCATAATCCCGCAATCTAGACTTAAGGATCTAAACTAACTATTTGACTGACCTTATTCTTTATAAATAAAAAAAACTGTTTAACTGTCCTTCAGAACTTAATGGGAAGAAGCTCTTGCACAATATATTAAGAATAATTGTATAAGTAATAAGAACCTAACTGACCTTCGCATTATCAAGGCATAAGAAATTCCAACCATTCACAATGTAGTCTTTCCAAAAGGTAGCAGCTTTGGGAAATGCAGTCAAGGCAGAAGGGAAATCTCAAGCCCATGACAACACTAAATGG
>JANSVA010000002.1:12736642-12751873 GCA_025504915.1 Erythroxylum reticulatum | reverse complement strand
CACCGATTCCAACCGATTCTCAAGTATCTGCAGAACCCAATTACGGGCATGAGAGTAGGCCTTAACCCTAGAAGGATTAAGAATTTGTGAGGTAAGATTTCGGCGAAGGATGCGCCAAGTAGGCCCATAATGTGAGGAATTAATGGTATGTTGGTTTGCAGACAAAATCTTGGCTACGGGACCGGCTTTAAGACGGTCAGCGAAGACAGCTCCGTTGTGGATTAAGGCCTGGTAGGCGAGACAGTGGTTGGCCACGAAGATGGCCAGGTGAGACCCAATGTGGAGGGAGATAATAGGGCCGTATTTGGCATGTAAACTGCGAATGATGGACTCGAAATCGGAGGACTTGCGAAGCCATAGGGAGTTGCCGATGACAGGGAACGCAGGAGGGCCTGGAGGGAGTCTGGGGCCTGGTTTGTTAGAATGGAAAATTCGGGTAGAGATGGTTTTGACAAGCAATGAGAGTGCGACAGAGATTAGGATAAGGCGTATGGTTTCCATTAATCTTCAAGTGATAAGAGATGGATTTAGCAATCTGCCTTTTATTCTCATTCTTTTCTTGGTTGGCACGCCGTGTTTGGGCTTTTTGGGTGAGGACTACATGTTTCACTTTCCATCGGATTTGTATTTTGGTTCCCTTTGTTTTCCATCAATCCAAACAAGGGTTGCAAAGACAATGAATTCGGCATTAAATAGAACGAAAGGAAAAAGAGACGTACATTGGGAGCATCAAGGTAATCGATACCAATTGTGTGGTGAGTTTCCTTATTATATACAGGAAGATTCTAATCTGATTGTCTCATTTAATTGCCTTGCTCTTTATATATATATATATATACAATGGAGAAAACACCTAGAAAAACAAAAACTCGCAACCCCGGCCACCCCTAACGCAAGGTGCGAGAATACATCATTCCGATCGTATCATGATAGAGTATGTCTCTAATAAACATCGGAGGATCCTGAAGATATTGTAGTCCAGGCCTTGAACGAGATGCTAATGCAACTAGTCGATCTATAAATTGGTTTCCTTCCCGATGGATATGCCGTATGTGAACCTCCCAATCAATGTGAAACAATCCTTGGATACCTGCCATCAAAGGAAAATTATCAGACAACACTCTATGGGAAGAGGAGATGATATTAATAACCTCCAGTGAGTCCACTTCGACTGCCACCCTTTGGTATCCACGATCCCATGCCAGGGAGAGACCTGAATGGACCCCCCATAATTCTGCTTCCAGAGACGTTCCCACTCCAATATTTTGAAGAAAGCCGCCACACCAGTGTCCTTGGCTTGACCGGAGGATTCCTCCAGTTGTAGCCATGTTGGATCCTGTGTTTACTGCGCCATCCTTGTTGAATTTGACCCACCCCTCCAGTGGTTTGTGCCAACCACTAGTGCACCCACAGGTATACTCTGCGTCTGGAAGACCTGGGTTTCCACCATATTAGCCCGGGAAATCCAACCAACATAATCCATGACAGACTTGTGATGGGGGTGTAAAGAGAACACATTAAGAGAGAGAGCATTCCTTTGTAAACTTTTGAGGAAGTAATAAAAGTCAGTTTTTACCGTAGCTCTTGTGTGTTTATTATTGCCCATGATTGTTTAATACTTTCATAGTATTCTTACTTAAGTCTGAGAGCTAAAAAATTTGAGGGTTATGAGTTGAGAACAAGGTTTTATTGGTCAACGATCATATGAAAAGCCTAAGTTTTGCTTAAGCAGACCTAAGTGAGATTGCTATGCAAAGGAGTATACGCGACTTCGTTATAAATTTGATGTCTAAGAAAACCTTTATAATATTAGAGCTAATAGACACGACTTCGATATAAGTTTGATGTCTAAGAAAACCTTTACAACAACAAATATTAGAGCCAAAATATTGATATGGTAGGAGGCAACAATTTGACAGAGCATATCAATAGATTGGAGACACTCATAAGGCCAAATCCTCAAAGGAAGGAAGAAGTCATTTTCTACTCATCCCGATTTGAGAACAAATCCAACAATTTCAACATCAAATAGTGGGCTTGACAAAAACACAAGAGGATTCTAGATTAGTGATCAAAATCTTAAGGCGTATCATTGCATCATAGGATGTTTGGCGTACTGAAAGCACTTTGGTGAAGGTGTGATAGACTTAAGTTTTTTTTATGACAATTAGAGTGTCGAGGAGCTCGAAAATTTCTTGTAGGATATAGAGTAATACTTTGTAGCAGAGGTGTCTAATTCAGGGAAAGTATCAATTACGTGAAGGATGCAAATCTATGGTGGAGAACGAGAACCTCTAACGACATCAATATGGGTAGACCTCCCATTGACACTTGGGAGAAGATGAAGAAGGAGCTAACAAACCAGGTCTTCCCGAACAACATTTCGTAGCCTACAAGGGAAGCTTTGAAGAGACTAAAATCAGACGAATCAATGTGGGAGTAGGTGAGAAATTTTATATCTTTGATGTTGGACGTGCAAAACATGTCTGAAGAAGACAAGTTGTTCAATTTCATAGGCAGCTTGCAAGGTTGGGAATAAATGGAGCTTCGGGGGCAAAACTTGAAAGATCTCCCAAGTTTGATAGTGGTCATAGATGATGCCTTTGTGGATCTCCAAATGCCACCACCAATTCAAACTAGCAATAAGGGCAAAAAGAATGTTGGGACACGAAATGGCTTGTAGAAAAGGAAAGAGGAGGTATGTGAATCTTCTCAAAACAAGTCTAAGAAATAACAAAACAAGATATTACTTGTTTCATTTGTGAAGGATCACATTTTGCTCATGAATGCCCAAAACAAAATATGGGTATGAAGTAAATAAATTTAATGGTTGTAAAGAACTAAAGAGAAGGATAGGATGACTAGACAGAAGAAGTTTGCCTCAATAATTATGCTTTGTTAAGCGTAATAAGCCTCGTAAAGGAGCATTTGAACAAAAGAAATGATAAATTCAATGGAGAGAGAATATGGTATATTGGAGATATGCTAATGACTAAGGAGTTTTTGAGGAAGCCACATTTTGAGAATTGTCCATAGATTATTTCAATGAGGACGTTAAGTTCTTCTAGTGGAGGTAGTTTGTTAGATTATTAAGTCTTAATATTGGAATCGTATAGGCATTAGTAATCCTTGACCAAGTTTTAACATTCAAGACGACGGAACAAAAAAAATATAAATGGGAAAGGAAAATTAGCATTGTCGATGAGATGGCATGTGTTGGTAATTGGCGGAAATCTTTGATAAAATGTAAGATTCAAATGTGAGACTAAAAAATAGCTTGAGATGGACTTTTGTTTAAAAGTTAGCTGGATCATATATCTAAATGAGACACATGAGATCTCTAAAGACTTAATGTTTGCTCAATAAACGAACCATAACTAATGGACTTGACATGTGTAAGTATTAAACTGTACTAGTATGCTATGAAAGGCTTTGAGGTTAGATGACTCATTATCAATAGATAGAGATCAAGGGGAGATCATGGATGATGTGGCAAATAAGATCATAGTAGATAAACATCAACTCTAAAAGATAAAGATCATGTAGGAAGAACATCTGAAGATAGTAGAGTTCTTCATATATATGGATGTATCATTCTTAGTTGAATATAATCTCTTATCTTATTAGTTGTGATGTAGCTATTAAAAGTATGTCATTATTTTATCCGTTATCCTTTAGTTTCTTAAAAGCAATGGTTAATGCCTGCGTCACAATAAATTTCTCTTTTAAGGTAAGGTTTATGTTCCCCTTATATATATACTAAATTTTATAATTAATAAAAAAGGGTAGCCATCCTGTCCAAGGTATCGCCACTAGGTTAAAAATTTTGAAATAAAAAAATAGTTATGATGTAGCTAAATTTTATTAAATAAAGACCTATTTGGATATGGGTGTCATTTAAATGGTTAATGTGATGTAATCTGATAAGGATAAGGGTAATCTAGTTAGTTTAGTTCAATTAGAATTCTAAATTTAAAGTCAGAGGTGTCTATAAATAACTTATTTGAGACTTGCTCCTGGAGAACAGAGATAGGGGGAAGGGACTACATTAAGAAAGAGCATTCATTTTTATACTTTTGGGGAAGTAATAATGGTTAGTTTTTACTGTAACTCTTGTGTGTTTATTGTTGTCTATGATTATTTAATGTTTTTATAGTATTTTTACTCGAGTGTGAGGGTTAAACATTTCGAGGGTCATGAAGCATTTGAGAACAAGATTTTGTTAGTCAATGATCACGTGAAAAGGTTGAATCTTGCTTAAACAATCCTTAATTGAAATCATCGTACAAAAGAGTAGACATAACTTAAGTATAAGTTTGGTGTCTAGGAAACCTTTGTAATAGTTAACATGGTAGGAAGACATAATTGAAAAAGTTGCAAAAGACCAACGATGTTGTTGCCTCCTGTAGGCTACATAGGATTTCAGAAGTTCACAAAGGCCTAAAATTTTACATACACGATTCATTATGCTAACTATTTAATTGACCTTGATCTTAAAAAAACAATTTAACTGACCTTTAGGACTTAATGAAAAGAATTACGAAAGTAGCTTTTGCACAGTATATTAAGAACAATTGTATAAGTGAAAATTTAGTTGATAAGAACCAAACTTACCTTCATATTATTAAGGAAGACAAAATTCCAACCATTCACATTGTGTTTGGACAGCTATGTTCGTGTCCTCCATGGTTGTTGTTACAAAAGTTTTCCTTTGAGCACGAACTTATTCACTAGTTGCGCCAACTCATTTTCATAATAATCTCACTTAGTTCCTTCAAAGCAAGATTCAGCCTTCCAACATAATCTTCGATCAACCTACTTGTTCTTGAACGTCTCATGACTCTTACAGTGTTTAACTCTCACACTCGCAAGAAAATTATAGAAGCACTAAAATAGTAAAGGCAACAATAAGAACAAGAAAGAGATATAACTAAAAGCCAACCTTCATTACTTCCCTCAAACTATACAAAGGAATACTCTCTCAATCTCTGTGTCTTATAACACTCTCCTCTTGATTATGAGAGCAAGGATCAAATGAGCTATTTATAGGCATCTCTAGATGACTAAGTTAGAATCCTAATAGAACTCTACCAGCTAAGATCACAATATTATCCTATCTTATCTTTATTAGATTACATCAAACTAACCAATAGATGACATCCCCATCTAATTAGGACTCTATTTAATAGAATTAAGTTACATCATATTAATAAAATAAAATATTACCCTATCTAGGAATGATTATCCTTATCTACGAAGATCTCCTCTACCTTCAGATGATCCTTCCACATGATCTTTATCTCTTAAAGCTGATGTTCATCCACTGTGATTTTATCCACCACATCATGCAAGATCTCCTCCTCTATATCTGTTGATGATGAGTCATCCAAGCCAATAGCACACTGGTTCGTCCAATGCTTTCCCATGTGAAATCCTTTAGCCATAGTTCATCCACTTGAGCAGACACCAAGTCCTTAGTCCTTCAAGAACTTAACCTTAGCCAAGTTAGCTCGTACAAGGTCCAAAACTCGCACCATGTTTGATTTACTTGCTAAGTCACCTTAGAACTCTAGCATATTCCCGTCTTATATGTGATTTAACTAACTTTCTACTCGAAGTCCGTCTCAAGCCTTCTTTTGGACTCGCATTTGAATCTTATATCTCGTCGAAGATTTTTGCCAATGCGCACCAATGCATGATAATTCTTGACATTGCCTCTTGTCATCCTTGCCTCCTTGGAAGTCCTTTGCTTTGTTCCATAGTTCCGCATGTCAAACACTAGTCAAGGCTTACCAATGCCCACATGATTCCGCTATCATGACTTAGTGGTCTAACAAACCACCCCTACTAGAAGAAATCGATGCCCTTGTCAAAATAATATGTGAAAACTCCTCCAAGTGTGGTTTCCTCGAAGACTCCTTCATTATTGACACATCTCCCACATACCATATTCCCTCTCATTCGAGTGTCTCCTTGCTTTTATTCGAACGCTCCTTTACAAGGCTCATTGCGCCCAACATAGCAAAATTATTGCGGTCGACTTCTTCCATCGAGTCCTCCTCTCCCTCTCTTTGATCCTTTGCAACCATGGAATTTACTTGCTCCTCACCGACCTTCTGTCTTAGACATTCTCGAGCAAAATGCAGCCCTTCATAAATGAAACAAACAATATCTCGTTTTTGTTGTTTCTTACCTTGAGAAGATTCACCTACCTTCTCTTTGCCTTTCTCCAAGCTATTCCTTATCCCACCGTTCTTCTTGCCTTATAACTAGTTCGAATAGGTGGTGACATTTGGAGATCCACCAAGGCATCTGCAACCACTATCGCGTTTAAAAGGTCCTTGATATTGTGCGTCTGAAGCTCCTTTTGTGCCCAACCCTGCAAGCCACATATGAAGTTGAACCACTTGTCCTCCTCTGACATGTTCCGCACGTCCAACATCAAAGATGTGAATTTCCTAACATACTCCTAAATCGAGTCGTCTTGCTTCAACCTCTTCAAAGCTTCCCTCAGGAGACATAAAGTGTTGTTGGGGAGGAATTGATTCGTTAACTCCTTTTTCATCTTCTCCTAAGTGTCGATGGGAGGTCTCCCTACACTGATGTCATTAGAGGTTCTCATTCTCCACCATAGCTTTGCATCCTCTACCAAATACATATTCGTGATCGACACCTTCTCCGAGTTGGAAACCTTTGTCGTTGCAAAGTACTGCTCTATATCCCATAAGAATTTTTTGAGCTCCTTGGCACTCCTTTTGCTGTAAAAAACTTGTGGCTCTCGCACCTTCACTAAAGTGTTTTCAGCACGCCCAACATCTTGCGTTGCAACGGCATACCTTAGGATCGTGATCTCGAATATAGAATCTCCTATGTCTTCATCATCTTTGCAATTTGATGTTCTAACTATTGGATTTGTGCCTCCAACATCTCGAATCGAGTATTATATGATGTGACATCTTCCTCCCTTTAAGGAATTGGCCTAATGAGTGCCTCCACCCTGTTGACACATTCTGTCAGATTGCTGCCTCCAGCCATATCAGACATAGGCTTTGATACCAGTTGTTACAAAGGTTTTCCTTCAAACACAAACTTATTTGCTAGTTGTGTCAACTCCTTTGCACAACAATGTCACTTATTCCTTCAAAGTAAGATTCAGACTCCTACGTGATCTTCGATCAACCTACTTGTTCTCGAACGCCTCACAACCCCCACAATGTTTAACTCTCACACTCGCAAGAAAATTACGGAAGCATTAGAATAGTAAATGCAACAATAAGAACAAGAAAGAGATATAACTAAAAGCCAACATTTATTACTTCCCTTAAAGTATACAAAGGAATAGTCTCTCAATCTCTGTGTCTCACAACACTCTCCTATTGATTATAAGAGCAAGGCTGAAATGAGATATTTATAGGCATCTCTAGATGACTAAGTTAAAATCCTAATAGAACTTTACTAGCTAAGATCACAATCTTATCTTATCTTATCCTTATCAAATTACATCAAACTAACAAATAGATACATCCCCATCTAATTAGGACTCTATCTAATAGGATTAAGTTACATCATATTAATAAGATAAAAGAGTACCTATCTAGGAATAATTATTTTTATCCACAAAGATCTCCTATCCTTCCACATGATCTTTATCTGTTAAAGCTGATGTTCATCTACTGTGATCTTATCTGCCACATCATCCAAGATCTCCTCATTTCTGTCCATTGAATGCTAGTTAAAGCTCGTCAATGCTCGCACGATTCTACTATCATGACTTAGCGGTCTAACAGTTGTCCTCTCAAGCCATCCATTAAATTCCTTGAGGGCTTTTATTCTTAATACACCAACAGTTCCATTAAAGCCAACGAAATTCAGAAATCATCATTGACTTGCTGTTTAACATCAAAATGAAAGCATAAATTGATATTTTGAAGACAAATCAGCAAATTCTTATCCTTATTCACAAAAGCCAATCTTGCTTGAACCACTCCTAGTTTAGGATTGTTCTGCAACTTAGATAAGATTGTCATTAAATAAGATTGTCATATAAATTAAGTCCTGAAAGGGTAAGTAGAAGTAGAAATTTTAGTTTTACTTCTTGTAGTTCACCTTAAAATGAAGGATTGTTAGCTTAACAAAGAAAGTCAAGATTAGGTTAGAAATCTGCATCAAAGATTACGACAAACTCCACATATTCGCAACTTATAGCAGACTTGAGCTTACCAGCTGTATAACCAGTTCTAATAGCACGCTGTTGATAAATGATGTTAGCACCCCTTTTAACTCAATTTAGCAACCTCTGCCTGTATCAAACACCAGATGCTGTCATCATTAGAATCCCAAGAACTTGTATTAAGATATATGGTCTACATCTTATTATTTAATTTTGGCATTTTTCGATAATTAGACATCTAAGATAATGTTGAGGAGTGCAAAATTGGCTTGTGGTGTGACTAAATAACAATTCTTGTTCAACTTGGATTTTTGGGATAATGGTTTAAGTGTCATATAACTCTATCTTGAATTGGAAGGCATATAGATCACGTCTATGTTATTAGCCTCACCTTATAGACATCTTTACCAATATTCTATCGTATCTTCATCACCATTCATAATCAGATCTAGAGAATTTAGGGGAACTAAGAAGAAGTGTATACTTTTTAGGGTTCCATCATATTTAAGCACGTATGCACTGTTGATTGGTTATTAGATGTACTCCATCTTATGAAGACTTTTTGAGTATCATGTGATAATGGGCAAAAGTTACTGCTGCTGTGATTTTCTTTAAGGTGTAGCTATTAACATATTTTGTGTGAAGTAGGCGTTAAATGGATGTGTAGATAACGTGGCTGGTGAGTTGAGGTGAGTGTGCAGCAAGAGAGTGGGCGTGCGTATGTCACAGACGTTGTGTATGTTATTTGTTCATTGAAAAAAAACACTGAGTTATTCTTGTATCCTTTTGCCAATAACTGAATAAATTTTTGTGTGACGTGTGAGACAAGTATTAATGATGCAGTATCCGTGATGGTGATTTAATTGTTTTATGAATCAAGACTTGTCCTTCTTAATTATGCATAAAGACATATGGGATTCTCTTGATTCTTGTGTGGACGACGTAACCTATGATGTGTGGTTCTTTAATGGTTTTTTTAACACAATCCAAGCTGGGTATGTATTCTGCACTTTTCATGATTATGCGTGGTTAATGGGTTTATGTGTGCAACTATAATTTTCTTTTGGAAATTGCAAGAATCAGCCAATTATCTTTGTGCTGGAATTTTTGGGGATCACATCACCTGGGTTGAGTAGTTTTGTGTTGCGTTTTCTTTGATATGTTGTCGTTGACTAGGTATTTTTGCAACTGTGATTTCTGCAAAAGTTTTTGTGACTTGATTGTGAGTTCTACGTGAATCAGCCCATTGTTGTTGCGACAACTTCCAGATCTATTTCAGTTGAGTGTAACTCATTGGGAAATTGTTCTTGTTTATCTCAAGTGTATTTAGTTTTTGTTCCTTATTATTTTAATCACTTGAGTTATTTATTCATTGTTCTTTCATTAAAATATTGATTGAGAAAATCCTCTGTTGAGGTTAACACGAGTTCGTTGTGTTATCAGGTGTGAAATTCTTTTATAGGAAGTGAGGTTAAGAGATAATGTCAAGGGTTGAGTAATGTCGGCTCAGTAAAGCCCTAGATAAATTTATTGTACTTCGATGAAAGTGATTAAGCTAGGTGAGGGCTCCGCAGACGTAGGCAAGATGTGTCAAACTGCGTTAGCGTCTTTATTATTTCGGTTTTGTTTGCTTCTATTTTATTCGTGCCAAAGAAGTTTACGAAAGGTTTGCGAAATAATTAACACTTTTGGTTTTTCAATTGGTATCAGAGCCAGGTTATTGATTCAGAACTTGGTATCAAGTTGGTGCAGATCCTAGTTTCGCGAATATGGCTACAAGAGAGGCACTACAAGTGGACACTGGAAAAAGTGTGAATGATGCAGAAGATGAATAAGATGAAATGAAGATTTGGTACTGCTCATACGAAATTTTGGTAAATGGACGAAAAGAATGAAGAAGGACAGATCTAACTTTACAAGACAACAACTCAAGACACAAAAGGGTGAACGGAAGGCAAGGAGAATCTAATGTCATGAATGTCAAGATTTCAGACACATTCAATCTAAATGTGCTAATACTTTAAAGATGAGAAAAGGAAAGTCCTTAATAAGCACCTGGATTAAGAATAATTCTGAGAGTGAATATGGCAGCAAAGAAGAAATAGCAAATGGTGCTACGTTAGTTGCCTTATATAGCAAAAGTCCAGTTACTTGCTTAACAGTAACTGAGAAAGAAGTAACTGAAGGTCGAAAAGAGGGCGAATCAGAAAATTTCAAAAACAATCCAGCCCAAGATCCAATATTAGATTATGACAGCGACGGTAGTAGCCTAGATGATAAAAAGGGAATATTTATGAGGATTATTAAGCTATGCATGAAAAATGGGTGAAAATGCGTAGAAAGAATGAAAGATTGAAGGAAGAGAATCTTTCCATGAAGAACACCATATAAAAGTTAGAAAAGAAGCTGATGTTGACATCGGATGAGCTTAGTGAAGTTGGAATGAAACTGATAAGTACTGAAAAGGGATTAAGGATGTTGAATGGAGACACGAAAAAACTAGATAAGTTGATAGAAACTAGTAAGGTTAAAGGAAAATTTGAAGGCATAGGCTACAACGGTGAGTGCTCGAAAGTGAATGAAGAAAATTTTGATATGTTCTAATCAGCCCAAGAGGTAGAAGCATCGAAAAAGAATCGAAGATTTATACCCATATGTTATTTTTGTGGAGTCATTGGGCATATAAGGCTAAGATGTTATCAGTTACCACAGATGCTGTTTCAAAGAAGACAAAGCCAAAAAAGTATACATCCTTCACAAAAATTTCATCATCAACTTGCAGTGTCGAAATCTACTTGGATAAAAAGACGTGAATTGTAAGCTCTCGTAATCCGTACTTCAATGACGGTAACTTTGCAACATAGTTGATATTTTGATAATGGATGCTCATGCCATATGAAGGGAGAAAAGGCTTACTTAATTGATTATCAAAATTGTATGGATTGTCATGTGACTTTCAGAGATGGAAAGAAAGCTTTCGTTATCGGTAGAGGAACATTATACGTGGATGATTTGCCTCCTCTCAAGAATGTGGTCCATGTTGATGGATTAAAAGTAAATTTGGTAAGTATAAGCCAACTTTGTGATAATAGTTTGCTAGTTAAATTTACAAGTGATGAATACAGAGTACTTACCAAACAAGGAGAATGTATCGTGAGCGGTAAGCGATCAGCCGAAAATTGCTACATGTTGCAAGTTATGACTACATGTAAGTCAGCTACTCATGAGAATGACATTGATTTATAGCATCAAAGGCTTGGGCATGTGAATTTTGACTCATCAGCAAATTGACAAAATTGGAGGTTGTGAAGGGTCTAGCCAAATTGAACAAAGAAGGAAAATCAATTTGCAGTTTGTGTCAATTGGGAAAACAACTTGGAAAATTTGAGAGCAAAAGTGATGAAGGAATTTTTGTTGGCTATTCAACTCACATTAAAGCTTACCGAGTCTATAATCAAAGAACAAAGAAAGTTCAAGAGTCCATAAATGTTGTGATAGATGATATATCTTTGTTGAATGGTCAAGTGGCAGAAGAAAATCAATGTAACCGACCATCTGAATCAGCCCAAACAAGCAAAAAGACGAGATTGAAGAATTGCCTTGATCTACAGTTAGTTGCTACTTAGGAAGTAACTGCAGGAACTGATATACAGTTAGTTGTTGTTTAGGAAGTAACTGCAGGAACTGAGGAACTTTCAGTTACTTTGGATGATGAATCACCCAAAACACTAAAA
The DNA here is from genome assembly GCA_025504915.1 of Erythroxylum reticulatum. Classification (NCBI taxonomy): domain Eukaryota; kingdom Viridiplantae; phylum Streptophyta; class Magnoliopsida; order Malpighiales; family Erythroxylaceae; genus Erythroxylum; species Erythroxylum reticulatum. The sequence continues at coordinate 12,739,969 of JANSVA010000002.1, read as the reverse complement.
GCTGATTTGAACCGAGATTCTTCATCTCAAATCCAAAAAAATCATCCAGTAGAAATTTTCACTGGAGATGTCAGCGAAAGAAGAAAAATAAGAAAAAGAAAAAATGGTTGATTATCGAGAACTTGCAGGTTATTTGTGTTACACATCTTCATTCAAGCCAAAGAAAAAGACCAGGTTTGAATTTCTTCAAGACGCACAGGGACTGTGTGATTTACATTTTTGAAGTATTTTTTGTGTTGTTAAAAAAAAGAAGAAACAAAAAAAAAGAAAAAGAAAAGATTTGATTTTTTTAGTTCTTTAGTTTATGTTGCTATTGTCGTCTCATTTTTTTGGTAGTTTGCAATGTGACTTCTATTTGGCTCCACCAAAGAATCTTCAGCTCTTTCATCAATGTAGGTCTCTCTCTCGGGTATCTCTCTCTCTCACTACACTGGCAACACTCATTTTTATTTACTCGGGTTTATGAATTTGATTGGTCTTATGAAGATGGAATTGAAGTACGTAATAATATATCGACATGTGTGTTGACTGGTGGTAAATTGTTTATCTTGGCGTGCTTATAATTCTTCCACTAAACCTACTACTGACTTTTATGTTTCTTTATTGGCTGAGATTGATTATATTGAAGGCATTCTTCACTTTGACAATGTTTTGTCCCAAGGGAAAGACATCATATTGTTTATGGTGAATATTTCATTCAGAGAGAGATTTCAAGGTATATACGTAATTATTTAATATGCTTTTTGAGACCTTTTTGTCCCAAGGGGGAAAATTTTGGATGATTGGATAACTTGATGTTTTTTGCAACTTGATATTTGATTAAGGGGGAGCATTGTGAATTTCATCTTTATATGTCCAGTTATGATTATTTATGTGGAGTTTTGATTATGTGACAAACAATGACAAAAAGGGGGAGATTGTTAAGATATATGGTCTATATCTTATTATTTAGTTTTGGCATTTTTCGATAATTAGACATCTAAGATAATATTGAGGAGTTCAAAATTGGCTTGTGGTATGACTAAATGACAATTCTTGTTCAACTTGAATTTTTGAGGTAATGGTTTAAGTGTGATATAACGTTATCTTGAACGGGAAGGGGTATAGATCATGTCTATGTTATTAGCCTCACCTTATAGACGTCCTTGCCAATATTATATCGTATCTTAATCACCATTCATAATCAGATCTAGAGAATTTAGGGGAACTAAGAAGAAGTGTAGACTTTGAGGGTTCCATCACATTTAAGCACGTATGCACTGCTGATTGGTTATTAGATGTACTCCATCTTAGGAAGACTTTTTGAGTATCGCGTGATAATGGGCAAAAGTTGCCGCTGCTGTGATTTTCTCTAGGGTGTGGCTGTTAACGTATTTTGTGTGAAGTGACCGTTAAATGGGTGTGTAGATAACGTGGGTGGTTGTGTTGGCGTGAGAGGAGTTGAGGTGAGTGTGCAGCGAGGGACTGGGCGTGCATGTGTCACAGGCGTTTGTGCGTTATTTGTTCATTGAAAAAAAAAAAAACACACTGCGTTATTCTTATATCCTTTTGCCAATAGCTGAATAAATTTGTGTGTGTCGGGGGAGACAAGTATTAATGGTGCAGTATCCAAGGTGGTGATTTAATTGTTTGATGAATCAAGACTTGTCCTTGTTAATTATGTGTGAAAGACATATAAGATTCTATTGATTCTTGTGTGGACGAAGTAACTTATGATGTGTGGTTCTCTATTGAGGTTTTTTTTACACAATCCAAGCTACATATGTATTCTGCATTTTTTATGATTGTGCGTGGTTAATAGGTTTGTGAGTACAGTTGTAATTTTCTTTTGAGAATTGCGAAAATCAGCTGGTTATTCTTGTGCTGGAATTTCTGGGAATCACGTCACTTGGGCTGAATAGTTTTGTATTGCGTTTTCTTTGATATGTTACCGTTGATCGGGTATTTTTGCAGTTGTGATTTCTGCAGAAGTTTTTATGACTTGATTATGAGTTCTATGTGAATCAGCCCATTACTGTTGCAACGACTTCCAGATCTATTTCAGTTGAACGGAACTTATTGAGAAGTTGTTCTTGTTTATCTCAAGTGTATTTAGTTTTCGTTTCTTATTATTTTAATCACTTGAGTTATTTTTTCATTATTTTTTCATTAAAAGATTGATTGAGAAAATCTTTTGTTGAGATTAACACGAGTCGGTCGTGTTATTGGGTATGAAATTCTTTCACGAGAAGTGAGGTTAAGAGATAGTGTCAATGGTTGAGTGGTGTCGGCTCAATAAAGCCTTGGATAAATCTATTATACTTCGGTGAAAGTAATTAAACTGGGTGAGGGTCTGCAAACGTAGCCAAGGTGTGCCGAAATGCGTTAACAAAATTTTGATATCTTTATTATTTTGGTTTTGCTTGCTTCTATTTGGTTCATACCAAAGAAATTTACGGAAAGTTTGCGAAATAATTAACACTTTCGGTTTTTAAACTTGGATTAGTTTCGAGAAGTAATTTGGTACTGTAGAGATGGACTGTTCATGCACCTGAACAAACAGATAACAGTTTGTACGTAATTTTTTTAATCTCAAACCAAAGCTTTTGCAAAATTAGTTTCGTCTTGATCAAAAAGTTCTTTTGATATAAAATTCCTAGCCTCAGAAATGGCCAAAGCCACATGAAGTAATATTCAAGGCGTGAAGACACGAGTATGCTCATTTCAGTATCTCACCTCTCTTTCGTTGCGCATAATAATCTGAACATTCAGAACCTAGTGCACATATCAGAGAGAGAGGAGAGAGAGAATTTATTCTTTATTTTTAAAATTCTATTTATTTGTTAAGATGCACGTTTAATAAAAATATTTATAAAAATACTATATATAAATAAAAAATATTAAAAATATTAAACGCATCAACATGTTTAACTAAATATATTAAATTTTAATTTAATTCTTTTATGTTAAATTTAATGTTTAATTTTAAATTAAATTCTTATAAAAATATTAGAGGAACGTTGGATTTACTGTTCCTGCAAGTATTTGTAGTTTTGTACTGCAGCTTTAATTCAGAAGTCGTGGGACCTGTTCAAAGGTGATCCTCGGGGAAAATAACAACCCGAGATTCCAGTATTCAAAAGTTGTACTTTTGCTCTGTCACATGTTCAAAATACTTAATGAGATGCCTGGAGCTGCATCTGAAACTTTATTAAGCTGTACATGTGCAGAAAAGTTCTTACGTATTTTCCACAACATGGTACACTAGTTCTTTATCCTGGGTATTAAATTGGCTTTCAATGGATTCTTCATCACCGTGGTGAACTGTTGCTTCTCAGATAGATCCAC
>JANSVA010000002.1:12693548-12711911 GCA_025504915.1 Erythroxylum reticulatum | reverse complement strand
GGGGATCTCCAAAACATTTAATGTGGCACATCTACAAGTACTACCCATCCGATGAGCCATTATATCCTGATGATGTTGTTAACTAGAGCTCGAGTTTTTCTTAAATGGAGGAGACTGACGTGGAATGTGTTGTGGATGATTTCCAAGAGTGGGCTGCGCGCCAGAAGTTCAAACGAAAGAGTTTGCAGATTTGATGGGTTTCAAAAAGTCAACCATTTTTCTTAGTCAAATTCTATTGTTTTAGTTATTTGTGTTTTAGGGTTTGGAACCTATTTAAACTCTTTTCTGCATTATTTTGGAAAAAGGCCATTTTGAATAAACTTCATATTTGGGGATTCTATCAATTGAATTTCAGGTTTCGGATTGAAACTTGTGTGTTTACGCTTTACTCGCTGCGTCACATATTTTTGCATACCTAATTCTATCCATTGCAGCTGTCTGCACATCTATACAAATAGGCTTTCCTAAACCACTAGACAAGTGACTTAGCCCCTCCATTGTCCAATATTCCATCGGAAGTCTATAGAACTGATCCCAAATCGGTATGACTTCAATGAATCCCCTATCCAAACCCAATGCTGGCATCCACTGTCTTAAAAACAATGGTTGATCTCCAATGTGCCATGGCCCTAATTCAAGTATCTCCTTGATGTTGGAATTTGGAGAAAACTTGAGCAAGATCGACCCATCCTCCATGAGCATGGCCTTTTTGAAACCTTTTTTGCTCCACCTGGCTCTAGCCCATGCATTAACCACAGGGAACGCCAGTCGCTTGGACCAGAAAAAACCCACCAGAGCATTGTACCATGCTCGGGCTCCAGCTTGTAACAACTCCATCGGAGGGCACAATACTCCATCCTGTAGGACATTTAAGTAGTAGTGAAGCTTAACTGAAGGTTTCTAAACACCTACTTTATCGCGCTAGGCTCCACCCCCAGTCGTCGATGTTGCCTGTGTCTTGCTAGTCTATAGCCCTAAAGTTTCCTTCCGACTGTCGGAAACGAATTCCTTCATCAGTGGAGGGAAGGGTCCCGATGATAGAGACGATTCACCCATCACGAGGGTGGTCGTCTGCTGTCCGAAAAAGGCCCCTGGAAAAGACTAAAGCACCTCTAGTCAATGGGCGAGAATAGGGAGACTCGATTGTTTAATCGGGGTAGAAAGTTAATTGCCAAAAGAGGTGGGAAAGTGAAGGAAGAGAGAGGGCAGAGCATTCAAAGAAGAGAGGGCACGTTATGTTCTTATTGGCCGTTACGTTCTCTACATATATACTTTTTGTATCTTTTATTCACCAATATTCGGCAGCTAGCATTAATCAGAATATGAAGGGAAAAAAACTTGTTTATCCATACCAAGTTGCTCAATTCATGCAATGTCACTATCTACAATCATGTCATTAGTTATAGCTAATGGACATGCCTACTAGGCTTTTTATCATTCTTAATATGTACCTTCTTAGTAGGTATAATAATAAGCTTAATAATGTCATAGTAATTGCCATCCTTCTTCTTCTTAATGTGTACTATAAGTATAGAAAATTGCAAATTTGAGGTATGCAAGCCATAATTACCCTTCAATAATAATAGTCATGAAATATATTAAATTATCAAAACATTGAATGTCATTAACCACATCATGGTTAACTTTGTCAGATAAGCATTGTCCCAAGGTACCATCTTGAGAACGATCATGATAAGGAGAACCACTGTTGAATATGTTTATGAGACTTTTGACACTGAAATTTGCACTAAAATATAGTAAACTAGGAGATTGACTTTCATAGAGAAAAATGAAGGAGCAATATGAGATAGAGATATGAGAAAGATCGACACGAAATGAATGATTAAAAAGAAGGTTAATGTTCAACAAATCATTTTTGTTCTATTAAGATCACATGTGAAGAATCACCAAAAACACTTTTATATTAGAAGAATTGACTTTAGGAAGTCGAAATATTAAATTATAAGATGTTCGTATTAAACTTCATCCATAAAAGTGAATCTAATCCCATTAGTCATTAAATATATAGACAATAGCAAAGTTAAAAATTATGTCCACCAAACTCAAGCAATAATGATTTAGCAAATTTAATTAAAAATTGAGCCAAAATATGAACAAAAAGAGAGAAAGAGAAGAGAAAAGTTTGGTTAAAGAAGCAAAAGGGAGAATCGAGAAACAAAACAACATATTTCAAGAAATGTGACAACATTACATGATTCATTACGAGACGTTAAGAGTTAGTAAAAGAGCTTCTCTTGGAATTGACTTCATTTTCCAGCTGCAGCGACCAATGCAAATTGGCGAATTCTGCCAAGATAGTGCACCAACATTTCTATTTCCCTAGTGTTGTTCTTCGTAAATGGTAACTCTATAAAATCCTTTATCCATTTGTCTATAAGGGGATAGCTTTCGGGGTTGATGAGATCCCTAAAGCATCACATCCATCATCATCGCAATATTATTGGTTTCCCTTATATGAAAGTCAAATGCTTATCTCCAACGATTGTTTGCTTATCTCCAACGGTTCTCTGCATATCCCTTGATTGCAGGAATTCATTAGCTTAGACATAGGATTTTTCCATGTATAGCATATTTAATAGTGTATATATTCAACTATTAAAAGGAATGAGAATCAAGTTTTTTGGCTCTTTCTTAAATCTTAACATGGTATCAGAGCATTAACTTTCTTCTCTACAATTTTATTCTATTCAAACATCTCCAGCTTCCCTTATCATGAAAAATACCAATTCTTCCCTTAGTTCAGAAACTTCAAGTGCTTCACACAGTCAAGAAAATGTTTCTATTGATCAAAACTTGTTCTCTCCTTACAACATCCATCAGATAATTAAGGTGCCATCCTTGGGTCTAAACCATTGACTGGGGACAATTATTATAACTGGTCTCATGCCATGAAATGGTTCTAAATGCCAAGAACAAATTCAATCTTGTAAATGGGACCTTGTCACGACCCTCCACTACATCCTGAGATTACCCATTACGGTATCGTTCAAACGATATGGTGGTATCATGGATACTGAACGTGATCTCACCAGACATTGTAGATAGTATCCTATATGGCTCATCTGATTTTAAGATATGGAAAGACTTAGAAGAGCGCTTCTCACAAAGCAATGCACCTTGTATCTTTGAACTCACTCATGCTATTGCCACAAATTAACAAGGTACATCTTCCATTATTATTTATTATGGTAAACTTAAATCTTTTTTGGATGAATTGTTTGAACTATCCAAGGTTAGTCCTTGCACATGTGGTACATCCAAATCCATATCTCATTTTAAAGCTCAACAATGCTTAATGCAATTTCTAATGGGTTTGAATAAGTCTTATGGTGCGCTCCGCAGTCAAATTCTCCTTATGGATCCTTTACCATCTGTCAATAAAGCTTACAACCTACTTCTACAAGAAGAAAGACAACGAAATCTTCTTTCAATCCCCAAACCCCTTACAGAAACAACATCTTTGGCTGTTTCACAAAACATAAAATATGGCACTCCTTCTAATACTCAAACCCAGAAATTTTGTCGTTATTGCAAGAAAGGTAATCACACTATTGAAGAGTGTAACAAATTAAAATATAAGTAGAAGAAACAAGGTGGTTCTACTTCCACTTCTTCTCTATAGGGACGATCTCGTGTTTCTCACTACGCAGCCAATGCTTCAAGCACACAAAGCGAGATAACTGATGGTAATGTTGGTCCTTCTAATGAGACTTTTATAACTCCAAAACTCACTCAAAAGCAAATCAACAAGCTGCTCAGTCTCATCCCGTCAGGTACTTCATAAACTGCAACAAATTTAGTAGGCACATCACTTGCTTTTCTCACTAAGTTTTCAAAATTATGGGTCATTGACAGTGGAGCTACAAATCATATGATTTCAGATCAATCACGTCTAACTTCATCTACTGAATTTGCCACTCCTTACATGGTCACCTTACCTGATGGTCAAAAGGAACAAATCACTCATATTGGTTCTGCTGAAATAGGCTATACTCTAATTGTTGATAATGTTTTATACATCCCTTTTTTCAAGCACAATCTACTCTCAGTAAGCAAGCTCACCAAAGCGTTAAATTGAGTTGTTATTTTTTACCATGATAGATGTGTTTTGCAAGACCTGTCAACGAGGATGGTGATTGGTTTGGGTAAGGAACAAGATGGTCTATACATTTTTGAACCTAATTTCAACAACACTTTCTTAGGACTTTCACTTTCCTCAAAAAACTTCGACTTGTGGCATTGGCATCTAGGTCACATATCCCCTAATTGACTCCTCTATCTATCCAAAAGTAGTCTTTGCATTTCTTTTTCAAAAAATTGCATGTGTCATATTTGTCCTCTTACAAAACAAACTCAATGTAGTTTTCCTCTTAGCTCAATTTCTAGTATAACTATTTTCCAGCTAATTCATATTGATATACAGGGTCCTTATAGTGTTTCCTCTCATACTGATGCTCATTATTTCCTGACCATAGTTGATGATTTTTCACAAGCTACATGGGTTTATTTGATGCAACACAAATCTGAGACTAATCAAAATATTAAACCTTTTATATCCCTTGTTAAAACTCAACATAAATGTCAAATTCAAAAAATTAGAACTGACAATGGGGATGAATTTTTTGCTTATGATCTTCAAAAATCTTTTCAATCAGAGGGCATCTTGCATTAATCTAGTTATGATAGTACCCCTCAACAAAATGGAATGGTCAAATGCAAACATAGACACTTACTCAAGGTAGCTCGTGCTTTACGTTTTCATGCACATCTCCCACTTGAATTTTGGGGAGAGTGTGTCCTTACTATCGCGTACCTTATAAATCAAATTCCATCCCCGCTCTTATCTGGATGCTCTCCTTATGAAATTCTTTTTGGCACCAAACCTAAATATGATAATCTTCGTGTTTTTGGGTGCCTATGTTTTGCTTACAACATTCATAAAAGGGATAAATTTAATGCTCGCTCTAACCCTGAAAATTTTCTAGGCTACCCTTTTGGTCAAAAGGTATATCGCATCTATGATAGAAACTCGAATAAGATTTTTACCAGTCGAGATGTTCAATTCTTTAAGACTATTTTTCCTTTTGAGTCTATCCCAAAACCCCGTTTTAATCCCAATCAAGTTCTTCCTTTACCAACCAATGACATTTCTTTAGAATCATACACTCTTTCGTAAAACCAAGATCTACATTAAAATAGCCTAGCTGACAATTCCACCTTTCTAGAATCTTCCCTAACACCAACCTCATCATCCCATGATAACACCTTAACCATCCCTCCTCGTCGATCTATTCATCCCCATAAATCACCAGCTTATTTAAAGGATTTTTATTGCTTAAGTATAACAACCTCAAATCCCCCCCAATCTAAGATTCTCTCTCAATGACACCTTCATCAGGTACACATTTTCCTCTTTCAAAGTACTTAACTTACGATATATTCTCCTCATCCTATAGTTCCTTTTTAACTGCTATCACTAATGTTATAGAACCTAGAACTTTCTCGCAAGATGTCAAATCACCACAATGGAGGGATGCTATGGCCAAGGAAGTTCATGCCCTTGAAACCAACAATACATGGACCATAACAAACTTACCAACTGGAAAAAATCTCATTAGTTGTAAGTGGGTATACAAAGTCAAATACAAATCAGATGGCACAATTGACCGATACAAAGCTCATCTAGTTGCAAAAGGATACACTCAATAAGAAGGAATTGACTTTCATGAGACCTTCGCGCTAGTTGCCAAACTAGTAACAGTACGTTATCTGCTAGCCATTGTTGCAATAAAAGGATGGAATCTTCACCAATTAGATGTCCATAATGCCTTTTTACATGGGGACCTTTCTGAAGATGTATACATGACCATTCCACTTGGATTCTTTTGTTAGGGGGAGAACCAGGTCTGTAAGTTGAATAAGTCCTTATGGACTTAAACAAGTTGGTCGAAATTGGTTTCAAAAATTTGTCGAAGCACTTGTGAAAATTGGTTTCACTCAATCTAAGGTAGACTATTTCCTATTCTTTCACACACAAGGTGATGCTCAACTTTTCATTTTAGTATATGTTAATGATATTGTTATTACAGGCACTAACAATGTAGGTGTTGATAATCTAAAGGCTTATCTTCATACCAAATTCAATATTAAAGACTTAGGCCCCTTAAAATATTTCTTGGGCATCGAAATCGCACGCTCATCTGAAGGTTTATATCTTTCTCAAAGAAAATATAAGTTAGAAATTCTTGATGATTCAGGGCTATTAGGAGCTTGTACGGCTGACTTTCCGATGAAGCAACACTTAAAGCTCATAAACTCAGATGGCACTTCTCTTAATGATCCTTCTCGTTATCGTCGTCTAGTTGGATGCTTGATGTACTTGACAATCACACGCCTTGATATTGTCTACTGTGTGCAAATTCTAGGTCAGTTTATGAATGAGCCATGACAACCACACATGGATGCTGCCACTTGATTGCTTCGATATCTTAAAGGGACTCCAGGCTAAGGCCTTTTATTGTCTGCTTCTAGCCCTCTCTAACTAATTGCCTATTGCAACTCGGATTGGGTAAGCTGTCTAATAACTAGGCGTTCTACCACAGGTTATTGTGTCTTCCTTGGCTCCTCTGCTATCTCATGGAAAAGCAAGAAACAGGTCACCATCTCTCGATCATCTGCTGAAGCTGAATGTCTAGCATGGCCCAAACTTCATGCGAGATTCAATGGCTAAAATATCTCCTTCATGACCTTGTCGTCGATCACCCATAAGCTGCCACATTATTCTGTGACAACCAAGCTGCCTTAGACATCGCAACTAACCTAGTTTTTTACAAGTGTACTAAATATATCGAGCTGGACTGTTATCTCATACGTGAAAAGATATAAGACGATTTGATTGCTCCTTCATTTGTCCCTTCATCTTCTCAACTTTCTGACATTTTCACTAAACCTCTTGGCAAAGAAGCATTCTTTTGAATCGTTAGCAAGTTAGGCGTGTCGAACCTACACTCTCTAACTTGAGGGGGAGTGATGAGATTCTTGAAGCATCACAGCCATCATCATCGCAATATTATTGGCTTCCTTTATATAAAAGTCAAATGCTTATCTCCAACGATTCTCTGCATATCCCTTGATTGCAGGAATTCATTAGCTTAGACATAGGATTTTTCCATGTATAGCATATTCAATTGTGTATATATTCAACTATTGAAAGGAATGAGAATCAAGTCTTTTGTCTCTTTCTTAAATCTTAATAAGGGTCATGTATTTTCACACCAAAGACCTCCTCAACGGTTCCCAGTTATGGATTGATATAGCCCAGTACTATATCCACATACCCAACGCTTTCCACTCCAAAAAAACTGCTTACCCTTGGCCTTAAGCTCTCCTTCCAGCACTTGCAAGGCTTCTTTAGCTTACAACACCATCTTCTCTTGTAGCTCTCCTTTAGTAGCTAAAACATTCCTTACAATTTCAGTGAGCTACAAGGCCATGGAAATTTTGATGTGTTATTACTATTTAGAGATGATTTACATAAATTTAGTTAAAAGCAGATATTAATGTTAATCGAATAAATTGATAAAAGTATTGGATTCGACCTTTTCTTCAATAAACTTGGCCCAAAAGCGACCCGTGGCCTTCTTGTAAGGGTCATGAGGCATAATTAGGCTATCTTTCCACGTCTTCTCGATGTACTCCAGGATGATCAAAGATTCAACGATGGGTTTTTCACTGTGAACAAGTACAAGGACTGTCTTATAGATTGGATTGTGTTGTAGAAGAAGAGGGCTCTTGTTGACAATATCAACCTCCACATACTCATATCAATTCCTTTCAGCTTCAGTGCTATTTCCACCCTGTGAATGAAAGGACTGTACATAGTTCCCAACAACTTCACTTGTTGCTCCGCCATGTTCCTCAATCTCTTAGCCTACTGTTTCTCACTTCAAGATTTGCTTTAGACACACACACCTACCACACATATTTGTATCGAATGGAGGGACATGGACACGGTGCTTGAAAAGTATAAATGAAATTAGAATTATAACACTTGATTGGCCATATTATATTTATTAATTCAAACATTATATTCTCTTTACACATAGCACAATTATATAATTAACAACATGTTCATGTCCGAAGATGTGACTATTTAAAACTGTTAGTGTTTGTAGCCAACATGCTAAACGTGGCATTGGAGAAATCAATTGGCAGAAAATTACAAACAATAAACTCCACAGTCTAGATAACTATTGAAGGGCGATTAGGGTTTGTATGCTTTATGCATGATCTCGCTCTTACCTAAATCACAGAGTCTTCTTGCTATTTGTAGTAGAGATTGTCGAAATTGTTATTCGTCTTGTCAAACGCTTGCTCAGCGTTGTCTCCTCTGCTACTTGTTTTGGACAGTGTCTTTAAGAAGTCCGAATCAGCTGTTGTGTCGGTGGCGGTTACTTTTGGTTTGAACGAGGAACATCGAGCCATTCCTAATAGTCTACTCACTGTTTGGCTATTGAGTCTGACTTCAACCATCTATCTCTTTCGGCTGAGGAGGATCAGGAACTGGTAATCTTGCACTATGCTCCAGCGACCTTGGTGTCCTATGAGCTTTGTCTGGTCGGTATGTTTTTGACTTACAACCGAATTAATTTTCTCTCTATGTGGGAATTGTTTGCAGATCTCTGGCATCATATGGGGGTATTGCGATTTTTGATTTGGGAGCAAAATGGTACCTGTTTTGATTTTTCCATTCTGTTGATCTTGACCGCGTAATATCAGGGACTCCATGGTTGTTTAGCAAACACCTCCTAGTTTTTAGCATGATAAAACCAGGGGAAGATCCCCTTCTAATTCCGTTGTTGTATGTGGATGTCTGGGTTGAGGTTTGTAACTTGAAGTCGGGATTTATGACTGCTACAGTGGCTTCCTCACTGGGAAATTTTTTTGGTTCTTTCTTAGAGTATGACACTACTCATTTTAATACTGAAGTGGCAAATTCCTTTATGAAAATCAGGGTTCATATGGACATTAGACAACCCCTGAAGAGAAAGAAGAAATTAATTGATTTTGATGGCAACCCTTTCTATGTCACATTTAGATATAAAAGGATTCAGGTTTATTGTTACTTTTGTGGCAAGCTAGGCCACACTGATTCATTTTGTGATCTCCTTCTCATTACAAGAAGAAAGACCTGAAACCTCTCTAGAGTGAAAACCTTCGAGCAGTCCCTCACCGCAATAATTGCCCATCTAATTCTTGGCTGAGACACGACCTTGATGGAATAAGCTTGCAATTAAGACCAAATACTGTAGGAGTAAGTCTGAACACTCCGTTGCCATCCCAGATTTTTCTCAATTCTTTCTTAGGGACACACATGTATGGGGATAGGATGGTATTAAAGGCGAGCAATATAGATATGGACTAGACTAGTGTGGTTCAGTTACTCTTAAATTGGCTTAGTAAAGGTGATCCCATAGACAAACATGATGAGGGGAAAAAAATAGCCCAGTTTAAAACCATCTTTGTTACCGTTTCTAACTCCAAGGATTTGGTAATAGATAGCACTTCTAGGACAACGATCGAACTTGCTCACCAGGTCGACTGACCATCATGAGGATCATCATTTAGAACTACAGAGGGGTGGGGAATCCCTCTGTGGTTTGGGTTTTTCAGGAGCTTGTCTGAAGTTATAGACTGATAATTTTGTTTTTAATGGAAACTAAAATCCATGGTGTGAGCATGGAAGTGTTACATAGTCAGCTCAGATTTGCAAATTGCTTCTCAATAGAGAGTATTAGAATCGGTGGGGGTCTATCTATTTTATGGTAGATTGATATTCAGCTTTAGGTCTGAGGTTATTCTCCCAACTTTGTTGATTATGTGATTGGAACTAGTAATGTACAGTGGCACCTAACTGGCTTTTATGGCTTTCCAGAGAGTACTAGGAGACGGGCTTATTAGAACTTATTAAGGGCTTTGGCAGCAAGGTGTCAGCTTCCTTGGTTATGATGTGGTGATTTTAACGACATTGCTTCTTCGTTTGAAAAATTGGGTGGTCCTCCTCGACCTTCTCATTTAATTTCTGGTTTTCGAGAAGCATTGTGTGATGCTCATCTTTCAGATATTATGCATGTAGGCTCGTCCTTCTCATACACCTACAGGGAAGGTTTTACAAGAGCATGTTCTAATGCCGAGTGGAGCTCTTTGTTTAGGGATGCTATTTGTTCGGTCCTCATTGCTCCAGTTTTGGATCACTATCCCTTATTGATTGAAACGGCTAGAACAAGTTCGGATGGGGTTAATCGGCGATTTCGCTTGGACAATTCTTGGCTATCTAAGCCTGATCTTCAGGAGATGGTCGATAGGGCTTAGTCCGATGGGGCTGTTTTAAATTTTCCCGAGCACACGTCTTCAGTTGTGGATAAAATACAGTTATGGAGTAAGCAGAGGAATCAGTTAAGGTGGGCTCAAAAAGAAACAATTAAAAGAAGGTTAAGAGCGGAACAACATAACTTAGACACAGCTGAGGTTCGACGCTTAAAAGAACAATGGACTGCAATCTTAGAGGAGGAGGAAGTGAGATTAAAGTAGCAAGCTAAAGCGTTTTGGTTTCGGAATGGTAACAAAAACACCAAATATTTCCATAACAGTATCAAAGCCCGCAGAAAGAGGAATTAGATCACCAGATTAACAGATGAAACTGGGGTAGTTACAATGGATGAAACTGCTATTTGTGGGTGGTTGATTCATACTTATTACCCTTTTTCATGCTGCCGAGTCTTCCATTAGAGTTATGGTTAGGTTAGTTAGACCTTTGGTAGATGAATTGGCTAATGATGCACTTACCGCACCATTTTTGGATGAGGAGTTTCGAACTATCCTCTTTCAGATGGACTTTAATAAAGCGCCGAGCTCGGATGGCTTGAACCTTGCTTTCTTCCAAAAATTCTGGAGCATTCTAGGTGGTGACATATGTAATGCTTATCGTGATTGGCTTCAACAAGGTACCCTTCACCGATCTTTAGCTAATACTCTTATTGTCTTAATCCCAAAATATGATCATCCTATGCATGTTACCGAATTTAGACTAATTGCGTTATGCAATGTGCTCTACAAGATATTGTCTAAACCATTAGCCACTCGTTTGAAGCTTATTTTGCCTAAGATTATCTCTTTGAACCAATCTACTTTTGTTTATGGAAGATTAATTACGGATAATTTTATTGTGGCTTTTGAGACTTTACATAGTTTGAAACAACGGTTCAGGGGCAATTTAGGTTCTTATGCACTAAAGATTGATATAGCAAAAGCCTATGACAGGGTCAGTAAGGAATATTTGTTTATTATGTTGTCAGCTCTGGGGTTTTCTGCTATTTGGGTTCAATGGATGAGGATGTGTGTCACTAACATTAGCTATCTGATTTTGGTTAATGGCAAAGAGGTGGGCCCTATTGTCCTGAGTCGAGGGCTAAGGCAATATGAGCCTATCTCTCCCTATTTGTTTCTGATTGTAACAGAGGGACTTTCACTTCTGTTGCGAGATGGTGAAAGGCAAGGGGTGATTCACGGTTGTCGGTTAAAGTTAGGTTGTCCTAGGATATCACATCTATTCTTCGCCAATGACTCGCTGCTTTTCTTTAATGGCTCGGTCTCTGAAGCTACCCAAATTAAAAGCATTCTGGGCATTTATGAAGAAGCTTCTGGTCAGTCCATCAATTATGGTAAGTCTGGTATTCTTTTTAGCCCATGTATTTCCCCGAATGTTAAGCAGACCATTTTCGATTTACTTGGAGTGCACTTACTTTTAGGTTATAGTAACCATTTGGGTTTACCTTCTCTAATTGGATGAAGCAAACGACATATTTTCTCATTTCTTAAAGACAGGATCTGGAAGCATATAAACAATTGGAACAACCATTTTTTGTCATAGGCGGGTAGGAAGATCTTAATCAAGGCTGTTATATAGTCTATCCCAATTTATTGCATGAATGTCTTTCTTATCCCAGCTACTACTTGTCATGACCTACAAGTTCTGATGAATAAATTTTGGTGGGGTGGATGTTGGAAGGGTAGTAGGGGTATCAATTGGTTGTCATGGGATCGCATGTGTTGTGAGAAGTCGGTGGGCGGTATGAGTTTTAGAGACCTCCGATGTTTTAACACTGCTCTTTTTAAGAAACAAGGGTGGAGACTTATTGTTGACACTAACACTTTTTTGTATCAGGTTCTTAAAGCCAAATATTTCCCTCGTGGGGACTTTTTAACAGCTCAGTTAGGTATCAACTATAGCTTAGTTTGGAAAAGTGTATTGTTTGCTCAAAAAGTGTTGTTAAGGGGAGTAAGGTGGAGGGTCGGGGATGGCCAAAGTATCTATGTTAATAAGGATCCCTGGATTCCAAAGGATGGTGGTTTCCATCCAAACGACGGTCCCATGGCTATTCATGATGCTATGAGGGTATGTGACTTATTCATCAATGGGGAGAGGAGATGGGACTCTGAGAAGTTGCTGTCATATTTCAGTATTGATGACATGAATGCTATCCTAGGTATCCCACTAAGTATTAGCCCCAAACTAGATAAAATCATTTGGATTTGTGACAAAAGGGATTTACTCGATTAAAACTGCTTATTATGAGGCGCTTACGGATTTGGGAGGTAGTGGGCAACGACTGCATGGAAGAAAATCTGGTCTCTTGATGTACCTCTAAAAGTTCGTGACTTCCTACAGCGGTGTTGTCGTGGAGTGTTACCAACTAAAGATAATTTGCAACAATGAGGAGTGGATGTTGACTTGAAATGCTTGTTTTGCCATGAAAATGAATCCATTAAGCATGTGTTCCTTGAATGTCCTATGGCTATGGAGTTATGGAGGTTAGCGGGATTGTTTCTGATATCCTCTTTGTCATCTTTTCAGGACCTTTTTGCCTATGTTATTGAGACAGCAGGAAGAGATCGTGCCACTAAAGTCAGTATTCAGGCATGGAAGCTATGGTTAGCAAGGAATGAAAAACTATGGCATGATAAACTAATTACGCTACAATACATTGATACCCAAGCTAATTCTTTCTATTCGGACTTTAAGGAGCTGCTGTCCGCCGGAACTCCTCATAATGCTACTCCAAATCTGTCGTTGTTTTTTAGACAGCAGCAGTAACGATGCTGTCCTCTAGTAGGTTGGCTTTCATTAATGGCTTGATATTTGCAAATGTTAGCTTCCTTGATTTTGGCATTTGTTTGAGGATGGAGAAGGCTATTTTTCGTTGGCACTTTCTGGCTATGATGAAGGCAATGGAGGTCCTGTGATGGCAGAGGCGCTAGCTCTTCGGCAGTGCTTGTTGTTTGCTCGTAATGGTATGCTACAAACTTGTTCTATTTTTACTGATAATTAGCTCCTTATCCATGCTTTGAACTCCAGTTCTTTGGATTTTTCCTATTTTGGTCTTATAATTTTGGACTCTAAGGATATTTTATATACTAGGGACAATATCTCTTTTTCTTGGATTAGGCACTCGGGGAATAAGGGAGCCCACTCTCTTGCTAGGGTGTCTGTTCTCGATAGTCGCTTTCAAATTTAGGTTAATATGCCTAACTATGTCTTGGATCATTATTTTTTGAGATAATAGTTTTTCTCTCATTCCCAAAATTTAAAATAAAAACTCCACAGTCCACAGTGGGAGATGTCATGTCATCAATTCTCCGTTATGTACTTTAATATTCCTTTGTTGCATACGGCTGAAAATGTATGATTTTGACATTTATGCCCATGCTCTGGGTACATTGCGCATCATCATGTCGATGTTTTTATGAACATTGTTCAGACACTAAACAAAGAATTGTATGTCCAATATTAGTGTATCATTATAGATCAGTACTAAGCTGACGACAATGACCAAAATTAGCACACCACTCCACCACTCGCTATCAAGTGCCAAATCCCGCATTGATTTCAACTCCCGTTTGCTAATGCGTAAAGAAAAAATTTGGAATAAAAAATAAAAATGTAAAACAAAATAATGAACTGCAAATATAGAAGGCAAATAAAGAAGGCAGGAAACTGCAACAAATTCCTGAACTGCAAATATAGACTTCTGCAAGGAAATCAAGGATAATCTAGTAGACATGACAAAATGGCTTATTCAATCAGTAGCTACAACAAAAAAGAAGTCATCCAAACTCAATAAAGGAAAGCCATCTACCCATTTCTTATTGAGGATAGGCAACATTCTCAAACTGGCCAAAATCAACATTTTAAAGCCGGCAAGTGAAAGCTGAAGAAGGTTCAGACAAACAGCTTCAAAGTTCATACAACAACAACAAGATACACTAGACATTTGTATTATTATATTGCTTTATTCAGATACATGTAAATCAATTATATTCTGTTTGCTTTCTTCTATCCAAATAACAATGAGTTGCATGCTGATAAAATCTAGTTAAGCAGTGCCAGAATATACGAATGAATGTCATCAACATCTTGCCATCAGAAACACACGCCACCATCCACCTCGAAAGGAAGATTGAATTAAAAAGAAAGGAGATAAAAGGAATACTAAGCTAATATTACAAAACTAGCATGCATAGAATTAGCAAGCAGAGTAGCAGAAATATATAAGAATCCAAATGCAAAATATGACAAAGTGACGCTTGAAGGTTAATTCCAAACGATTGTAGAATTGTAAATCTGTTTCAAGTTTCAGAAGCGCATGCAGCAGAGTTTTTCCAGTTGTTTCAGACAGTCTCAAAAAGTACACTAACCCACCTCAAAACTTTGACAGGACATCCTTCAAAGGGCACACTTTAGGGTGGTTACTTCTTAATAGTAATAAGTTTCAACAACATATTGCAATTCTAGTGTTTATCCAGTGAGATGCTACGCTTCTTGTTAATATAACCTGTTTGGATAAAATATTCTGCTGACACAAAGACTAGTAGAGCATCTCAACATCTAGACAGACATTCAGACAACATAAACTGTAAATCAACATTGTTAATCAAAATGTCAGTGAAGGATGATCCTGTATGTCCAATAAAGTTTCATGAATGCTACAAGATAAATGTGAACACATACAACTTAAACATGCACACAATTGCCCGATGAACAAATCATGCATAGGAGCTCTTTTTCACTTGTAACATTTGTACAGTGGCTAGAGATGTTGACATGTCACACGACTCAATTCTTTGAAATGAGGAGCGGGAAGGAAGCTCGTGTATGTTTTGGTCCACGTATCTAAACAAAAACTCAGTTTCTTTGAGATGATGAAATGAACATTCCAGAAATGTTGGCACCTAAAAAAAATTTCTTTTTCACTCTGGAAAGCATCCGCTGCTACTTCCAAGGTACCCTGATGATGTCTTTTTCCAAATTAAAATGATGTTAGTTAAATTTGTAATCTACAGTTAACTTGTATCACTGAGAGGCGTTCATGAGCAACAATGAACTGGCTCATCATACTGGGGACCAGTATGGCAAGTATGAAACTTCTCCCAGCAAAGTCTGGAAATTTCCTGCCCAGAAAGAACAATTTCTACATTTTGTATTAAATCCAGAGGGCAAAGAGAGTTCCAAGATTTTGATCCAACTGGCTGATAATAACCCTTTCTTTTTCTTTTCACTGCAAATCAATTGGTTTGCGGATTCGAGTAATAAAGCCTCTGGGTACTGGATAAGGCATAATCATTGAAATTGAGTAAAATGATGCAAACAACTGCTTTCATTATTTTGAATAACTCGTAACAACGCAACGGTAGTCATCATTAACTCTTACACTCAGCAAGAAAATTACGGAAGCACGAGAATAGTAAAGGCAACAATAAAAACAAGAAAGAGATAAAGCTAAAAGCCAACCTTGATTACTTTCCTCAAAGTATATAAATGAATACTCTCTCAATCGCTGTGTCTCACAACACTCTACTCTTGATTATAAGAGCAAGGATCAAATGAGCTACTTTTTGGCATCTCTAGATAACTAAGTTAGAATTCTAATAGAACTCTACTAACTAAAATCATAATCTTATCATATCTTATCCTTATCAGATTACATCAAACTAACCCATAGATGACATTCTTATCTAATTAGGACTTTATCTAATAGGATTAAGTTACATCATATTAACAAGATAAAAGATTATCCTATCTAGGAATGATTATCCTACAAAGATCTCTTCTATCTTCGAATGATCCTTTCATATGATTTTTATCTCTTAAAACTGATGTTCATCTACTATGATATTATCCGCTACATCATTCAATATCTCCTCAACTCTACTCGTTGATGATAAGTTTATCCAAGCCAATAGCACACTAGTCCGTCCAATGCTTACTCATGTCAATTCCATTAGCCATGGTCCGTCTATTTCAGCACACACTAAGTTCTTAGTCCTTCAAGAACTTAGCTTAGCCAAGTTAGCTTATACAAGGTCTGAAACTCTCCTAAGACTCGCACTATGCTAGATCTACTTGCTAAGTTAACTTGGAACTCTCGCATATTCTCATCATGCGTGTAATCCAACTAACCTTCTACTCAAAGTCCGTCTCAAGCCTTCTTTTAGTCTCACATCCAAATCTTACATCTTATTGAAGATTTCCGTAAATGCGCACCAATGCATGCCAATGCTTGACATTGCCCCTTTTTATCCTTGTCTCCTTACAAGTCCTTTTTTTGTTCCGTGGTTTCACGTGTCGAACACTGAGCAAGAATCACCAAAGTCCGCATGATTATGCTATCATGACTTAGAAGTCTAACAGTTGTCCTTTCAAGCCATCCATCAAATTACTTGAGAGCTTTTATTCTTAATGCACCAACAGCTCCATTAAAGCCAACGAAATTCAGAAATATAACATTGATTTGCTGTTCAACATCAAAATGAAAACATAAATTGATAATTTGAAGACGAATCAGCAAATTCTAATGCTTATTCACAAAAGCCCATCTTGCCTGAACCAATCCTAGTTCAGGATTGTTCTGCAACTTAGATAAGAATGTCATCTGAATTAGGACTCGAAGGGTAAGTAGAATTAGAAATTTCAGTTTTGCTTCTTGTAGCTCACCTTAAAATGAAGGATTGTTAGCTTAACAAACAAAGTCAGGATTAGTTTAGAAATCTGCATCAAAGATTACGACAACAAACAAAGTCAGGATTAGGTTAGAAATCTGCATCAAAGATTACAACAAATTCCTTCACATATTTGCAACTCATAGCAGACTTGAGCTTACCAGCTGTATAACCGGTTCTAATGGCATGCTGTTGATAAATGATGTTAGCACCCTTTTAACTCCATTTAGCAACCTCTGCCTATATCAAACACTAGATGCTCTCATCATTAGAATCATCAAGAACTTGGATTAGTTTCGGCAAGTAATTTGGTACTGTAGAGATGGACTGTTCATGCACCTGAACAAAAAGATAACAGTTTGTACATAATTTTTTTAATCTCAAACCAAAGCTTTTGCAAATTTAGTTTCGTCTTGATCAGAAAATTCTTTAAGATATCAGATTCATAGCTTCAGAAATGGCCAAAGCCACATGAAGTAATATTCAAGGCGTGAAGATACGAACGAGTATGCTCATTTCAGTGCCTTACCTCTCTGTCGTTGCACATAATCTGAACATTCAGAACCTAGTGCATATACCAAAGAGAGAAGAGAGAGAGGAGAGAAAGAATTTAATCTTTAATTTTTAAATTCTATTTATTTATTAAGATGCACGTTTAATAAAAATATTTATAAAAAATAGTATATATAAATAAAATATTAAACGTATCAACATGTTTAACTAAATATTAAATTTTAATTTAATTCTTTTATGTTAAATTTAATATTTAATTTTAAATTAAATTCTTATAAAAATATTAGAAGAACGTTTGCAAGTATTTGTAGTTTTGTACTGCAGCTTTAATTCAGAAGTCGTGGGACCTATTCAAAGGTCATCCTGGGGAAACATAACAACCTGAGATTCCAGTATTCAAAAGTTGTACTTTAGCTCTGTCACATGTTCAAAATACTTACTGAGGTGCCTGGAGCTGCATCTGAAACTTTATTAAGCTGTACATGTACAGAAACGTTCTTACGTATTTTCCACAACATGGTACTAGTTCTTTATCCTGGGTATTAAACTGGCTTTCAATGGATTCTTCATCACCGTGGTGAACTGTTGCTTCTCAGATAGATCCACTTCATCTCCATCCACAGCCTTCCATTCAAATTTCGATATCAAATTGGCCACGAAATATTCCAAATGAAGCATCGCCAAGCCATAACCTGGGCAAATCCTCCTTCCAACACCAAAAGGCATCATCTTTATCTCTTTGCTACCTGTTATGTCCACTGCTTCACCTTCACC
>JANSVA010000002.1:12661931-12693448 GCA_025504915.1 Erythroxylum reticulatum | reverse complement strand
AATAATAATAATAATAAGATAATAATTTCATATAATAAAATAATAATAATAATAAGTTTTTCAAAATTTCGTATAATAAAATTAAATAATAATAATAATAATAAGTAGTTCGAAATTTCGTATAATAAAATTAACATCAACAATAATAATAATAATAATGAGTTTAATAATATAATTAAGAATAAAAAAATTACTTATTAGTGGGAAGAGATATTCCTGAAAATTGTTGTGTTTTGATTTGAAGACGGAGACGAGAAATTTCTGTACCACAGTCATGAGAGGTATAAAAAATTTATGTCCTTATACTCCGGAGACGGGATAAAAATAGGTGAAGATAGCAAGCAAACAATATAAAGTACAAAACTTTTAAATCTCTGTCATCTGTACTCACTCATGAAACAGTAACCAAACACACGGTAAAGTTGTAATTACAACAATGTTGGTACAACACAGTACTGATACAAATCCAACCCGCCGGATAGGCCTAGTATATAAATGCCAATAGCAATACCGTTTAACATCATATGTCTATCTTTACAGGTCTCATCCCGGAAGATGCAAAAGATACAACGGATGTTTGTCATATGTTAGTGAAAATTATAAGCTTATATACTTATGCCAGAAAGATGTACATGAAACCATGCCACTGTAGAAAAGACCAACATATATATAATTTCCTAGCAAGCATCTTAGTTCAAGTTCTTTGCTTGAATTAGCAATTCAAGCGGGTGAGAGTGGAATGGAATCGTACATCCATAGAAGATTACAACATATATGGAGACTTTTGAGATTATTATTATTTTCTATTTTAAAAGGTAATTTAAATTGTAAGTCATAGTGTATAGTTTATGTTTTGGATTAATTTATTATGCTTATCTATATTTGTATTGTTATTTGGATTACCGTATATTATATATTTTCTAAAACATCGGTGGCATCTTTGTACATTACAAATTAAGCATATGCAACATAATCATTAGTTTAAGGGTAAATTGTATATATTTAATTTTATGATATTGTTAAAGAGTATAAAGTATTAGTAATTTCAACGTTTGACTTAATATTAGTATACAATATTGGATTGTTGTGAAGCGGTGAGTGAGGGTTAGGAATTCAGGAAATATAGAAGATTTCATCCGCCTAATTTTATTAAACCTTTATGTGTTTTGTGAGCATTCTTATTAATTTCTTTTTACTAATTTTTGTTATTTCACATCAGTAGGTGATTGTGATAACAAATTACATGATGAGGTATATGTTATTTATTATATTTATATGACATTATTTATTTATTATATTTGGGAATGGCTACTGTGCTTAGTTGAGTGGAGTGGAATGGACCAATTAATTATTTCTCTTGCTGATTATTGCATTCAATTTCTGGTTTCAAATTCTCATTGCATTACTTTTGTTTTTACTGATGAAACAATGATCCTTCTTAACACACGTAAATATCAACTCAGTTATAGGACTTCAGCTTCTTGCTTTTGGTAGTTCAGGTCTGAAACCATTTCTCAAACTCTTTCTTTAATAGCCAAAATATAAATCATATCGAGTTTAAAATTTTATTGAAAAAAATATAAACAATATGTCTTTATAAGGTTTTTATATTTTATATTAGACTAATCTTATTATATAAATTTGATGTAAAATTTTATTTATATATATTATGTTAATATTCTTATGTTTTACTTTCAATAATTATGAGAATTAATTAATTTAAGAATATAATTTGATATATTTAAATAAATTAAATCAAACAGTTGGAGGAGGGTTATCAATTGTATGAAATTTTTTTTTGTATTTTACAAAAAGACTGTTTTTATAATTCGAACCTGTGATCTTTCGTTCACAAAAAAGTAACCTTACTAATTACTTTAAAACTCGCTCTCTTAACATCTAATAGTATATATTAAAATAAAATAAAAATAGGATGATGAAATTTTTATTTTTATTTTTTATTACAAATTTCAATCAAAAATATTTTATTTTTTAACAAATATAAACAGTAAATGGGAAACAATAACCAAAAACAACAATAGAAATTGAAAGTGAAACCAAAACGATCCCTAAATCTTGTAGCATTCAAACTTTCAATAACATGCCAAGACCAAGATCGTCTTAGTGATGGAGTTCAGAAAGCCCTACAAGTAGCAATCAAGTGTGTAAGACACTTAGCCATCAGGAAGTATAGAGGTAGCTGGCTCGAATGCAAATCAAATAAGAGGTAACAAATTCAAAAGTATCTAACCTGTTACAAATTTTTTAATTTCATGCCAAACTTTTTAAAGTCTTTAATTTAGAAACTATTCTTTCAAACTTAGTACAAATCAGGTTAACATGTTGTTTCTGTTGATGTTAGTAATAGAATAGACATCCACGTGATATTTGATGGATACGTCACATTAGCAAAAATAATATTTTGACATAATTTATACTAGTTTTTAAAGACTAATTACTAAACCGAGAACTTTAAAAGTTTCATACCAAATTTTATATTAAAAAAAAACTTAGAAGCTTAAGCATTGTTTAATTGTTATCTCATCCAATAATCTAATGCTTTTTTTTCTCTTTCAAATGGAAGAAAATTGGGATTGTTAACTTTTTTAGCTCCAACAAAGTTATGGATTTTGTATTAAAATTCATAAAATTTTGGTATTGGTATAGCGCATATTAATCAATATTAGATATCATTTTGAATAACCTTAACATCAATAACACCTAGAGTAATTGAATTATATTAATTCTAATTTTTTAGTAGTAAACACTGAATATTCGGATAGTTTTATTTATTTGATAATAAATTAGATTACAAAAACAAAAATAGAAAGCTAAAATTACTTCATATGTTATAAAAATATGAATACATTAAAAATAAAATAATTTTTATTAAATTTTAAAATGAAAACAAAAAAATAAATATAAGGGTCGAGCACCATTAATAATTTTACCTATATTTTATTCTATTTATTTATTATACATAAATTATATCTACATGTCTATGTTATATACTTAACACAACATATATAAATAAATAAGAAAAGCGTAAAAATAAGTTAAAAACAAATATTAATATCTAAAGAGATATAAAAATCAATATTTGAAGGATGAAAGCAATCGATCGATGAGCTAGGGAATAAGTTTTAAACAAAGTTGCGAACACAACTTTTACAAGTTTTATTAATGATACACAATAGTACCTGTTAATAGCGAATGCCGTTTTGAATTATTTTTAAAATTTTAAAATAATTCTTTAATAGTTATATAATTAAAATTTGATCCCCAATTATGATTAAAATGGACAAATTATTTAAATTTTGATTTGGTAACTCTATTTATTGAAATTGGAATAAAATTTGGTAACTCTATTTATTAAAATTAGAATAAAAATATTTTACCTTTAGACATAATAATTATTTTTAAAAATATTTAATATTTAAACATAAAAACATTTTAAAACTTACCCTTCAATTTTTCTTAATTTACAAATTTCATCCAATATTTTCGTATTTCAATGTACAACTTGATAAGATAATCCAATATGAAACAAAGTAATTTTGTACTATTTTTTAATATCATCATCATCACACCCAGTCCGAAGTTCCACAATGAAGAGGGGTCTGGGGAGGTTTGATAGTATGCAGCCTTACCCTTACATAGTAGAGAGACTTTTTCCGATAGACCCACATGCAGATGTGACAGAAAAATAGTGATGCAAGTAAATAAAAAATACGATATAAGACAAATAAGGACATACCTGATGGTTGACCTGATTTTCTAATACCTTACACATTGTAAAGACCAACTCTATTTGTGACATTCATCGCGGGAAAAACTATACCTGACCTGACGCCTCGACCCAAGATTTACCACTTACAGAGGAATAACGGACATTCGGTTGTACTGCCTATGCAATAAGTATGAGCCACGAGGACTCTAGCGGGTGTCGTTTACCCTTATCCTATCATGCTAGACTTTCCTAATTCTAGCAACTGCTTCAATGAGTGTCAACTCTGACATATCTTTCTTGATAACTTCCCTCCAGGTCTTATAAGGCCTTCCTTTCTTTCTCTCATATCCATTAAGGTTTATTAAGTCACAACATCGTACTGGAGCATCAGAGGGCATCCTGCGCACACGCCCAAACCACCTAAGCCTTTTCTCTCTCAACTTGTCGGCAATACTAGCCACCTGTAGTCTGTCTCTCACGATCTGATTTCATACCCTATCTCTTAGGTTAATGTCATACATCCATCTCAACATACGCATTTCTACTATTAACAACTGTCGCATATGCCTACGTTTAGTAGGCCAACACTCTGTTCTATACAACATAGTTGGCCGAATCACCATTCTATAGAACTTCCCTTTGAGTTTTACAGGGATCTTTCTATCGCGTAAGACACCTGATGCACTTCACCATTTGGACCACGCAGATCTAATACGATGTAATATATCGTCATCGATATTACCATCTCTTTGAATGATGGATTCGAGGTATTTAAAACTCAATTTCTGTGATATGATGTCAATTTCAATCGCTACCGCCACCTCTTGTACTATCTGGCTACCCAAAAAGTTGCATTCTAAATACTTCGTCTTTGACCTGCTTATTTTAAAACCTTTCAATTCTAACGCTACTCTCCAACGTTCTAACTTGGCATTGACCCCCTCTTTGGTCTTATCCACCAGGACAATATCGTCAGCAAATAACATACAGCAAGGTACCTCTCTTTGAATATGTTTGGTAATTTCATCTAACACTAATGTGAATAGAAAAGGACTTAAAGCTGAGCCTTAGTGTAGTCCCACACCAATCGAGAATGCTTCCGTGTCGCCTCTTATCGCCTTTACGCTAGTCAATGCTCCATCATACATATTCCTAATCACTCTAATATACGTCCTAGGAATGTCCTTTGCCTCCAAATACCCCCATATAAGTTCTCTAAGAACCCTGTCATATGCCTTCTCCAATTCTACAAAAACGATATACAAATTCCGTTTTCGTTCCCTGTAGCATTCCATTAGTCTCCAAAGTAGATGTATTGCTTCTGTTGTGGACCTACCAGGCATAAATTCGAATTGGTTAGCCGAAACAAAGGCATCTCTCCATATTCTCTTTTCGATTACCTTCTCCCACAACTTCATGGTACGACTTAGTAATTTGATGCCTCGATAGTTTTGACATTGTTGAATGTCACTAAATTCATAATATTGTTAAGAACTTAGAGTAAAACACAAAAAGAAATTAGTGACAGAATTTCATAAAAATTGTAAATAGTACATGAACAATCAAATATTTCTACTACTGCACATCATTACAACATGCTAATAAAAAATTGTGTATAAGAACTTTGCACCACCTTTTCTCTCTCTAAATTCTCTCTTTAAAAAGACAATTTTTTTCAGATTGTTCTGGTTTTCTTACGCCAGTTAGCTACTTCGGTCGTTGCCCTGGTACTAACATGGAGTCCCTAGACTAGGAGGGACACCTTTCCAAACATGTGCACACCCGTAAGCGTGAGGAAGAACCTGCATCACGCCTTAAGCAGTCTTACAACACTATAGTAACAAGGGAAGTGTTGGTAGCCATAACTCCTTATGACAGTGCCTAGCCAGAAGACGAAGAAATTGACATTCCTGAGAGGTCCGATAAAAATTGTGGATCTGGAGAACGACTATTTCCTAATGAGGTTTAAGGAAGACGATGATTATCTAAAGGCATTGACGCATAGCCCATAGGTGATCTTTGGACAAGTGCTATCAATTCAAAGGTGGGTGTCAACATTCCGACCCTCGCAAGGCCATATCAACCGAGTCGTGGTATGGATTAGGTTCCCAGACCTCTCCATCGCGTGATACCATCCTAGGAAACTAACAGCCTTAGGTAATCTGGTGGGGACTACGGTGCGAATAGACGAAGCTACTCTATAAGCACACCAAGGAAAGTTTGCAAGATGTGCTGTAGATATTGATTTGAACTCCCCATTGCGTAACAACGTGGAGCTGGATGGCGAGACAATCTTGATGGCTTACGAAGGTCTGCCCCAACTCTGCTTTACGTGTGGCATGGTAGGTCACGAAGCATCAGCTTGTCCTCAGCGTCAACAAACTACACCGAAACTTCCTAACCCAACGACAACGGACAGTAACTCCAACAAATATGGCCCTTGGATACAGGTACAAAGGAAGCATCCACGCCAATCCATGCAACATCAAGATTAGTCTGGAAACACCAGGGAGGCGACACGTAAGGGTGCTCGAGGTACTCCATCTTGACAAAATAGGAAGGCATGGAAAATGAGGCTAAGGCATAGAAGGAGACCCTATAAAATAGTAACCCCTTTGGATTTGGCCACGGTTCATTGTGGCAGAAGTAATTGGTAAAGGCAAACAACCTCAACAGGGGCCAGTGTTTACAACTACTGGGCCCAAACATAACTCAAGGAATAGCTCAAGAGAACAAATAATAGCCCCAATTTAGAAAGCCCGAGGAGAAAGTTCCCGGGCCAGGGAAACAAAGATAGTCTATTATCCCTCGATTTTAAATTCAACCCACCTTATAGGAAAAACATTTTGCGATTGAAATCACCTCCCATACGAAAATGGTTTATGATAGTCAACTTATCGAGGATAGTGCTCCGATGTTTGAGGAGAGATTCCAACTGATGGAAGGAGTCGAGGATCAGGAGGTGATTTGTAATATCAGGCAGGGTACTGCATTTTCTCCTACCGAACCTCCAGATCTAGTAATTGGGTCCGGTGAACCGGACAACCTAACTCAAAAGTGAACCGACAAGGAGCTTCAAACATCGCCATAAGCCGATGACAACAAGACAACTCACGTAGGAGGTACGGCTCACACTTATTTTTAGAGTAGACTGTTTCCCTTTATTTTTATAATTATGTCGATTGTCATCTGGAACTATCAAGGGACAGGGAGAACTTGATTCTATGCCATCCTGCGTAACTACTTGCGTATTTATAAACTCGATATCTTAGTTTTTCTGGAAACCGGAATTAGTGGATCTAGAGTGAACGCAATAGTCCATACTTTGGGATTTGATTACTCATTTAGAGTAGAAGCCGTAGGTTTCTCTAGAGGGATATGACTTTTATGGAAGGCTGATTTTGATATCTCAGTAGTCATAGCACATCGCCAATTTATTCATACCACCATCAAGTATGCTTCTTGTTTTTTTTATTTTACAGTAGTTTATGCTAGCCCGCAAATTGCTTCTCAAACCTTTCTCTCGCCAGTTTTAAGTTGGGTAGGATGCTTTACTCATAAATCCTAGCTTTTAGGCAAGGATTTTAATGCTAAAATGGAACTCTCGGATAAACACAGAAGTGCTAGGTTAGTGAGGGTAGTGAACAAACAGTTTCAAGATTGGGTGCACGGGTGTGAGCTTCATGACCTGGGATTTGTTGGCTTTAAATTTATGTGGTGTCGAGGAATGATTCAAGCCAAACTGGATAGGGTTTTTGGCTCGACAACTTGGCTACAAGCGTTTCCTCAAACAGTGAATCATCATTTACCCTTAATAGGGTTAGACCATCAACCCATGTTGATTCACTTGCAAAGACCACCACCAAGAACAACAGGATCCCCAGTGTTTAGATTCCAGAATGCATGACTAACATATCCAGGTTTTGATGATGTGGTAGCAAAGTATTGGTTACTAGTCGAGGAGACAATAAGTAAATCTTTAGCCACTTTCTCCAACCAACTGATGAGATGGAATAAGTTAGATTTCGATAATATTTTCCATCGAAAAAAAGATTGCTAGCACGACTGGAGGGCATTCAAAGGGTCATGGCGGTCAGCAACTTGGATTCTCTCTTAACCTTGGAGGAAAATTGGGTGAGGAACTGACGCAGGTCCTATGTGAGGAAGAAATTTTTTGGCATCAGAAAGCCCGATATGAATGGATTTCGAAGGGAGATCGGAATACTAAA
Source organism: Erythroxylum reticulatum (assembly GCA_025504915.1). Lineage (NCBI taxonomy): Eukaryota > Viridiplantae > Streptophyta > Magnoliopsida > Malpighiales > Erythroxylaceae > Erythroxylum > Erythroxylum reticulatum. Next base: position 12,685,489 of record JANSVA010000002.1, on the reverse strand, counting down.
TACTATCACACTCTCACTCTTCCTAAAAGAAAGAAAATGAAGATAGAGCGCCTTATTGATTCAAATGGGTCATAGATATCAAATCCAATCCTTTTAGTAAGGAATTTTTTTGTCCAACTTTATACTGCCAAAGAAGGGACTCTCCGTTGTTTTTTTATCTCTAGCATTTTTCCTTCGCTTTCAGAAGATAGGATTCATGAACTCTATCTGCCAATCTATGAAATTGAAACCAAAAATGTGATTTTTGATATGAATCTAATAAAGCCCCCGGGGTCGATGGTTTCAATGCTTTATTTTTTCAAAAACAATGGAGGAAGGTTGGGCCCAGAGTGGTAGAATACATTCAGGAAGTTTTCAGCCTGGAACGTTGGGAAAAGGATTTAAATCAAACCATCCTGGTTTTGATCCCCAAAATCCCCTCCTTGAATAGTATCTCACATTTTCGACCGATTAGCCTCTACACTGTGCTCTATAAGATCATTTCTAAAATTATTGTGAACCGTCTAAAAAATCAGATGGAGCAACTAGGGGAGGTGACTCAATGCAGCTTTATTCCTATCAGGCAAATAACGGATAATATTATCATCGCTCAGGGGGTCATACACTTGATGCTCAAGAAAAAGGGGAAGACCAAATATTTTGCGATTAAAGTAGATTTGGAAAAAGCGTATGACAGAATTGGGTGGGATTTTATACAAAACACTTTAACGAACATTGGATTACCAGTTAATCTAATCAGTGTCTTTAAGAAATGTGTGACAACGGTTTCTTTGCAAGTCGTTTGGCAAGGCACCTTTACTAATCCCTTCAGTCCTTCACAAGGTATTCGGTAAAGCGATCCGCTCTCGCCTTACCTTTTTGTTTTGTGCATAGAAAGGCTAGGTCACCTCATTTCAAAAGCTGTGGGACAAGGACTCTAGAAATCGATAAAACTGAGTCCTACAAGGCCTCCCATATGCCACCTCTTTTTTGCAGATGACCTTATCCTCTTTGTTGAAGCTACAAATTCCCAGACGCATATAATAGAAACAACACTGGAGGTGCTTTGCAAAGCCTCATGACAGAAAGTAAACATTGAGAAAACTATGATTTTTTTATCCAAGAACGTTTCTCTAACATCCATGAGCCGCCTCAGTCAAACTTTGAACATAACGAGTACGAACAATCTTGGGAAGTACTTAGCAGTTTCGTTGATTTATGACCGTACCACAAGACATACCTATCAGCACATCTTAGATAAAGGACAAAAAAAACTTTCAGGTTGGTGTGCAAAGGTGTTGTCCTTAGTAGGGAGCGTTACATTAGCATAATTAGTTATTTCGTCCCTCCTCATTTTTACAATGCAAATAGTGAGACTTTTGCGGCAACTTTGCAATGATTTGAAGTGCATCATGAGAGATTTTATATGGGGTTCAACGGGTGAGCATAGGAAAGTGCATCTAGTCAAATGGGACACAATGTGCCATCCCAAAAAAGCAAATGGCGCTCTATTGACTATGTTAGGCTAGGCTTTGATTACTCAACCCACAGCTTTATGGGTCAGGATATTAAGGGTTAAATATTGACTAGATCCCTCACCCATCCCTCCCACACTTGATAAGAGAGGGGCTTTGGTTATTTGGAGAGGCATTTCCGCAACTTGGCAGTTTGTTCGCCAAGGCCTAAAATGGAAACTGGGTAACGGGAGGAGTATTTTCTTTTGGTTGGATAATTGGATGAATGATTGGGAATCACTAATTTCAGTGGTGACATCTCTAATTCCCGAAAGCGCTCTTTACACTACAGTTGCCGATTTAATAAATGAAGTCGACACCTAGCAGTGGAATCTGTTTCAATAATATCTCCCTTCCACAATCTGTATGGATATTGCAAAGATCCATCCAAATGTAGAAGAAGCAGCGGAAGATACCATAATTTGGGGATAAACAAATCATGGGAGGTTCACAGTGACGCCTGCCTATGATTTAATCAAAGGCAGTACCACGGCTACGAATAGAAATTATTGGGAATTAATCTAGACATAGGCAGGGGCCCAACGGACTAGGACTTTCTTTTGGTTATTGTTGAAACAAAAGCTACTGACCAACCAACAGCGAGTAGCTCGCCACCTCACAATGGATAGTAGGTGTCACTTTTGTGGGTATGAAGAGTCAACTTTGCATGTCATTTGGGATTGTCTGCAAGTGAAAGCATTCTGGTGGAAATTTCCCCCGAAAGTGGTTAATACGGAATTTTTTCAACAACATGTGAAGCAGTGGGTAAAATCCAACCTTATAAAGCACTCATAAGTACAACACGTTTAATGGGTTATAATCTATGAAGTAACCTGCTGGTTTTTATGGCAATGACGAAACAAAAGCATTTTTGAAGCTGATTTTGAATGGCCAGACGACGATAATAGAGTCATTATGGAATATGTTAATTGGATAGTCAAGGCAAAGGCTGTTGAAAGCAGTGTGTATAAGGCTCAGGGATTACCAGTAGGTAATTTTATTGGTTGGACCAAACCAATGGAGGGTTGAGTCAAGTTAAATACGGATGGTACAATTAAACAAGGGACTAACATTGCTACTGCTGGAGGAGTGCTTCGAGATTGCCACGGTCAGTGGTGCGGTGGATTTCTCCAACACATTGGAAGGGGCTCACCTTTAGTTACCGAACTCTGGGGAGTCCAATCGAGACTTACCCTGGCTTGGACGCCTGGCTATAGACAAGTTATCGTCGAAGTGGATTCCTTATAGGTGATAAATATTCATTCATCTTCCATTATAGCTTCGGCTAAGTATTATTTTTTAGTGACAGGTACCTGTGATTTACTCCACCGAGCTTGGGAGGTGAAATTTCAGCATGTGTATTGCGAAAGAAACTAGTGTGTTGATAGTCTGGCCTCTCTCGTAGTTTTATCCAATCCAAGCCTATATATACTTCAGGAGCCTCCGACGATCATCATATAAACTGAGATAAGCAAGGAGCTTTGTACCACAGATCACTGCGCTAGTTAGGGTGTTTGTCTGATTTTTTTCCTTTGTAACAAAAAAATAGTGTATAAATTTAAAATTTTTCAAAATACGGACACTCCCATAAATAACTTTTGATTTAAGCAAATCATTATTCTACATAGCTCATTCTAACTCTTTACATTCGTTTGGTAATTAATAATAATAATAATAAGTAGAATGAAAATAACAATAGAATTTCTAATTTTGCGTATTTGATATGTAATCACTATGAATGAAATTGATCAAGTTAACATTTATAATTTGTCTCATTAAAGGCAAGCAAATGTAAAAAAATTGCTATCATTTTCTTTACATATATACTTTTTTGTATTTTTTAATTCACCAATATTCCGTGGCATTGATCATGCAATATCACGCCATTAATTGGAGCCGATGGATCGTGCCTACTAGGCTTTTCATCATTCATAACATCTGCCTCCTTAGTAGGTATAATAATAAGCTTAATAAAGTCATAATAATTGCCATCCTTCTTTTTTTTTAATGTGTACTTAATTATAGAAAATTGCAATTTCGAGGTGTGCAAGGCATAACTACCATTCAATAATAATAATAATAGTCATAAAATACATTAAATTATCAAAACATGGACTGTCATTAACCACATCAAGGTTAACTTTGTCACGTAAGCATTGTCCACAAGGTACCATCTTGAGAACGATGATGACAATGAGGAGCATAGTTGTATACGCTTATGACACTTCTGACAATGTAATTTGAACTAAAATGGACATGGAGTTTTGTAGTAAACTAGATGATTGACTTTGACAGAGAAAGATGAAGGAGCAAACTGAGAGAGAGTTATGGGAAAGATCAACACGAAATGTATGATAAAAAAGAAAGGTTAATGTCCAACAAATCATTTTTGTTATACTAAGATCACATGGGAAGAATCATTTTTGTTCTATTAGGTCACATGAGAAGAAATGTTACATTGGGTTATAATTGAAAAAATTAAAAATTTGAATATTTTATTGTTATTTTTTAAAATTCGAGTTAGAATTGAAAAAATTGAAAATTTAAATTTTTTTTTAAATTCGAACTATAATTAAAAATTTGCAAAAATTTCAATACTTTTTTGTAATTAACCCATCAATAATCCACCAAATATGAATCCATATAAAAAAGAGTTCAAAATAAAAAAAGTCTGACCTAAATAGATATGTTTGAGAAGCAGCCAGAGAGGAAAAAAGAGAATCAAAAGGTTCGCTTGAAAAAGAACGGAAAGAGGAGAGAGAAGTTTCGTTGAAGAAGCACAAGAGAGAGTCGAGAAACAAAACGACATATTCAAATGCGACGACATTACATTATTCATTACGAGGATATTAAGAGTTAGCAAAAGAGCTTAGCTTAGCTTGAAATTGACTTCATTTTCCAGCTGCAGCCAATGCAACTTGGCGAATATTGTCAAGATAGTGCACCAACATTTCTCTTTCCTTGCTGTTGTTCTTCGTAAATGGTAACTCTGTAAAATCTTTCATCCATTTGTCTATAAAGGGATAGCTTTCAGGGTCCTGTATTTTCACACCAGAGACCTCCTCAACGGGTCCCAGCCATAGAGTGATAGAGCCCAGTACTATATCCACGTATCCAACGCTTCGGCCTCCAAAATACTGCTGACCCTCGGCCTTAAGCTCTCCTTCCAGCACTTGCAAGGCTTCTTTAGCTTGCAACACCATCTTCTCTTGTAGCTCTCCTTCAGTAAGTAAAACATTCCTTTCTATTTCAGTGAACTACAAGAGCACGAAAATTTTTATGTGTTATTTCTGTTTAGTGATGATTTACATATAAATTTAGTTAAAAACAGATAATAGTATCAATTGAATAAATTGATAGAGGATTGGATGTGACCTTTTCTTCAATGAACTTGGCCCAAAAGTGAGCCCTGGCCTTCTCGTAAGGGTCATGAGGCATAATTGGGTTGTCTTTCCAAGTCTCCTCGATGTAATCCAGGATGATCAACGATTCAACGATGGGTTTTTCAGTGTGAACAAGTACCGGGACTTTCTTATAGATTGGATTGTGTCGTAGAAGAAGAGAGCTCCTGTTAACGATATCAACCTCCAGAAACTCATATTCAATTCCTTTCAGCTTCAGTGCCATTTCCACCCTGTCAACGAAAGGACTGTACATAGTTCCCAACAGCGTCACTTGTGGCTCCGCCATGTCCCTCAAATCTTTTAACCTAATGTTTCTCACTTCAAGATCTGCTGTAGATACACACCTACCGCTCATATTTATATACAAACGGAGGGAAAAGTATAAATGAAATTAGAATTTTAACACTTGCTTGGTCATATTATATTTATCAATTCAAACATTTATTTTAATCAGTAAAGAAAAAATGGAAATGAAAATGTAAAACGAAAATTTTAATATTAATTATGTGTTTTTGACATAAAATTAATGGTTACATTAATAAAATATTAAGAATAATAATTAGCTGAGCTTAAGCTTACCAAACAAGGCATAAATATAATAATAAAGGATTACAAGAAAAGTCGGAAGATGACAAATTGACGATATAGCTACCCTTTCTTGATTTGAACAAGAGCACAAATTGGCACAACAGTCAGCAATGATACAAATCCAACCTGCCGGCTAGGCCTAGTATATATATAAATGACAATGTCTTATATTTATAGGTCCCATTCCAGAAGGTGCAAACATAGAACGGATGTTACTCAAAATTATACGCTCCTATACTTAAGGCAGAAAGACCTACATGAAACCAAGACACTGTAGAAAAGACCAACATGTATACGACTCCTAGCAAGCATCTTAGCTCAAGTTCTTAACTTCGTAAAGATCATGAGAATGATATAATCAACATCCTAATAGGAAAGTTCTAAATTATGAACCGCAGGGAAACAAAATTTGCATGTCAGACGTGTTTTTAGGCGAGTTTGTCAAACGAAGCCAGAGGAGATTAATATCTTCATGAACAACAAGATCATATGGTACAGAGCTACTTTTATTTAGTACCTACAGCTTTCCTATAAGATTCACAAATTGAACCCACGATCTCCCATAGCATGAGAATGATCTATGATCTATCAGCATGTTCTTTTTTCTTCAAACCCTCTTGATGATTATCTGGTGTTCAAATCAAACTCACCCACTTCCCGCCACTCACCCTGCACACCCGTGTCCCCATTTTCAGTCTCCTCATCATTCAAGAAATCTTCAGACGGTTCTTTCTCATCCCTTTGTCCATTGTTTCCCCATCCATTCATCATCTCATCTGGGTTAACCGTATGGTCCTGGTCTCCCATGTCATGTCCAATTGGGACATTGTTACCTTGTGACCCAAGAGCACTTGCCCTTATTGGGGTTCGGGCCATCATTTCAGCATGTGCATGGGACTCTGCCCGAGCTTGCTCTGCCTGAACCATGGCAGCCATTCTTAATTGAGCTTCTCGACTAGCTTTCTCTCGAGCATCCATTTCTGTTTTCAAATCCAAGAGCATCCGTTTCTCTTCCTGAAGTAGAGCTTGCTCAATCATCAATCTTTCCTCTGAACGGAATTCACCCATCGCTCTTTTGCGTGTTATTATGTTGAAGGCTAAGGCCTGTTTCTCAAATGTTCCAGTGAACTCTGCCACTTTGGCTGCAATGTTACAGTCCCACTGCTGGGAACGTGATGGCATCTGACCAGTTGTATCAGAATCAAGAATTCTATCATCTTCCTCTGCTTCATAGTCTGCTACCACATGATAGGGGAGTAACCTGCATCCATTGAGAGGAAAGTGCAAATTAAGAAGGGAGGAAATTGCAACAAATTCCTGTACTGCAAATATAAACTTCTGCAAGGAAATCAAGGATAATCTGTTAGACATGACAAAATGGCTTATTCAATCAGGAGCTACAACAAAAAAGAAGTCATCCAAACTCAATAAACAAAAGCCATCTACCCATTTCTTATTGAGGATACGCAACATTCTCAAACTGGCCAAAATCAACATTTTAAAGCCAGCAAGTGAAAGCTGAAGAAGGTTCAGACAAACAGCTTCAAAGTTCATACAACAACAACAAGATAAACAAGACATTTGTATTATTACATTGCTTTATTCAGATACATGTAAATCAATTCTATTCTGTTTGCTTTCTTCTATCCAAATAACAATGAGTTGCACGCAGATAAAATCTAGTTAAGCAGTGCCAGAATATACGAATGAATTTCATCATCATCTTGCCACCAGAAACAAACCCAACCCACCACCTCGAAAGGCAGATTGAATTAAAAAGAAAAGGAGATAAAAGGAATACTAAGCTAATATTACAAAACTAGCATGCATAGAAATAGCAAGCAGAGCAGCAGAAATATATAAGAATCCAAATGCAAAATATGACAAAGTGACGCTTGAAGGATAATTCCAAATGATTGTAGAATTGTAAATCTGTTCCAAGTTTCAGAAGCGCAGGCAGCAGAGTTTTTCCAGTTGTTTCAGACACTCTCAAAAAGTACACTAACCCACCTCAAAACTTTGACAGGACATCCTTCAAGGGGCACACTTTAGGGTGGTTACTTCTTAATAGTAATAAGTTTTAACAACATATTGCAATTCTAGTGTTTACCCAGTGAGATGCTATTCTTCTTGTTAATATAACCTTTTTGGATAAAATATTCTGCTGACACAAAGACTAGTAGAGCATCTCAACATCTAGACAGACATTCAGACAACATAAACTGTAAATCAACATTGTTAATCAAAATGTCAGTGAAGGATGATCCTATATGTCCAATAAAGTTTCATGAATGCTACAAGATAAAATGTGAACACATACAACTTAAACATGCACACAATTGCCCCATGAACAAATCATGCATAGGAGTTCTTTTTCACTTGTAACATTTGTACAGTGGCTAGAGATGCTGGCATGTCACACTACTCAATTCTTTGAAATGAGGAGCGGGAAGGAAGCTCATGCATGTTTTGGTCCACGTATCCAAACAAAAACTCAATTTCTTTGAGATGATGAAATGAACATTCAAGAAATGATAGCGCCTCAAAAAATTTCTTTTTCACTCTGGAAGCATCACTGCTACTCCCAAGCTAGTCTGATTATATGTATTTTTCCAAATTAAAATGATGTTAGTTAAATTTGTAATCTATAGTTAACTTGTATCACTGAGAGGCGTTCATGAGCAACAATGAACTGGCTCATCATACTGGGGACGAGTATGGCAAGTATGAAACTTTTCCCAGCAAAGTCTGGAAGTTTCCTGCCCAGAAAGAACAATTTCTACATTTTGTATCAACTCCAGAGGGCAAAGAGAGTTCCAAGGTTTTCATCCAACTGGCTGATAATAACCCTTTCTTTTTCTTCTCACTGCAAATCAATTGGTTTGCGGATTCGAGTAATAAAGCCTCTGGGTACTGGATAAGGCATAATCATTGAAATTGAGTAAAATGATGCAAACAACGGCTTTCATTATTTTGAATGACTCGTAACAATGCAACGGTAGTCATCTTTAGATATCAATGATTTACATGAAGTAAAAGAGAAAAAGAAAATAAAGCAGAGCAGAAAATTGCTAATGGGATCAGGCACTTGTTTCACACAATCAACTTGGACCATTTACCAACCTTTGGTTTTAAGTATGTAGCAATAACAATTTATTCAAAAACAAAATCAGTATTTAAAGGTAAAAGCAAAATAGAGCGGGGAACATCATAAAGAAATTGATTCATCTTGATCAACATCCACCTGCTCTACAATTATGAACCAAGTGTTTTACTCAACATAACTTCACAATTAGTTTACACATAACTTTGAAGAAGTACAAACCTATGCAGGATAAACTGGTAATTTCTCAAAGATTACTGCAACAACACTTAACAAACTGCATGATCTTTGAAAAATGTCATGTTTTAGTTAGTGAAAACCACTATAAGCAAGTTTTCACCTCTGCGCATGGCATCCTTGTACATCAACAAACTGAAAGATGTTTTCCTACCCATTTCATGGGCAGTAACATGACGCACCCTCTGATTTTTAGAATTAGATCATTGAAATGCATATTCTAGGGAAATATTTTCCAGAACATTATAAATAGATAACAGCATGTGAGACTTTAACTCTCCAAATTGGCAGTAAAAGAAACAAAATCTGTCACCAATGATGATCATAACACAACACAACAAATACATCACAATAAATAATTGCAGATTGTTGACAAATATATAAAAATTCATCAGAACTGATAGAAGATAAGCTAGCTAACAGGAAAGATAATGAGCCAAAACCAAACCATATCAAATTGAGAGTCAACTACTCAAAACCAGTACCCTATGTAGTTTTTTGTTTTCCATTCTGTCTTTCATTGGTTAGGAACATTACAGGAGAAAATCGGGAGACCATTTGAAAGGCCTTTTTTCACTCCTTGCTCTTCTACATTACTCTGCCACATGTACTAACGTGAAAAATGGAAAACTGGAAACATCTTCATCTTCTCCAATGCCAAGTGGCAAACTTAATTCCGTCCTCATGCATATGAATTCTAGCGATAAGATGCATGGGAAGGAAAAAGAAATTGTATCTCAGTTCAATGATGTTTTCTTCTTTGGAGAATTGAACTGGAATGAAATCACACTTCAACAAGTAACATCTGACAAAATAATAGTTGCAATGATAACATCTGACAAAATATGATTGAAGCAGTAACCTCTGACAAATTCAAGTATCCAACTCAGCAATTCTTTACTACACTCGCATCAAATAAAGTAAAGGTATTAGAAATCACAACTTTACAAAATCAATAAAAAGGTCTCTTAACAATCAAGATTTCATTTTTCATAGCTCAGAATCCCACTTCACACTTATGCCTAAATTTCCTAGAAGACTGTTTAACCCTCAAAATTAAGCATCGTATGCGTATAGAGAGATTGCATTTGAGTACGAACACCCCTACGTATGAAGCTACAATATTGCACCCTAATAAAACAACAATCTACACACGAAAAAGGAAATCCCATTCGGCCAAAATTAAGGAGAACAGTGGGAAGAAGCCAAAGAGACCGACTTGGAAGAACATATTGGCAGAGAAATGGATGGCATGAGAAAAGCCAAACCTTTCGCAGGCATCCTCAAGAGAAGAGAAAGGACGTTTGAAATCAGGATGACAAACCCGCCAAGCATCCTGGTACGCCATCTGCAGCTCTACCTGGTTAACCGGAGGGCGAATCGCCTTCGGCTGCTGTTGTTGCTGCAAACTGGGGTTGGTATTGGAATTAGGGTTAGGGTTAGGACTGGGGTTGGGGTTGGGGTTGGGGTTGGGGTTGGGGGTGGGGTTGTTGGGGTTCGGGTTGGGTGTCTGAGGCTGGAGACTGGGAGGGCGGGGGATGCCAGGAGTGCGCAAGTGGGCGTCTATGTTAGAGGGGAAGCGGGAAATCGCCGCCGCTTTTTGCTGCTGTTGGTGGGCTTGTTTCTGCAATTGTTGTAACAACAGCAGTTGCTGTTGCTGCTGTTGTTGTTGGTGCTGCTGCTGCTGCTGTTGCTGTTGTTGTAAGAGTATGTGTTGCTGCTGCTGTTGTTGCTGCTGCTGATCCATTGTCTCTTTCTTTTGTCTATAACCTCTCAAGACCTCGCTCTTCCTCTCTGTAATAAGATTTACAGTTATGTCTTTTATTCTTCTTCTGATTCGGGCCTGATCTGTCCCAAAGTGTCCTCTAAATGTTCCCTCGTTCTGCGCTTAGGTTTTCCATGTGTTCGTCTGGCAGCAGACATGAGAAACAACGGTTACGGATTTCTGCCTGAATTCTTCTTATTAGAAAATATATAAAATGGAAGAAGAAATGTTTTGTGTTGAACCCGATTCAATCTAAGCCTTGCTTGGACCGGACTTGAAATTTTACTATTTGATGGAGAAGCGGACGATCCCGAGTCCTGACATCGACGCGAAGATTCACATTCACACGCATGCGTCGAATGGAATCACTTGAAAGGATGGCTCAATAAGGCAACGCGGGATGTGGAAGTGGAACCCATTGAATGAAATCATTTTGGGTTGGTTTTGCTTGTCCCAATCCTAACCCTGTCAAAATTCTAAGGCCCCCATGCTGTACGGGCGAATCGCAACATCCCAACAATGACAAGAGAAGAAATAACTGAGCCCACAATATGAGGCTCTTCTGAGATTCAGAAGCACCAGCTAGAGACTGGACCTAAAAATACAAGACATGTAGAGTGACCACCTAGGCAGCCTGAGCCTACTTAAGGGAGGCGGTGAGAAGTAGCGACATTTTGTGCCGCCCACAGCCCCTGTTGTTGTTGGTGATGCATGCTTATGCGTAGGCCATTCTCTCACACTCACTCGTACACATGGGATAGGTTCCAAAAGATAAGGGGGCTTAAACGATCCTTTTCTACTGTTTCTTTTCTTTTCCACTATGGTAATTATTATGAATCCCGTATTAAAAGAGCACCAAAATAGTGGCCTTGTCTTTGTTTCCTTAAGAAATGGACGGAGGACCAAGTTAATAGGGAATAAAGAAAAAAGAAATGTACAAAAAAGGAAAAAACGATAGCCATTGCGCGGAAATCAGTTTAAGATTCTATACGAAAATACCCACAAACTTGAGAACCAAGCAAGACTCAGTTCCAAAGCTTTGTTTTTTGCTTCTTTTTCCTTTCCTCTCATTCTCACCGTGCACACTCTGAACAAGTAAATAAAACGCATCAAGCATGTCAAACTACATTACCAATCTCTGTGAAAGAAGCAATGAGAAAACTTCCCCAATTTTTGCACCTAAAATCTAAGACAGAAAAGAAGCAAAAAAAGAAGAAGAAGAAGAATAAAGAAACCAAGCAAGAATGCACATAGCCTAATACTGCCTACAAAATATTAGGAAGCTGGGAATCTAATCTCTGTTGCAACTCCTTAAGCTTCAATGAAAGCTCAGTCTTTTGTTCTTTGTAGCTCTGCAACAAGTATTCTTTTCCTTCCAACAATTCCTTCAATTCTCCCACTTCTCTCCTCAACATATCAATCTTATCCCCATCTCCCCTACCCTTTTCTGCTGGCTCAAAACTGTCATCCTCATCACCATAACCATTTGCGTGGCCATTTCTCAGCTCAGATTGCCATTTTATTATTGTTGAGGACTTGTCGTTGCTGCCTGCATGTTTCACACAGTGATCAGCAATTGCCTTCCTCAACCTCTGAATTTCTCTCTCAGAATCGAATAAATCCCTGTTCACCACATCAAGCTGTGATTGTAAATTAGCAGACAGCACCAGCTGACCACTCAGCGAATTCTGCAAGTCCGTAATTTGATCTTGCATCTCCATTATCATGTCATCTCTTCTTTTCAATTGTTGCCTTAATTTCTGTATCACTTCACGCTTGCTGAATATGTCAGAGCCAGATTCTGACACACACGGTGAATCAGAGCAATTTGAATGGTGAAATGGCTTTGGTGGCAACTCAAGGCGATCGGGAGAAGATACCCATGGGACACCATTCTCCTTGGAAAATTCCGGGGCAGGAACAGTCACTAGAGGGAGCGCAACTTCAGACTCAGATAATATGAGGGGATTTGGTGGGAACTTCATCTCTGCAATCCCTTCATTCCCTGCTCAAGTAAAACTTGAATATGAAATTACCTTCAAGGGAAACCTTAGATTAACAACAATATATTCATTTCATGTTCCAGTTTGAATAACATAAATTGCAGGATACAAGGAAATTTAAAAACAAATATAATACGTTGTAGGTTGATCCATCAATTTCAGTATTCAGCTTAAAAAAGGTTATTTATATAATATTAAAGCCTTAACAACCAAGTCATGAGGTGTTTTAACTATGCTAACATCGACTGATTTTACAAGAATTTCAATCACGTGACATAATGTTTCACATGCAGAACACGGTGAAAGTTAGGGTGTGAACTAATGAGGTTCTTTTCAATATTAAATTTTTTGATTTGGATAAGGTATTATAAATGAACAAATAATTAGGCACTGAACAGGGCCTTCAAATCACTGGGAACAAGAAGCACTGTAACCATTGGAAAATAATGAAGGGAAGTAGGCCTAAGAGCTAGGTGGCTTCGGATATTGGAAGTTGAAACTTAAGCATATTATTAAGGTCCTTTAATTAAGGCCCTTTAAGAAATAATAGGACTTCACAATCCCTAGAAAGCCAGCTACGCAAATGATCTTCCTTCACTATGTCCACAGAGAACCAAAACATAAATGCAAGTACTTATTTTAATTCGGCAGTGATCTACTATTGAGGAGCTTGTGAGGGGTTTGTTTTGTTTGTGTTCATCCTTCAAAATACTATAAACCTGTCAAGATAAAATGTAAAACCCTACAAACAAGCATCTGTGACTTTCACTATGTTAAATAACATAAATAAAAGAAGAAGAGAAGATGCTAAAAGCATTGAATGTGAGTGCAAAGCAGTAATACTACCAGTGCCCACTAATCAGGCCAGGCAGTATGATCCCCTACCATCAACTTAAAAAGGTGATGCTCGAATATGCATTTTTTCAGAATACTTCTCTAACATCATACCCAAAATGCAGTTGAAGCAAGCAGTATCATCTTGTGAGAAGGAATGCATGTTTGAATGGATATGGCAACCAGGTGATCTTATGTCAGACGATAAACAATTTCCTGAAATGAAAAGTGCACTACTTCAAGAGATGTTATACCAAAGCCAGTTTGCAATTGATATTACCAAACCTTTTATAGTGTTTCGAGAATTTGGCTGATGCTTTGAATCCAGTGTCTGCTTCAGCTTGTAACCAAAGCGAATTGACAAGGTACTTAACAAGGCCCCACCCGCAATAAGAATCCAATTTGGTCCCTCACTCTGGAAACCTTTCGCCAGCTGACCTCTGGGAGCCCCATCTGTTCTTCGTTTCATTTTAAGAGCAACTATAGAGCAGGAAGAAACTCACTGGTCCACCCAAATACCACCGCATTGGCTAACTAAGTCTCCATTGCTACCCCAAATACCACCGCATTGGCTAACTAAGTCTCCATTGCTACCTAGATGCCAATATTATTCGAAAAAAATCAAGAATTGACAACTTTTACAACAGATTGTCATATATACATAGCATCAATGCATAAGAATGTCAGCAATGCAGAAATGATTTTCATTACATGTTATTCCCATCAGTGAATTGCATCTGACATACACCTTACAAGTATGTCACTTAAATTATTATGAATTTGAACATGCAAGCAAGCCCGAGTGACCTTCAAATACTCGTTTTTTAAACCAAAAGTACACCAAATATATCAACTTTAGCCTATAGATCTGCTACATGACCACGTCTAGAACACTAAATTAAAACATAGTTCTATAGAATCATAATCATATAACAAGATGCGAATAGGAAAATAACCAAGACTCTAATGGAAAAGGAGCCCTGTAAATGATTCATGAAGAGCTTGATAGGTGACCAAGAAAACTACCATAACTTTTCTTATTGAGCAGTCACCATGTTTTAATATTACCAAAAGTCTTAACAAAATTTGGCAATACCAGTTCATTTACAATGATGAATCACATAGTCATATGAATAATGAGCAAAGTGAATCCAGGAATAACGGATAACTATACATATAATAACTCTGCATCGTCAGTTAAAAGCCTGAGCCAACATCAAAACTTTTCAATCTAGCGGTTCAATTGGAATCACCAACACAAACACAGACTGGTAACAACAAAAAATAACTAAACCGAAAAAATATCCCAGGAAAAATGTTTCCCACACTCCGGCTTGATACCAACTCTCACCACACTTGAAGTAAATAACCCATGTTGAGCCATCTTCAGCGCTTTAACCCTCTGTTGGACAATTGTTTACATTACATCCCACTAACTTGAGTGTATGTTTGCATACGATGGCAGAATTTAAAGAGAGTAAGACCACTGGTTTGACTATTCTCGTACCTTAGCACAGGTCTTTGGTTCATGCAAAACCAACAATTAGGATTTCCGACAATGTTAAACAAATTCCAAAACCACCGTACAACCCCCATACCTACGGAACCAGCAACCTAAAAGGGGACAAAGAAGAACGAAAAAGCATGTAACTCTCAAAATAATTCTCCATCTAGAACCCAAACATTAGTAATAAAAATCAGCACCAATTCGTCAACGATAATCGAAAGATAGCATTCAACAATACCAATAAAAACAAACACAAAAGTAACAACCCAATATTAATTGAAATGGATAAAATACAGAACAGAAAAGAAAAAGGAAACAGTCCATCATGGATTAACACTCAAAAGCAGCATTAAACACACCAGATTGCAGAAATGGATCAGAAAAGTATGAACTGGGCATTTATTAAAGGGACAAACCTCATTCAATGGACTAGGGTTAGACTACAAGCTGCAACTGTCGTTTCTTCTCTTTAACTTTCCCTCGCCCTCTCTATCTCTCTCTATAGCTTCGTCGAGACCGCCGCTTTAAACCTTTTGTATATAACGTTCTCTCTCTATAATCCTTCTTTCTCTGTAGGAAAGTACCAGACACCAAAAATGAAGGAATGCAGAGTGAGGGAAGGGTTTATTTGATGTTTTTGTTTTACCTTCTCTCTCAAAATTAAAAAAAAAATTGAACGACATTTTTTACCACGTCATCAGTCCACGTTGCACGGAAGATGAAATAATGAAAATATGCACTTGCCGAACACGGTGTTATGATTGGGCTTTCTTTTGTAAAAGGGCAGGTGATAGCACCTAACCAAGAAGTATTGTAGCTTACTACTCTAATTGGCCTTTGACCTTTTGGAATATTTCAAGGCATGTCTGGAGAGCTATGATGATTAAGCAATTGCCGTTAGCCCACCACTCATTTTGGGTTAACTTGGCTTTCATATTAAAATCGGAGACAGAGAATCGGGGTAGATCTATTCAAGTTAATTTAAGGGCTTATTATGTCCATCCAGGTATAGTTGTGGCGTTCGTGACTAAAAATAATATTGTTTTGTCAATTTTCAAACTTTTATAAACTTAACTTAGCATGTAATTGAAAGGTAATACACTCTCCACAAATTGTTACTTATTACTTACTTATTGGAAATCACAATGGAGCTTCAATTTGGTACAAAAAAGTTCTTTAATTACTAATGCTACGTTGCTTTTTTTTAATTATATTCCATTTCTTTATAATTTAATTTTTTTTTACTATCATTTGCTTCTATATGATATTATCTAGTTATTATATAATTTAAGACATATTTTGTTTATTTAATTTAAAATTTTTCATGTTGAATTATTTTAAGTAAAAAAAATCTATAATGTAATAGCTAAATACTATTATAAAATAACAGGTCATAATTTTTAACATATGGAAATTACAGTGAAATTTTTTTAAATAATAATAAATGAGTGTTTTAAACCACAAAAATTATTGACCATATTTTTGTATTCTCAACCACGTGTATATTATTAATATTACACATTAAATTAATTTTTAAAAATTTAAAAACCAAAAACCCCAAAATACATACACCTAATTTTGCAACTACCTCACACTTTTAGACAAAGTAGTTTGAATAAAAATTACATGATCACATGCTCATTTAAGTGATTGTATAAGTCCGCGAAAGCACCTTGTTGATGGCAACAATTTCAAAATTTTCAGTATTTCACGATTACTGTTTACGATGGTGGTGGGTGAATGGTGAAGATAAGTCAAAAAATACGATTGGGGGTGACAAAGAAGCTGCACAATGAGCAGCGACGCGAAAGGG
This sequence comes from Erythroxylum reticulatum, assembly GCA_025504915.1. Taxonomy (NCBI): domain Eukaryota; kingdom Viridiplantae; phylum Streptophyta; class Magnoliopsida; order Malpighiales; family Erythroxylaceae; genus Erythroxylum; species Erythroxylum reticulatum. Next base: position 12,668,742 of record JANSVA010000002.1, on the reverse strand, counting down.
CGACAAGGAGAGGGGGCCAGGGGTGGCTGCGCTGGAGGGGGAAGGGGTGAATCGGGTGAAGATTGGCAACTGACGCGGCGAAAAGGTGGCGATTGCTAAGGGCTGACGACATTAGCGGTGGCGATTGGTATGACAGAGAGAATGTGTGAATAAAGAGGGAACTAGAAGTGAGAGAGATGAGGAGGAGTAAAAAAACCTAAAGCAAAACCACATGAGAGAGAGCGAATAAAGAGAGAACTAGGAGTGAGAGAGGTAAAGAGGATGAAATAAACCTAAAGCAAAACGCCGGTGAGAAATAGAATTATAAAACGATATCATTTTGTTCATTAAGTTAGTCAAATCTCAGGCTAGGCTCAGGTTTGGTGGCTCGACTATTTTCCAGCTTTGGGGCCAAGGCTTTGTCAATTCAGGCCTTGCTAGTTGATCACTGTCCGAGATGGCCCCTTTTGTCATCCCTAATAGGAGGAAGCTGGAAGGTATAAAAAAGGGTTTTTTTTTTTTTTTGGAATAAGGAAAGAAAACCACGGTACAAATTACATCATAAATCTAAGGCAACAAGCAGGGGGCATGTCCTTTAAGAGGATTGAGAGGTACCTTATAGGTGTACTATCAAAAATAGTGATCTCGATCTTAAACTGCGCTGCCAAGTTCGTAAGCTAATCTGCATATCGATTTCCTTCCCTGTAGATAAGTCAAGTATTATGACCCAGTATTAAGTGAATAGTTCATTTATACCCAAAACTAGAAGAGTGAGAGACATCTGCCGTTGGGATGAGGAAGCTAGTAGTTGGATAGGTATAAAGAAGTTTTTAGGTGTTGGAGTTGGACATAATTGCAAGGGAGCCATAAATATTTTTAAAAGTTAGTTCACTTGTGACATAAATAATATATATGGCATATACGTAAAAAAAAAAAATGGATCAGTTATATCAACACTTCTTTATCATCATCAACAAAACTCAATTGAAGTCCCGCTGAGGTGCGGGGTGTGAAGTGTAGGGTGTGAGATGTGGGGAGGTCCGATAGTATGCAGTCTTACTTCTATCTAGTAGAGAGACTGTTTTCGATATACTCAAATACAATGTGTCATGAAGATCTTACAAAATTATAAATGAATATGCTTACAAATCTAATAAATAAAGTAAAATTAATTAATTAAATAAATTAACACAAACGGTAAAAAAAATAACTAAATACAAAAATACAACACAATAAGAATAAATAGTAAAGAAAAACACTAATTGTAAAATACGAGCAAGAGTAATAACTGTAACATAAAAATAACATACAAGTGGAGGGTGTATAAGATTATCAATAAATAGTAATAATTATATCAATACTATTAATGGATAATCTAACGACAAATTATTTTATGAAAAATTAAAATTTTGAATTTTAGAGTTTTTCAAAATTTTAGTTAGTATTATAAAATTATGAAAATTTTAATTTTTTTAATAATTAAATGTTACGTCAAATATATTTGAAAATAAAAATTGTTAATCAAAAATTAAAAGAAAATATTTGTATTTTAGTACAGATTTTGAGATAAAGAATTTAAAACTAATGTTTTAAAAACTAGATCAGAAGTTAAACCGGTACAATAAAAGGTTTAAAGTTTAAAAGATTTAATGACTGTCATAAATCAGTTAAAGACTAAATAATTTTTAAGGTTTTGAAAAAAAAATAAAAAAGATTATCCTTACTAATTAAAAAATTTAAAGTTTATTAAAAAAGAAGATTGTTAAATAAAAATTAAACGATTTATTTTAGTATATAAAATTAATTTTTTTATAAAAACTTACTAATTAATTAATAAACTGATCATTCTAATAATAAAAACTATTAAATTAAATTAAACTAAAAAATTCAAAATCGAATTGAAAATTGTCCGATTTAAAGTTTTTACTGTTAAATCGGTTTGATTTTTAAAACATCGCTTAAAACAACTCTATGTAAATTGTAAATTATATATTTCACCACACTATATCTTCTTTTGGATACGGAAATATTTGAGTGAGAATAACTTTACATCTTGTATGTTGGTAGTTTATTTAGTTATAATAACATTGAATGTTATAGGAATCGAAAATATTAGTAATAAAATATATGAAAGCTTCTACTTGGAGTTGGCATATAACTTATCAGAGGTATAACTAAAAAGATACGTGTGCTATCCCAAAAAGCATAAAGATAGACCAAAAAGAGGATTAATAAGTCCTTAATAATTAATATTTCACTAATTTTGGAAAGAAAAGCTCTTTTCGAAACCTCTCGCGCTCTTTTAAACATGTAAATTCCCCATTTTGTATTTCGCATTTTGCAATTGGCATTTATTTGATGCAGCGTTTAAATAATGACCTCATGGTTGTAAATGTGTACTAGCGCATATTGAACAGTGAATCATGTGATTTAAAGAAATCTGTAACAGATTCACGACTAGGCCAAAAATGGAATGAAGTTGTCTTCCTCTTTATAAATCTCTATGATTCTATGTACTTCTCTCTTTGTTTTCTCCTTTGTTGAATTAACAAACATCATGACGTAACTTTTGCATGTTGTTTTCCTGTTATTTTAAAAACTTTATTAACAATTGGTATCAGAGCGAAGAATCTGAGAATAACCATGGTTGAAGGCACAAGAGGCTCAAAGCTGCAACGGTTGGAAGAAAACTTGAAAGGGCTGATGGAGGTGCAAATTCAAAATGAGAAAATGTTGCTAGAATCTCAAGATAGGAGTGAGCGCATGCTGTCGAAAATTCAAAACAAAACGAAGAAGGTAGAAAAAGAGATGATGGAACTGAGAAGCATACTTTTGCAAGGGGGTCGAGACAACAGGGTGAACTAGGATTGACGGAGCCAACATCCTAGAGTAGCCAATTGTGACAAGAGGCAGAGGAAAATGCCACGAAGACAAGATTGAGTAGAATCAAATTTCTCTCGTTTGACAATGAAACTATTAAGCTGTGGCTATACCGTTGCGAACAATTTTTCTAATTGGATCATACTTCTGAGAAGATGAAGGTGAATGTTGCTATTCTACATATGGGCGAACGAGTACAGGAATGGTTTCGCCTCAGGAATCGTAATAAAACATAAGTGGTTGATTGGCAAGAGTTCACGAAGGCTATTAAACAGAGGTTTGATGCAGAGATTTTTTATGATTCGATGGGAGATTTCAAGGATTTGAAGTAGACGGGAACAATACTAGATTATTTTTCCCAGTTTGATCATCATTCCAATTGAATCTCGTTACCATAGGAGTATCTGGTTGGATTTTTCATTAAAGGGTTGAAGACTGAGATTGGGGTCACAGTGAAACTGCATGAACCTGGCTCTCTGCATCAAGCCTACACATTAGCTCGGAAGCAAGAGGCAATACTGTTGTCAGCGGGAAATATGATGCTTAATCGAACCCATACAAGAAGGAACACGAGTAATAGGGGCAATTTTAACTCAACCGCAAAACCTTTACAACCAGCCGCCATTAACCGAAGTCCTAAAACAAAAGGAATCTTACCAACACCTTCTCCAATGTTCTGCACTCCGTCAATAAGATCCTTTAAGCCCTCAAAACCTATTAGTAGTAAGGATTTTGATCAGAAAAGAGTGAAGGGTCTTTGTTTCCGGTGCGACGAAAAATACAACTTGGGCCATAAATGCAAGAAATGGCATCTACAATTTTATGTAATCTCAAAAGAGGATGATAGTGGGAAAACTTCACCAGAACAAGAGGAGGAAGATAGTGAAAAAGGTTTCGGTGAAGAAGAATGTCCTATGATGTCTATGCAAGCTATGTTAGGATTATCTAGAGAGATAGAGTTTAAATAGATGAGGCTGGTGGGATGCATCAACGATGATGAATTCACATTTTGGATGACAATGGAACATGCATAATTTTGTCGACACTACTGTAGTGAGGAAAGGGGGTTGTGATCTCTAAGAAATATAACCATTTTTTTATCACAGTAGGTGGTGGACTATAGCTGGAATGCAGACAATGTTGTAAGAATTTCATCTAGACAATGCGGGGGACACAATTCACCGTGGACGTGTTGGTGTTGTCATTAGGGGGTGTGATGTCATCTTGGGAGTTCAGTGGCTAGTTGGGATTAATGGCGTATTATGTAATTTCAAAGATAGAACGATGACGTTTAACTGGGAAGGACATATAATAATGCTACAAGGGAACCCAGAAGGAAGATCTCGGTGATAGAATTTTGTCTTTTAATCAAGGTTTGGAATAGCAGTAGTCAATCCTCAGCGTCTTTGTCACTTTGCTTCACATAAAACAACAATAGATTCAATTGTTTCACAATTTTTAGGTATTTTTCCATACAATTATTTAATCTAATATGTTGCAATTCTAGGGTTAATTAATTGTGTTGATCAATTATAAAATTAATATGTAATTTCGTGCAATTAACCCTAATTGTGACTGCTAATTTTTGGGTAATTTCGAGATATATTAATTTTTATGGAATTTTGTTTTTGGTTTTGTTAATTATTTCTATGAAATTGTTTTTTTTGTTGTTGTTGATTTCTTTTAGTTTGGTGTCAAAGCGTATGGTAAGTTTGTTCAATTTGTTGTCTTCTTTTGAAAGCTCAAGAACTAAAAGGCAAACCATACTTATTCCTTTTCATTTTTTTCCGAACCTATTCAGTAGCTTTTTTCATGAAATTCATTAAGGGCTTTGATAGATCGTTAAATTCTAAATATAATGACATCAATTTCATTGAAAACGGATCAAAATCGAGCAAGATATAGCCATTTATCTAAATTGGGGTCACGAACCGAGTCGGGCAACCCGGATTGCTGGTTTTCGAGTGAGGAAGACGACACCCAACCCACTGGACGTTCCCCACCACGACGGAGGCACGTGCGACCGTCTCCGATAGTAGTTTTTCCCCAAATTTTTCCTGTTTGCTTTACTTGCCCAGCTCTATTTTATGGTATTTTTTGGAATGCTAGAAATTTTATTTTATTTTTTCAAAATTTAAAATTAATAAAAATATAATGTACTTTCTGAATTTTTTCTTGAAAATTTTTGAACTTATTTCTAGTAATATTTGGGCTTGTGGGGTCTTGTGTACTCTCAGTGTTATGTAGTTATGCACCAAAATTAATTTTGGATGTAATTTATGCATATAATGTTATATTATATGATTAATATGGTTAATTTTGTAATTGTGGTGCTAACTGAACCTATGGGAACAATATTGGGAAATGTTATTGGACTACTGTCATTCACTTTCTGTAATTGTGAGCTCGCCTATTGTGAAACCAATTATTACAAATTGCTATTGTGATGTTGTTATTGAGCATACATTAGATACTATGTTAATGATGCACTTACCCTATCGGTTTGTCTTTATAAATGTGGTTTCTAATGTTTTGTTTAATTCATTTAATTATGTCTTTAAAGTTTTCAATATCCTATCGATATTAGGTTTAGGGCATAGTTTAATGTTCTGGGTGATCTGTGTTGTAATTCGAGACCCTTAGGCAGGATTGCAATTGCATGAGAACCTAGTTGTGTTGTTTACCCAATTTTGCTAGTTCTTGATAAGTTTGCTAAATCTCATTACATTGTAACAATTTCCAGCTTTAAATTCTTTGATTAAGTTGAATGGGACCAATGATGAGGACTGGCTTGAATTCTTGAATCTTTTTTTGGCGATTTCTAATGTTGATGTCGCTCTCACTGAGGATGAGCCTGCACAACCCACTGTTAAGTCTTCCACTGCAGATAGAGCTGAATATGATAAGTGGGTTCGTTCTAATAAGGTCTGTTTGCTGACCATCAAGTACACAATACACAATGGAGAAGACTGTTAAAGAGAGCATCACTAAAACTGATAATGCCAAACAAAAATATCTAGTACAATATCTAGTAGTTGATTGTCTATTTTCTTCTGAACTTGCCCAATCTAAATCAGTATATATATTTAATTGTTCTTTGATCTCCTTTATTGAATAGTAGTCCTTTTCTTAGAGTACCTTTTAGATATCGTAGGATCTTATAGATTGCCTCCAACACTCACAGCAACACTCACGACAAGTATTCAATACCATTGTCAGCATGAAGGATTTGAATACTAGTTTGGAATTGATTCTTTTTGTAATCCTTACAGTGCACCCATCCAAAAGGGTGACAAACGCTCAAATAGCCAGTGTCTTCAAAATGATAAAGATAAGTCAGAGATGGAAAAGATCCCATATGCTTCTATTGTTAGTAGTCTTATGTATGCTCAAGTTTGTACACATCCTGATATTTCGTTTGTTGTTATTGTACTTGGGAGATACTTGAGCAACCCTAGTGTGGGTCATTAGCAAGTTGTAAAACGAGTTCTGAGGTACCTTCAAGGTACTAAAGATTACATGCTCACTTACAGGATGTCTGATCACCTTGAGGTGATAGGTTATTCTGATTCTGATTATGGTGGCTTCCCTGATGATCTCAAATCCACATCAGGATATATCTTTATGCTTACTAGAGGAGCTGTATCTTAGAAAAGTGTTAAACAAATAGTTACAGCAACTTCAACTATGGAGGTAGAGTATGTGGCTTGTTACGAAGCTACTTGACAGGCAATATGGTTGCAGAATTTCATTTTTGAGCTTCATCTCGTGGAGATGTTTCCAGAGCTCTAACCATAAACTGTGATAACTCTGCTGTGGTGGGCTTCTCTCAAATATGCAAGAACTTCAAGCATTCAAAGCATTTTGATACTAAATATATGTTTGTTAGAGAGAAGGTTAAGGAGTTTTAGACTCGTATAGAGCATATACCCACCGATCTTATGATAGCAGA
>JANSVA010000002.1:12618452-12653023 GCA_025504915.1 Erythroxylum reticulatum | reverse complement strand
GCTTTTTAAAATTTTAGATCGTAAAAATATTATTTATTTTGGAAAAATAGTTCATGAAACTCCTATACAAATAAATCAATGTAATGGACATATTCAAATTAAATTAATTGTCCAAAACCAAATCTCTCGACAATTACAAAAAATTCCATTAGACAAAAGAATCAAAATAGGATATATTCATCTATCAACTATTCAAATTTTATTAAAATCCACTTTTCAAGAAGGAATTGATTCCCCTATTAGAATGGCTATTTTAGATGAACGAATGACAAATTTAAATGATCAAATTATTGGAATTATGAATGGAAATTTAGCCTATGGAAAAATAAAATTCAACACTCGAATTAAATTAGGAATACCTTTAATCTCACAAAATTTAGATCAAACAATTACACTTGCTTATAAATTTTATAATGAAAATCCAGTGATCTCTAAACAATTTTCTTTTTCTATTACTTATCGAATTAGTTATGCTTTAACAAATTCTAATCATAGTATTGATTTTAAACATTTAGAAACAATTGTTGTAGATCAATTATTTAGAGAAGCTACAAAAGTAGGAACGAATTTTATAACAAACCTACGACCTTTACCAGCCATACAATATCCTTTTCCATCAAACCCTTCTATAAATTGAAGACATTCTTTTTCAAATACATCATCTTCTTCAAACCTATTACAAAGAACCCAATCATTAAAAATAAAAAAACCCATTCAATTTTTTAAACCTGAAAATAATGCTACTGAACAAACCAATGTTAAAATCACTAATCCAATTATTTCAGCCCCTTCGGTTATAGAAACATCTATAAAAATTGATGATTTAAAAAATAAAATTACTGAATTAACTCATTATTTAAAAAATACATTATGACAACTAGTATGACCCAATATTTAAAAGAAATTAAAGATCAAAATCAACAGTTACAAAATCAATTAATTAAGATAATACAAAATCAAAATCAAATTATACATTTAATAAACAAATTCCACAAAGAAACCATTATAATTCAATCACAAATAGATCCGCTCCTCACATTGGTATATACATACATATATATATATATGCCCACTCTCTTTAGATGTTCGAAGTTTTTAGACAGATATATAGCATTACACGTATCTCGTTTGGCAGAAAAACCAGTAGCTTCTACTTCTCATCTCTCATCTGGTCTTTTGGTTCTTTTGTTCTCATATTGTTCGGTTCTTTTTTTTAATTTCCTTGGAGACAGTTTCTACTCTACCCTTTGAAGTGCATCGAAATTGTTGAAGGAGGCATTAACCTTAGGGTCAGATCTCGTTATCCTGTTGCACTATAAAGGGAAAATTTTTGACTTAAGGCATTGATTTTTTACAGCTCCTTGCATTTTTTAATAAGTTGTTTCAATTTAATTATTATTCCTATTTTCCCTAACATCTCCCACTCTTGATCACTGAGAGGGAGCTAAAACTTTTCAATCTGGGCCTTTATATCAGTTGGCTTTTTCTTGGGGAAATATCCCCCTTTCCTTACTATCAACAACTAGGCAACAAAACTTTTGGAAAGATAAATAACTAAATAAGTGTTGCAATCTGAAGACAACCTAATTTTATTCAAATTTTTGATTGAAGCCACATAAAATGAGATAAAGTAGGTCCTTGCATCTCAACACTTTTCCTATCTTCTTACAATTTTGTATACTAGGTATATGTTTGGACAAAATTAAACATAGGCATATTCTATAATATGCCTACTATTGACTAAAAATAAGTTTGAGTCTCTTGGCAAGTTAAGTAAGCAAGCCTGTATGTATGGATGAAACAATGACTCTAAGGAAAAGAATTAGTTTAACTAGATTACCTTTTAATATTACTACTACTATTATTACTACTCCTACTACTATTCTTCCTCCTCCTTCTACCACTACGACTACTACCGCTATGACTATTATTATTATTATTGTTGTTGTTGTTGTTGTTGTTATTATTATTAAGTATTTATTTTATTTTTTATTAGGGTTTTTTAGAAATAGTTTCTCTACTAATTAAGGATAAAGTAACGTACTAATTGTCCTTTTCAACATATCATCGAAACTTTCACTGCGTTGTTGTTATTATTGTTGTTTAAATGATGATAATGAAGAGACTCATTTTAATAACAAAGAATTCGCACCAAATAAAAATTAGGATCAATGTAATTTGAGTGGATATATATCGAATTAAAATTTTCATATATTTTTTTCTTTTAATTTCACTTATATGTAATTTTGATATATATGTTAAATTATAAACATGCTATATAAAATTTAGCTGTAGTCGTATTTATTTTAAGTTTCACTTTTACTTTATCGTTTCTTCTGTACGAACACTTGTTTTTATGCTTATGAACTTTTATTGTTTTTACCCTATTATGTTTTGGTGTAATCAATTATTACATTTTAAATACTATGTATTATTAATTGTACTTATTGTTTATACAAGAAATATGTGAAAATTACATTAATAAGAATAAATAAATAATTGTTGTATCAAAATTATATTATTATAAAAATTTTGAGCACATGATTGAAATAAATTAAAAAAGTATATAACTTAATATATTAAGAGATTTTTATAATTTTACAAAATTTAAGAATTATTTATAATTTTAAAAAATTACCAAAATGATTGTGCCAATATTATATAATAACAGAACCAAATTTGATCAGGTTCGGAATAATATTCATAATATTGGTGTTGTTGATATCAAAATTGATACGATAACAAGAGATTAACGGCAGATACCAAAATCTATATTAGATTATTAGGTAAAAATATAAATTTAAAAAATTAAGAGATTGAATTGAAAGCAAAAATATATCATTCTCCCTCCTCCGCACGGTTTAAACCCCTCACGAGTCAATCACAGCTGTCACCGCCCGCCATCACCGCCACGAAGCTGTGAGTCCCCCATCGTCGAAGATACGGCCGTCGAGCCTCGCCAGTCGCCCTCGTTGTTTCTCCCATTGTTTTTTGGCCTGTCACCGCCGTCAATCCATCTGATCCGCGTCGGGCTGTCACCGCCACGATGCATAGCCAGTCGCCCCTCCTCCTCCGTTGCAAATAACACGTGATTCACGGTATACTCATTTAAAGTTTTCTTCTACGTTGGTTCTTAACCAAAGATGATTCAGAGACGAGTTTATACAAAGATGAGTTTTTAGAAGTGCAAAAAACGTGATTCAAATGCTTATTGTATCATTATATGCAATTCTTCCCTGATCAAATTTGCTTTTTCAATGAAATTGCTCGCCACTGCTAATTGTCTGCAATTTTGTTCATTAACTAAGTATTTTCAAAGTGCAAATCGTCTGTCTTAGTTTCTGATTATGTTGAGTTCTATTGAAGTTTGAGTTTTAGTTTGCGTCTATGGAGGGAGTTTTACGTGTCTTTCCTGGAGTTCTCTTCAAGTTTGAGTTTTCGTTTGCATCTATGGAAGGAGTTTTATTTCTCTTTCCTGGAGTTCTATTGAAGTTTGAAACTCCCTCCATATTGTCATGCTGAATCTGCCCGTCTTCTCTATGCATAACGCGTTATGCGTTCACTTGCCCTTCAACATCAATACATCATTCACAATTCCAAAATTTGAGTTTCATTTTTTAACTGTATTTATATATATACATGTCTTCATTTGAGGTTTTAAATAATGGGTTCCAGTGATCAATTGCAGAACTGATGATGTAAACATATCACTGTAATTAGAATTTGTGATTCTGCAAATAAAAAGAGTTTTGATAATAATTAGAAAGTAATTTGACTCTTAATTTGTAATTTTAAAATATAATTTAAAATTTTATTCGATATGAACACTATATCATACCAGTATCAGTAACAGCACCAAAATTGTTTCCAGTTTAGGTGGAGTTTGAATTCAATCAAATTGTTATTGTATAAAAGTCGAGCATGTTAGGCTCCACGTTATTATTGTTTTTTTTTTTTTTGTATATCAAAAGTTAATTCAATTTGTTTGCGGTGGTTTTGGGCCATCAATTGCTCCAGTATGGACTCGATCCAATTAATTGTACAGACCGACCCAAAGAGATCCTTTCTATTTTAGAGTAGTGTTCATGTGGAGAATTTACAAGCTCCATCCTACGACGCCCTTCGGCGGCCAATTTTGTACTTTCCTTTTTGTTTCCAAGAACGGGGCGTTAAATCACGGATCGGCCGCTGATCCTTTCCTTCTCTCTCTCCCTACAGGATCTTCCTTGTCGTTTTAAACATTCCCTGCTCTCGCTTCCACTTTAAGCACCTGTAGATCCAGGCCTGTTTCCTGGACTCTTCTCCGACTTCGGCAAGAAAGCGAGAGATTCGCCAACTAAGGACTACATCTCCGACCAGAAGATAACAATCTCTACTTGAAGTGAATCTGGAGTGGTTCGTAACGTGTTAATTCGGTTCGAGTCTTAAGAGCAGCTCAGACACGGAGACCGTTGCATCTATATTGATCGGAACTCTGAAAACCATTATTGCGTTTTCACCCTACAAGAGGAATAAAGTAGTGGGGAATAATGATCACGGAAAAGCAGAAAAAGAGTGCAACTCCTCAAATTTTTCAACTGAATAAGGCCTTCAAAGTGGTAATTTACTTCTTCTCCTCTCCTACGTGTTTACTTGCCTTCGTCTCTTATCTTTCTCAACTTTGGGTGTTGCTTGCTGTTTTGCTTAAATGTGATTTTCGTTGCTTTTTTTCTTTGAAATTTTAGTTCTTGGAAATTGTTTGTTGGGTTGGACTTGGTTGAATAAAATTGAAGAGATCTGTTACCTTCCAGCGATTATCGTCCATCCTGCACAATGTTTACGTGCCGCGCCGACTATCAAGTTTTTGAGTGAGAAGTAACAAAACCTAGGCTTTGGGTACAAGCTATTTTGTTAGTGTATACTTTTAAGTATTAATTTTTAATGGATACAGATAAACGCAACAATTTATGACAGTCTGTTAACTTTCCAGCTGACTAATCCTAAGCTTACGGTAATTCTAGTAGAATACAAGTACTAAGATTGTCTGCATCAGTTGTATTTTGGAAGATTGGTTTTGTATGTATATGGTAACTATGAATCTTGAAGCTACTAAAAGAGATGAAATTCCCCTCGTTTTTGAGCCCTACTTGTGTGTAAGTTGTCAATTTGCCCTCTCTGATAATATATGTTGCCCTTTTTTAACGCTCGAAATTTCTGACATGCAGGCGGAACAATGGGTTAAGAACATGAGTCATTGTGTAGAAGATGAAGATACAAAATTAGAACCCGAAGGTCGACACTCTAGGTCAGTATGCTATCTCTGCATCCTCCCTGTGTCATTTTGATCTGCTTTTACCAGAATCTTTCTTGTGCCTTTATAGACTCGGGCTCGGTGCAAAAGTTATGCGCCAAATGCAAATTCCTTCAAATGATCCAGTTGAATGGAAGCTACGTGCCAAATTAGAAGCTGAAAAAAGAAAAGCTGCTCAAAATACTGAGTCCAATCCATCGGCAGGAGACATAAACAATAGTGATGACAATTGTAGTGACGATGATTTAGAGAGCAGAACTAGTGTATTTGTGAAGAAGAGAGCTGGTCCTTTTGCTCCACCGTCTGTAGCGGTAAAGAAGAAGCGGAAGTAATTATTGTCCTCATACCATCATTATGGTTATTGTCTATGAAATCGTTACGCTGGGCGGTGATGTTGATATTGTTTTATGGCTTCTTTGACTGAGGATGTATACAAGGTATTTAGGTCTTTGTTCTGTACAACCGAGTTACATGGCGTAGAAGGTTAACTAGAAATTTTCTTGTTTGTCTATGAAGTCTTGTTAGCCTCGTTATTTGTTGAACCTTTAACCTTCTGCTTACTAAATGCGAACTTAGATGATAAATGCATAGATGATGTTGTTCACAAATGATGCATTCCATTTCGAATAAGAAAATGTGTTGGCAAAAAATACAACGTGAAAGTTTGAAAATGAGAGCTGAAGTTTGTTATCTGTGTGGCCTGCAAGATCTCCAAGACTGTTGCTGCTATGGTTCTAGCTGCACTTTTTGGAATTCGTTCTCTTTTTAAGGCGCAAGCATCAATGCACAGGGCATCTATGAACTAATGCATTCCACCCGTTACGTCGTGGCCTTTTCCCTCAAAGAACGCACTTGGTCTCCTTGTTGTAGACAAAAGAAACCTTACGTAGCATGATTCTCCCCAGCTTTGCTTCAATGATGCAAGAAATCTAATCCCCTCCCACAGGGTCAAGCCCCCTGGTAAACTTGAAAGGGAAGAAAAGAAAAACAGTAATACCGTAACATCTCATACTCTGTGTTAGTTATTACTTGTAAGAGTTTTTTTATCAAACCCAGCTGCAAATGAGATGAAATATTCTGACAAGATTTAGGGCAAGTTAAGTTTTGATCTTTCTGTAGGTTTCCTCCAGATAAATCCACTTATCACAAGGGTTGAAACAGAGAATTATATGGACTCAAATCACTGCTATGGTTTAATGACGCAAGGTTTCGTTTTTACATAAGTAATCAAGTTTTATTTGAAATAGGCGGACTAACTCCTAAGTTAATACAACTCTTTGCTCAGTTTAACACTGTTTAACCCTATCTCCATTTTTAGCTGATGTAACAGCAAGCTGAGCTGGAGCAAATAAATTTCCCTGATATACCAATATATATATGAAACAAAGGAAAATGCAGGCTTGTGAATTGGGAACATGATGAGGCCTAATTTAATTTAGTTTAGGTAAAAAAAAAAGTGCATCAGTGTTACTATTACCAAAAGATGAGGAATCTGTTATTTCCCTCTCATCCATACATTGATGATGATGCTCAATTCAAGATATATGTGGTCCATGTCAGTGGATTTATGAATAGGTTGTTTTGTATTGAGCCCAATAAAGCCACAACAGTATGATACAAAACCCCAAAAGTAGGAAAAGCTAGTGGACCATATGAATATGATTCCGGGAAGCCCCCACCGTCCGAAATGTCACTTGAAATTCCAGCAAGCAATCTGTGGCCTTACAAAGATAAAAAATAAAAAATAACAAACTGTTATTAATCAAATCTTAATTAAACAGCACATTATTATTAGTAGTAAAACAACCCCTCAAAGGCCAATCCCCGTTAAAAAAAGTTGGGAAAATGCTTCCTAGAAGGGTTGCAGCTGGAGGATGAGGGGACAGACAGGCAAGTGATATGAAAAGGGATTTTGGTATTTTCTTTTCTCATGCTTCACTCTTCCATCCTACTACTTTTTCATATTCTTCCATGGAAAAGCTTTTAGATAGATATACTTTTTCTCTTAATGGAATATATCCTTCATTATTATTATTTGAAAAGAAATAGAGAGGAATTGAAGTGGAAGATGCAATAAGTAGATACAGCTCCTGCCAACGCCAACCACTTGAACGTGGAGTGGGACCAAAGCCATAAAAAACCCACATTCTACAAGGCAGGCAGGCAAAGCTTAGCAGCCCAAGAATCCATCGCCCCATACATGCACTTGTCCCAGTGCAGTACAGTAGTATCATTTTTCTTTTTTTTCTTTTAATTATTTCCCATTCTCCAACAGCAGTACACTTCTAAGGCAAAAGCTGAAACACATGTAACTTGCACTGTTTTCTTTTGCTGTCTTGGTCCTAACAACTGAAACACACATCTTGTGCTTATGCCATATACTTAACACACAACTCAAACAAAGCTTGATGTTAGTACTAAGCTCACCAAAAACACCACTTTTAAAGTGACTTGATTAGTGCATTCTCTCTCTCATTAAAACCAGACCAATCTTTGCCTTGAGGATCCCCCTCACAGACGGTGCCCCCTTTTCTCAACACAACATAATCCACACAGGCACTGAGACGGTGACACACACTCATACATAGATAATACGCATACTTATGGTTGAGGCACAACCTGATCTGTGTCCCATGTGCCTTTTCTCTGCCCAGGCTCACGTTTAAGCTTCTGGGTCTGAAGAAGAAGCAGTACTGCTCGGCGGTTTTTAAGTCTTAGTCCAAAGTTGGGGTGGGTGACGGCGGATGAGATGAAAAGCGCTGATACTGGGGGACTTGTGGCAAGGAACTGAAATGGCTGATGGCATAGGGGTAATGGCAATGAGGTCTCCATTTACAGTATCGCAGTGGCAAGAACTGGAACACCAAGCTTTGATCTTTAAGTACATGATTGCGGGTCTCCCTGTGCCACCTGAACTTCTTCTCCCCGTTCAGAAGAGTTTTGAGTCCATTTCTAATAGATTCTTCAACCATCCCACTGGTATAGTGTATATATAGTGTGCACATTTCATTTTCATGGGCATGTGCTCTGTGGTGTTGGTTGATTTTTTTTTTCCCTTTTTTCATCATTTGCGCTGTTTAGATTTGTGAATCTTGTTTAACTCCACCGTATCTCCGTATTTTGCAACAAATCTGCGTTTATGTTCTATGATTATTGATTACTTTTCCTTTCTTTAGCTATATGGCCATTTTGTGTGATTTCATTATTTTCTCCTCCCTTGGCTTTTGTTTCTTATTAGGTTTTGCATACTTTTTGAACTTTTCTTCCAAAAGTTTTCAATTTAAGGGATACAGTTTTAAGTTTTTAATGCCTTTTCAATCTGAAAGAAATAGTCTGGAAATGGTCTTCTATGTCACAAATTTGGTCGGCTTCGAATACAAGATTCCGTTTTTGTTGGTGGGTTAGGCCTTGCTGCATCAATTAAACGAGGTCTCATGTTAGTTTTTAACAATTCTGGAAAAATCTTTGAAATTGAACATTTTCGCCTACTTTTGTATTTTGATACAACCACATCACCATTGTTTTTTTCAATCTTTTCCTTTTTGGATTTTATGATTGTTTATATGAGAAGATTTGTTTGTTCAGGGGATTTGATTTCTTTTTATTTAGTATTTCTTTGGTGACCCACATGATCTTGTTTAAAAACTTGGTGATGAAGTGCCTTTGTGACTTCTGCTGTACTTTGTCTATGCCACACTGACATTGTGGATTCTAAACGTTAATAGAACTACTGATGGTTAAGGTTAGGATCTTTCATAGAATAGTGAACTCTCATGTTCTCACTGTCCCTGATCTGTATATTAAATAAAATCTATTCTATGCCTGCCATGCTCTTGATAATCAAACAGAGATCTTTTACGTTTGTGTGTCTCATTTTGAGCCTAATGTTTCAGTGGGTTATTACTCCTTGTATGGAAAGAAAGTGGATCCAGAACCAGGGAGATGCAGGAGAACTGATGGCAAAAAATGGAGGTGTTCAAAAGATGCCTATCCAGACTCAAAGTATTGTGAGCGCCACATGCACCGTGGCCGCAACCGTTCAAGAAAGCCTGTGGAATCACACACCGTGACGCAATCGTCATCACTGACTATCACTGATAGCAGCAGTGGAACCAGAAACTTTCAGAACCTTCCATCACATGACTTTGGTAATCCTCAGGGTACCGTTGCTGGAACTAACCAATCCCATTATCAGATGGACTCCATCCCTTATGCAATACCAAGCAGGTATAGCTTAGTTTGCTGTTAATTGCGGGCAAATGCTGTCCTGCAACTTCATTTCATACTACTAGTACAAAAACCTGGTATATTTGCTATTTGAAATATCTTTTTATTGTATTAATTAGAACATATTTGGGTTCTTCCTATGGTGGGAAAATTTCTCTTCCATGAACTAAAATTTGATTGTGAAATATTGTAAAAAGCTCTCAAATTTCTGTTAAGCTCTGATCCTGGGCCCTTCTGTCTCCAGGAGTTGAGAGATATACAAAACCTGTCAAAAGCCATGTTTATTTGTTTGTCAGTCTATGTCTTTTAGTCTGGTACTATGCATAAGCTTTTCTCCTTACAAACAACCGTCTGACTGCCATTAGAATTTAACTCCAGCTTGTCAATGGGTGCAATATCATCAAAAAGTTTAGCGTGGAGGTTGCAGATATTTTAGTTCCTTAACTGTGGGGACTGTTGATAGAAAGTAAACTGTCAGGTTCTAGTAAATACTATTAAAATAATTATATCACATCTCAGGCTATGTCTGAAAGACTACTATAAAAATGGATTCCTTTGTACAGAAACTTAAGATATGGACGCATGTGTAACCATACTCTAACTTAACGCATTCCATTTCTATCCTATCCTTTTTGCCTGAAGTTGCTTGGTGAAATAACATTGTAGAGGCCTCATTTCACCTTTTTGATTGTTTCCAAATCTGTTTGTTGATTGGTCCATCGGTTATCTGCAATACAGGTACGGGGATGTTGCTTTTAGTTTTCTCCTTGGTTCAGGTTTCTGGGCCCTGATGTCTATGTTAGTTGTCATCAGAATGCATTGTGTTCACAGAGCCTTTTACAGTCTTTTCCGGGCCCTGCTTGTTTCCTTTGGTTTTGCTGATAAAATTCCTTTCCTGACAAGCTTTCTAAAGTGTTTATTATATGTCAACTAGTGGCATTATTTTTGGTGCTTTGAACTGTCTTCAAAAGGTTATAATATCCTCTGTGCTTCCTTTTGATCACATATCTCTTAGATATTTATGCAGTAGACAAGCCCCAGGAAAGAAAAACTAGGTCCAACAATGTTGTTAAGTGTATGACTTCTACGCTTTACTGTGTGTTCACTACATACCATAACACTAGCTCCTTGGCTAAGTCTCTGGTAATCCAACTCTTAAATGGTTGGAGGAAAATAGACTTCCAATTGCCTACATGTTTCTTTCACAATCCTGTACCTTATAAATAATAAATTTCCAAGTTATTATCCTATTAGGCATCAAAATGCCTAGGTACTTATCCTTTTACCAGTTTAGCTGATAAAAACATATGTTTCCATGTTTTATCTGGAGAAATATAACATTTCTTTGATTTGAAGAGAGAGTTGCAGCATCTGGAGATTGTTTAGGGATTTATTTATTTCTCTGGAGGCGCAATCCTGAGGTGTATTGAATGTATTCTGACAATAATAACTCCTCTGCGTATACTCTGAATGTGGATTGAAAAGGTTGGAAGTCTGATGTAGATACATCAGACAGTCATTGGAAGATGTGTGGGAGTATAAAAGTGTTGCAGTTTCATAATATCAAATATGAAGAAAACAAAAGTGATTCAATTTATCAAATTTTGTCATAATCTTATTTGGTGGCAGTTCTCATCTTCTCCTTGATTTTGTTGAGAAATCTGTTTAGAATTTTACTTCTGTAGCTTCCACTCTACTACTCTGTTATGTGATTGAGGCTTGGTATTGAAACAATATGGTCGCAATTACTGGAGAACAGGTATGTTCAAGGTCTTAAGCATGGGGTTGGTGAACATAGCTTCTTCTCGGGAGGTTCAGGAAGCAACAAAGGTCTCCATATGGAGTCGCAGCTACAAAAAGCATGGCCTCTGATGCAGTCCAGGGTTTCATCTTTGCCAGTGTCGAAATCAACTGACAACTCAACGCCGGAAGTGCAAGGTGGTTATAGCCAGCGTTCATTTTTGGGTACTGAATTTGCAACTGGGGAGCCTGTGACTGTGAGGCAAGATGGTCAGCCTCTTCGACCCTTCTTTGATGAGTGGCCAAAAACTCGGGACTCGTGGTTGAGTCTTGAAGATGATAGGTCCAATCAAGCCTCATTCTCAACAACCCAGCTCTCCATATCCATTCCCATGACTTCATCCGACTTCTCCACACCAAGTTCAAGATCTCTACAGGGTGAGTATTCTAAATCCTGATCATCATTTTTGAGTGTAGATCTGTTATCTAATTCTTGTTTCTACAATAACACTGCAGATAACTGAGAAAGAGCAGAGAGCCGGGGCCTCTGATGTTGTTGAAGTTTCTGCAAGACTCAGTGTCTGTGTGACATGTTTTATATTCCTTCAATGGCTATGTTGTTGTCTGTGTTATGTGTTTTAGTCTGGAATAAAACAAACTCAGGAAGGTAGTTGGAGGGTGTGGATTTTGCAGGACCAAAGGGTAACATGACTTGTGATTGATTACACCTATGTATGCTAAATAAGATTAGCTCCTGGCTGTTGGGAGCATGTATGATATCTCTACTTCGTAGTTGCTTGGATATGAATGCCGCCTTTTTACTGTCTTGTTATTTCTTTGTAAGAATTATAAAACCACCACGATTTATGTGCACAGGCCATTATTAAGCACAAACGTACATCTAATTAAGAGCATTATTGTTGTTCACTCGTCAATTACTTTATGCATTGCATATAATTTGTAAATATTATGTTTCGGCTGTTCTTTTAAAGAAATATACAACTGTAAATAAATGGCTGTTTTGTAATTTATTGAACTCATGATTTTGTTTTTACTTTCTAAAAGTTAAAAGACAAGAATAGATCAGGGAATACAATTTGTTGAATGTATTGATCATTCTAGAGTTGAAATATGAGATACAAAAACCAAAAAGAAACAGATGTGGCGTGGTGGTAGGAGCTTTTGCTTTTGTCCCGTAAATGAGCTTGTTCCAATTCACCACGCTCATCTGGTCATTCAAATAAACTTGAGCTTGAGGCTGAAATTCTTCGATATAGAATTGACCAACAGTCAGTAAAAGCAAAAGGATGGCATTGGCGATTTGGTGGGTGGCAGTAAAAAGTAAAACTGAAGGAAGCTAGTAAGTGCCACATCCTGGTAAATGCGTTCTTGATTTCTAGCATGCCGCCAGTAAAACTGTCCTTGGCCTAGGCATTGTTTGTCATGTCAAAGAAGATTCAATTTCAGCTACCAATTCTCTCTCTCTCTCTCTCTATATATATATATATATATAATATAAAAGTATACATCCACGATTGAGAATATTATTTTTGAATATAGTTTTTTTAAATTTATAAAATGATTATTTATTTTTTTTGTGATTGAAATTTAACTCTTTATTATGAAAAATATCTTAAAATTTATTTCCAATTTTCAACGTTAGTCTAATATTTTAACTTTTATTTTTCCGATATAACTTAATACAAATATTTAATATATTAATATTATTTTTTGTTTGGTATGGGCGCACTAGAATCTGTTCCAAGTATTCTAATTTCAATACCGTTGTTCAGGGTTGGACATTAAAACAAATGCTCCCGAGCTGGCACCACATATATTTTTTGTTTGTGGCCCCTGAGGAGGAGGGAAAGCACAAATGAAACCAAAATTCACACACAGATAAGACTTTCAAGTGCTTGATTCCTCCAATTACAACGTTTTAAAACTATACTTTAGAAACTTTTATTCCTTGCTAGATGCATATGTATATGGACAATGCGGAATATGTGCATCTTTCCATGACCAAACTTAACATTTTTACTTTCTCCAAAGTACAAGTGAAATGTCGATACCATGCCCCATAGGTAAAATTGGCAACAATCAATACACGCATGTACAATCACCTGAAAAGTCATTACAAAACTGCAAGACTGCTTTTCGCCTTATTCAGTTTGCGGTTCTTATACTACAACCGATGCAATGATACTTGGTGTATCACCATTGCATATGGGTGTATCACTTTGAACTCAAACAAAGCCACCTTCGTGTGTAATGACCACACTGATATTACTTCCAACCTTACTCCCATTCATCCCACCCACTCCCCGAATACAAAACCAACAAGAATATCGGTAAAAGAAATGGTCCTCTCGAAAAGGATAAGGAAAAGAGGACAGCGTAGCAATTTTGGTTGCATTATGCATCATCAAACACTTAAAAAGCATGACAGCTACAGGCACAGAGTATTTCAATTTTATTACAGAAGCACAATAATTATAAAGATCCAGCTTAAGTGAATATAAGCTCTGACACAACATTGATATCTCTCACACAAATAACAATACTGAAAGCACATTGTTCCCATTTGCGAACGGAAAAATTCAATTCAACAGGCATAACTCAATCTGTTATCAAATCATCCATACTATAACTAGTAAGCAATCACTCATTCCTTCCATGATGACGTTTCTTGCTTCTGGTTTCAAAACGCTTTGCTCCTCTCCCAACCCTTGAATCATCAGATTCATTGGCATCAGAACCAGATGCTGAACCTGCTTTCCTGCTCTTCCGTTTCTGCTGTCTGTCAGAGTCTTCAGTCGAACTTGAATCTGATTCATCGGAATAGTGATTGCTTCTTCTCCTTCTCTTCTCCCTCCTACTCTTCCTCTTATGACTTTGATGCTTCTCCCCTTCATCTGAGGAATCGTCCCTCTCCCTCCTACTCTTCCTTTTATGACGTCGATGATCCTCATCTTCATCTGAGGACTCATCCCTCTCCCTCCTCCTCCTCCTCCTCCTTGTCCTCCTACCTTCGTCCTCCTCCTCTGATTCACTACTTTCCCTCTTCTTACTCCCCCTTTTCTTCGACCTTCCCCTCTTCTTTCTCTCACCAGAATCTGAATCTGAATCATCATTGTCCAAATCCACCCTGTTCTTTTTAGATGACCCAGACTTACTACTATTCTTCTTACCATACCTTTCAGCAATAATCCTCTCAATCTCAGAATCAACTTCAGAATCAGAAGTTTCACTCTCTTCCTCCTCCTCCTCACTCTCCTCTTTACTTCCAACTGCACTCTTCCCATTGTTCTTTATTTTATCTAAGCCGGACAAAACTGCAGCCTGAACAGCTTCTGCATCTTTGCTCTTAATATCATCCTTAACACTCAGAAAGTTTCTACATTGGAAAGAAAGGTGGCCAACACGCCCACACTTCTTGCATGCACCACGAGCCTCATCAGTAGCAGAGCCAGTGATGCGGGCAAGGGCCAATAGGCCCTGGAAACTCTGGTACGCATTCTCAGCGTCAGGTTCAGCAGTGGATGACTTCTGTTGGGATGAACTTTTGGAATCATCCTTGGTGGGAGCATATGGATCATACCCAATTGCGCTTTGCCATATTCCGTGCGTCTGGAGAGCAGCGCTACTGTGAACCCTATTGTTCGCAGGCATGCGAACCCTTCCCGCTGTAGCCGGCATCTTGAACAACAATAATCAAACTGAAACCCAAAAGCCAATGCCGATAAGAAATTATCCAAAACGAACTAAACGGTTAAAACTTCATTCACAACAAAAAGAATTAAACTCTTTTGTCCAAACCATTCTATATTCACCCAAACAAATCTGGTCAATAACCATGAACCGGGGTTTTATCAAGCTTCGAATAAATCCAAACAGATCCCCCCTAAAAGAATTCAATCCATCTCGATGATGATGCCAAATTAAAGAGCAAGTCAATAGACTTCAATTCAGGAACCAAAATCTAGGGTTTCGGCGTCGTATGTGAAAGAGAGAAAAATAACAGTACAATTCAAGCGGCAATAGATTGAAACAAAATCAAACGTAACAGGTACAAAAGAGACCAGAAAGTAATTACCCAAAAACACGATATGCAAAATCAACACCACGTTAAATCCAGAAGACCAAAGACAAAACGGGGTTTCCAACAACGGGAAAAGCAAAGAAACAGTATATATGGATGTTTTTAAACCTATGCTTCACCTGCTTGTATTAAGAATCGGCAATCGACGACGGTTGATCGACAGGGAGAAAACGGCAGAGAGAATGAAGGGAACAGCCAAAAGTTAAAAAAAGTAATCGGCTTATCAACTACTTAATAGCTTTTAAGAGAGACTATATCGGTGAGGACTGAGGAGGGCACCAAACGGTTTGTTTCGCCTTTATTGTCAAAACTTGTAATACGACACAAAAAAGGTTTTCCACAGAACACATGGACTTCCTCGCCCTCTATTGTATGCTGACGTATTACATACTACTTTATCACATGGTTTACGGTTGTTGCGGAATTATACTTCCATTTGGATTTAGGATTTCTGTCCAATTGGATCTCTGAAAACGACGTCTTTTTGTTGTATTGGCTGCAAATATTTTATAATTATATTAAATTCTTATTAAAAAATTCACTGTTATAGATATATATATATACAACCGATTCATTCATATACATCTATTCAGAGGGAAACATAACCAAACTCTATATATTAGCCCAACAGCCGATCAAGGTTCTTTAAGAGACTAAAGAGTGATCAGAATCCACATTCTCCAAGTATGTGAATTAGCAAACCAAGCCATGAGTATTGTGTTTGTGCAGCAAGAAGCTCTCTAGCTTCAGCTTCTACCTTTCTCCACCTCCCCTGTTGAGGGTATATACAACCAGAGTCATGCCTGGCGGCTTTATTCATGAATTCTATTATTCGCCACACTCACAGCCACTACCGCCTCCGCCCCCAATGACACGTTTAATGACGCCACCACCTTCCCACGACAGAGAGAAACAGAGGGAGATGGTAACTATCTGTGGACTCGTCACGGTGATAATAATATGCAGCATTTTCATGTTGTGGGGTGGTCGCAGAAGAGAGGGCGTAGCAGGAAATCGTGACGTTGAAAGTGGGACGGGGGTTGCAGGCCAAGAACAAGCATCGTCTGTGTCGGCTTCATGGGTACTACCGGCGATCTCGGTGAGGAGAATATCGGAGCCAGAGTGTGCAGTTTGCCTGGAGGCATTTGAGGAAGGTAATGAGTGCCTGGTAATTCCTGCTTGCAGTCACGTGTATCACAAATCATGCATCGACCAGTGGCTTGCCAATAACCGGCAATGCCCACTTTGTCGTGCCAGCGTTCATGGTTCCAAACAGGTAGATTAATTTTTCAACTATACACAGTTTATGAATTTCAGGAGTAAATGCAGTGATCTTTAATTGATTCCCTTATTTCTCTGCTGATTAAATTCTCTGCATCTGACTTGTTTAAATGATGAATTCTGAAATGTGCATAGTGATTGAATGGTTTCCAAAAAGACTGAACAAAAAAACACCATAACTAAGAAATTGTCACGTTGCATGCCTAATCAATTCGGTCTTTCCTTTTTGTTGTCGTGTCTCAATCGATAATCCTTAGGTGGGTTATATTTTAGCTAAAGATTCTTGGAGATGGCTTTTTCTGGATTGCGTGGTTTCCTATTGTCCTGAGAACTTCCCGATTTTTGGTGCGGAAATGTGTCGTTTACTTAATTTTATGTTCTTGGAAATTTGATTTACAATGCAAGTAAGCGCTCTTTCAATTATCTTTTTTTTTTAAAAATATTTATAACCAATACATGTTTTATTAGTAAAATTAACTAACTATTAACAATTCAAATTACCGATTAACATGAATATAGTTTCTTACTCCCAACACTACCGATTCTGAATACTGTGATCTTTCAAGGTTTCATTGAGGAAAGCGTTCAGTTATCTTTAGGGTATGAAATTACCTAGTAGGACTGATAAAGAATTGTAGATTAATAAGTTGATCGCCTCTTGCGGCTTGTAATATGTTAGCACTAAGAAGGTCTCTCTTTAATATGTCCAACATATTTGTAAAGCTGAGAATTGATGATCAAGGTGGTTGGTATAGGATTAGTCACCTAAATATAACTAAACTAGAGCTGCTGCACCAAGTTTTAATACGTGGCGCAACTCTTAACTTAATTACATATATCAAAATATAAATATATTATGTCTTTTTTTATAATAAATGTATAAGAATAAATTATTTTAAATTGAACAAATACTATATAAAAATTAATACAATTTTATTTAAGATTTTTACTCATTACTATGTATTAATTATAAGAGAGTTATTATATCTATATTTATTTACCTAATTTATTAGATTAATGGAAATTAAACTAACTATAATCATTTAGTTATGATGAATATGATTATGTTTAAAAAATTTAAATATCAATTTTTATTCTATATGTTTTTATATTATGTTGAAAATCTTTTCAAAATTTAAATTTTAATAATACTTTTTTTGTTTATAAGTTCTCACTTTGATGAGTTCTAAATATCATATTTACAAATTTGAACTCTTTCTCACATTCAATTATGTATTTTATTTATTCGAAAAATATTAATTTCCATTACTTTAAAAACACTTTTCTTAAGTGTCCTTAATTAATAAGTAAAAATGATAATTTTTAGATATAAATTATCATAAATAATAATTTTAATTATCCTTCAACGAATGTAAATCCTGTGATCATTATCAGAAAAAATAGACTTAATAGGAGACGCATTTTTGCTTTCAAGAAAAGAAAATCTCATTTTCCGAACAATCTTGAAGATATTGCTCAAAAGAGTTTTGAATTTCAATCTAAATAAAATTGGAATTCATATACTTAATTCCCCATCATAATAATAAATATTACAATTATGTAATCCAGTTTCAAGAAAAAAGAAGGTATAATAGTATTTTTCTATTTCGTCCAAATTTGAATATCCAGTTGCTACCATTTCCACCACCTAATTCTAGTACTAACCCTATAGCGGTAATATTAATCACTTGACATCTTTCCTTGTTGATAAAAAGTGATATTCACTTTCATCAATTTCGTTGATATTACACCAAGTACTTATATGCTGTTTTTCATCTGTTATTATCAAGACCAACATGTGGGGAACCAATCGACATACAAAAATTAACACAAAACTTCACGTACGAGAGGGTTTATCACCCATTTCAGTTCTTGAACGAACTACAACGACAATGATCACAGTGATCATGTTTAGAATTAAGAATGATAGAATAAGTATGATGAAGGAAACGTATTATGCGTTTGTTGTATTCATAGATAAGTTACATGGCCTTTTAATATACACTTTGTAATGTTGAAGATAAGCGTAAATAATACACAAGATAAGTATGTATAACAAATGAAAAGATTTGGATGAGAAACAGAACAATAGTAGTAGCTGAGATCAAATAAGTGCTATCATCACCCCTCAAACTCAAGGGGGTAGGAGATCGTGAGCTTGTCTCGAAATTAATGAAAGTTCGAAGAAGACAAAGCTTTAGTTGTAATGTCAGCAATCTGATCAGAAGAGGGAATGTGCTTGATAGAGAGAACTTTATCAGCATCCAGATCTCGAACAAAATGAATATCAATCTTAATGTGCTTAGTATGAGCATAAGATATTGAATCTGAAGTAAGGAATGTAGCACTAAGATTATCACACTAAAGGGTACGTGTGAGGTGATTTAAACCTAACTCACCTGGAAGGGTGGTGATCCAACGAAACTCGACAGAAGCAAGATCAATACTTATGTATTTAGCTTCAGTGCTTGGGTGAGCAATAGAAGGTTATTTCTTGCCACTCTAAGAGATGGGGTTATATCTAAGAAAGAGACAATAATAGGGATGTCAATTTTGACCTAGGTTGATTGGACCAAGGACTAAAATTGATTAGTAGAGAACAGGCCGGCCTGGCCTAGCTCCTGACCCGATTAGAACAAACGATGTTGTTTTATAATTTTTTATAAAAAGTAAAGATGGGTTGGGTCGAGTTGGGCCAGGAGCGGCCTGAGCCTGACCCGACCTATTGACATCCCTAGAGAGTAATTAGATGTAGAGTGATGATTGTTAAGACAATTGACCCAATTAACATCATAATAGACTTCTCAGGATAGGGAGGTAGATTTAGTTAAATGAATGCTATGAGAAAGGGTGAACCACGGGTAGTGTAGAATCCATTGTACCATAGACTAGTGAATGTCAGTGGGACACTATAAAAATTGGGAGATTCTATTGACAACAAATTAGATGTTAGATCAGGTAAGGAAAAAATATTGGAAAATATCAATAGTACTGCAGTACTCAATAAGATCAAATAGTGAAACACTGTGGATTTTAAAGAGAGTAAGAGTGTAGGTGATAAAGGTATGGTTAGGTTTGGATTTGTCAAAGTCTATGTGAAGAAGAAAATCTTAAGTGTATTGTGATTAAGTAAGAAAGAGCCAAAAGGAATGGTTTAAGCTTCAATTCCAAGGAAATAATGAAGTGGACCTAATTCTTTTATAGATAAGGTGAAGTTGAGATCATGTATAAGCGTGGAAATGAAAGAGACTGAAAAAACTTTGACCAAGATATCATCCACGTAAACTAAAAGAAAGGCATTGCAAGATGAGATTGTATAAATAAAAAAAGGGGTATCAAATCTGGAGAAGGTAATTTTGAGACCACTTAGCTTTTGACTCAAACAATGAAACAAAGCCTTAGAAGCTTATTTAAGACCCTTAGGCTTGGCATGAAGGCTCGAGCTTTGTCTGGCTTGAACTAACTCGGTCTTAACTCAACAGGCTCCACTTAGTGAACTTTGGGCTAGGCCTAGTTCTGGTTAGATTGTGGTTTGGTAAACTAAGCCCAAACTAATTCGAAACTTAACTCTTTATTATAAAGATTAAAATGACATCGTTTTACACTAAGTTTTATTAAGAACAAATGACTATAAGTGAAAGGATCCATCCCAGAGTTCCCTTTTTAGAGCCCAAGTGGAGCTCTCCCAGTGATCCCACTGTAGCCTTTCAATTGATGACTAACTCCATTGAAGGGTTTCCGTAAAGCCAAGTCGTTCAACAATTCAAAACTTTTTGTATTTTAAAAGTTAAAAGGGCAGAAAATAGTGGGAAACTTTTTTTAAATTTTGTTAAAAATAATGACAGTGCGACGACTGCATTTTGACTTTTCCAAAATTTTCAAAAGCCTTGCAAAATTTCAAAACACTTCTATATTCACACCAATTTCTCAACTATAAATTTTGGACTTCAAGTTCACTCACAAATATTCTCAAAAATACAATTATCAACATTTTAAAAACATCATTGAGGATCAAAGCCCTCATAGTTCATTACGAAAAAGATATTTACAATCCCACAATTATTTACAAAATCATACTTTTAAACCCTTTACAAAATAATTTAAAACATATATATAAGCAACTAAGCCGATTTCAAGCAAACACATACATAGAAAAGATAAGGCTAGCATAGTAGCACTTGATGATACAACTAATCCTTTGGCAGAGTCCTAATTACTACAACTTCTGTACGTATGTCTGGGGTAATTTGTTTTAAAAACATAAAAATAAGGGTGAGCTAAACGAGCTCAATAAGTGTAATCAGTTTATTAAAAAATTAAACTTTTCATAATAACATAACTGTAATATTCCCATATAATCATAAAGCTCATCATAAAGCATTTTCCATAACAATTTATTCGTGCATCATCAAATTTGATAATAACATAACATTTCGTAAAACATAATTTCAAATTTCTGAAATACTATTCCAAAATGCTTCTCGACATTAAACTCATAATATAAAAGTTCCATTTTCCAATTTCCTTTTTCTAAAACAATAAACAATGGTGGCAATAAGTTTTCTGAAAACTTTTATATTGAAAATAAGTCAACCATTAGAATTGGTACTATATGATACCTTCCAAATCACTTTTAAAAATAAATAGTGACGGCATTATTATTATATGACTTATCTTACTCAACATAGCCCACAATTAGTTTCTTTACCATACAGTACATTAGGCCTAAGGTCATGAAGCTGATTCTGCATTGCTTACTTGCGACTAGTTAATTACTATTTGTAGACCTGTTTCTGCATCGCTTACCTGTAATAGGTTAACCGCTATAAACCGGTAGTTATGGAGCTGATTCTGCATTGCTTACTCGTGACAAGTCATGACGTTGGTTCTACATTGCTTACCCGTAATTGGTTAACCACTATTTACAGAGCTGGTTCTATATCGCTTACCCATAATAGGTTAACTACTATAAATATACTCGTATAATAACATGTATAAAGCTTAGCGGTGTACCATAAGCAAAAGTAACTATTACATTTATGACTCATCTTATTTTCTAAATCAAGTATGGGAAGATTCATGATTGAATTGTTTCAATATAACTCCCAATCATATACAATTTAGCTCTCAAATTAAAATTCATATATTGCTAAAGCATACACTTATGCTAGTAATATTCACTTGTAAAATATCATTTGCATAAAACTTAACATAAATATTCATTTCATGATCAAATGAAAACCATTTACATTAAATCATTTTAAAGTACACTCACAAGTCATCAATTATTTTTGCAAAGAATCTAGTCATAAAATAGTTAAAATACACTCACATGTCATCAATTCTTTTACACATAATTTAGTAATATAAAGCAATTAAAATACATTCACATGCCATCAATTATTTTACAAAGAATTTAGTAATATAAAATAATTAAAATACATTCACAACTTACTAGTTTCTTTTGCATAAGTTAGAAATCCTTCAATTGGTTTCGTTTTTCAATATGAAACCTAATACGAATACATTCAACTCCTTAACACATTTTCAATCAAATACACCATAAACCATGTCAACTTCATTACTTTCCATATACACTCTAAGCTGAATTTCAACTAAAACCAATTCCTTATCTTTTCTTTACTTCATTAGCATCAAAATCATGCTATAAACATCATAAAACATCAAAATAGGAGTTTGAATCATCACATGAACAACCTTAGACATGGCCAAAAACTCATCTAATCATTTCCATGATTTTTCTTTCATTCTTTCATCATTAAACTAACTTTCCAACGTCATTCATTAACCTTAAATTATCAAATGACAAAATAAAACACTTTAGGTAATAGATCTCACCTTTGACCAAGTTTGACCAGGGTTCCATTAACTAGATTCACGTGATTTTCTTCTCCTAAATGCTCCCAATGTAATAAAACCTTAATATCTCATCAAAAGGGTGCAATTTACACCATCAAAACCAAATCTAACCTATAACCCAACAAATCAAAATTTTCAACAAGATTAGTAAGCTTACCAACCCATTTTCTTCTGCTTCACTTGAATGACTATGCAACTTTATTGGATGCTTGATTGGAGGTAGAAGAGCATGAAAACACTTTGGATCACTTCTTCGTGGCCATAACCGATCCTCTCTTCCCCTTTCTCTTTCTTTTCTTTTTTCTCTCTTTTCCCTCCTTTTTCCAACAATGGCCGAACCCACCTTGCTTGTCTCTTATTTTCTTTTAGTTTTTGGGCTCTTTAAGATGCTCTCCATTCACTCTCACGGCTATGTTAAAAGAATGAAGCAAAATGTTGATTTTATACTCATTTAATGGATTACACATGTCACCTTTTTATTTGTCATCACTAATGACTCATCACACACGTCATTTTCTCATTCATCATCTGTAATGACTCATCAATCCACTAATATCATGTAAAAATACCAAATTGTCCTTAATGAGTACAAAAAGACCAAATTGCCCTTTAATGCATTTAATTCACCAACTAACTGAATTAAATCCTGAAAATATTTCACAACCGTCTTATCATCAAATTGATCTTGAAAGACTCTAATTAGAGTTAATACTTATTAATAGGATGTTTTTTAAAAATTTGGATATTTTTAAAAATTTCAAATGAGTTTAAAATCATCAATACCCATTATTTTCCAAAAAGGGCATTTTAGTCCAATAATTTTAGATTACCCGAATTCTATTAAAACATCCTCTATTTTGACTTGTTTCAGTTCCTAGGGACTCCAATCCTAATTTTGGGCTCTCTACGTCTGGCTTTGCCTAAGGATCCTTTTCCTTTGTTTTCTTCATCCTCCTTTGTGAACTTTTGCAACACCAAAGATGAAGTTGTCTTCTTCTCTAGCATTAGTAAGCTCTACAATTTCTCTAGCACTAGGTCACCTCTCTTCTCCGTTCTTCCAATTTTTTTCTTTATGTTTTTTTATTTCATTAATGATGGTGATGATTTATAAAGCCAGGAGGTGAGAGATATAAACTGGTTTTGAAAGGTAACCATAAAGAGATGCATTATTAATGTCGAGTTGATAAATAAACCAATTATGAGAGAGTGCCAAAGTGAGAATGATACAAATGACAGTGGTTTTGATAACTGAATTAAAGTTGGTAGTGTAATCAACTTTTGGGGTTTGATAATATCCTTTGGCAAAAAGATGAGCCTTATAACACTCAAAAGAACCTTCAAGATTTTATTTTATGTAAAAAATCCATTTACAACTATCAATATTTGTGTTGGGCAGAGGAGGAATAAAAGTTCACATGTTATTGTGATAGAGAGCACTAAACAATATTAGTAGTTAAGAAGGATGTGTGTCCTAAGGTGTTTGCTTTGTAAGTACAAGGAGGCCAAGAAGATTGATAAACATATATACTATGATATATGCAGGAAAGTGAAAGGTAATGTCTTCAAGAATAAGCATGTCCTTATGGAAACCATTCATAAATCAAAGGCTGAGAAAGCAAGATTTTTTTTTATCTTATTAGTTTGAGGCTAAGAGGGTTAAGAACAATGAAGGTAGGGAAAGAAAAATTTCTAGATGAGAGGAATGATTGGCTTGGGGACCAGGAAGAGGTGATAAGCTAGTATCTATTCCAACTGCTATTGCATCTCAACCATGTAAGACTTTGCAGAAATCTAAGAAGTAATGCCTTTGCTGACTTCTTTAAAGATTTGGTTGAATATTCATGGAATAGAATGTTGTATTAAGGATGTTGGTAGCATATGAAGAGCCAAATTGGCAATTTTGGGATTTAGAGTATCAAAAGCAACAATGTGAAACAATATGTTCCCATTTTTAATATAATTGACATTATGTAGGTAGTTTATTTTTATTGGACTTATTAAAAGACAAGTTGTTTCGAATTTATGTCTAATATGGAGATTGGGCCTTGATAAAGCAAACACATGTAAGAGGGGGTGAATTGTGTGTAATAAAAAATTTAAAGTACTTTCAAATCGATAAGATCATGTTAAACAAAATAAATTTATAAATAGAAGGGTCCTATAAATTTTCGAAAGGATCCTGTTAATGCTCAAATAGAAATGTGTCAATTAATCAAAAGAAGCTTGCTAACACTCAAAATGATAGCAACCTTTTTTAATCGATAAGAGCCTATTGGCGCCAAAAAAGAAACGAGCCTGTTTAATC
This sequence comes from Erythroxylum reticulatum, assembly GCA_025504915.1. NCBI lineage: Eukaryota > Viridiplantae > Streptophyta > Magnoliopsida > Malpighiales > Erythroxylaceae > Erythroxylum > Erythroxylum reticulatum. Next base: position 12,628,198 of record JANSVA010000002.1, on the reverse strand, counting down.
GATAGGAGCCTGCTAAATTTTAAAGGAAACCTCTTATGATATAAAAACAGAAGGAGCCTATTGAAAAACTAAAGGAGCCTCTTAAAATTTGATAATGCAGAAATTTAAAAGTAAGTAAGAGAGAGAAAATGACATATTATATTTATACTAGTTCAGCTTATAACGAAGCCTATGTCCAGTTCCTAAGTATTCAACTTGAGTATTTTACTATAAAAACCAAGTAGCAATTTGAAAAGCCTCTTTAAGCTCACAAGTATATATTTTCAAAGGTTCTTCAACCTTCCACAGTAGTAATATTTTGCTTACAAGCTCTCAACGAATGACACAGTAATTTGCTTAATATGAGCTTCAATGATCACTCTCTCAAAAATTTTCACTTTGTAGAACACAAGGGATTTGATATTGATATGAATTTCAAAAGTGTTGATACTGTGAATGTATATAAAAAATTTGGCTTCCTTGATTTTTCTGCATGTATATGTATCTTGCAAATGTAGTGGTTCTTTTTTAAGTAGACTATTTTCAACTAGTCGTTGCTTAATCTTCTATATTATCTTTGCTGAAATCTTTGATATTTAGACGTTAAGAAGAAGGTTCTATCAAGGCTAAATTAGTAAGATCCTTTCGGATGTCATGGAACCATTTCTAAAAAGACAAGTTTATAAAGAAGGTTTCTGCAAGAAAGAAAGCAATTATTCTATGATTTTATTTCTTTTTAAGAATTATACCGTTGCCTATATAAGGAAATAAATCCAATTTGAATTTTGAAATATTATATAGTTATCATCAAAATCATTAATTATAAACCTTGAGCTAAGAATCTCCTCCTTTTTGATGATGAAGAACAATGATAGATATATTTTCAAAATTTAAATAAAGAATAAAGGATTTCGAAAGATATCTGTAAAATTTACTTGTAGTTATATTTAAAAGGAGCTTGACTTCTAAAAGAAGTTGCTTATCGTTAGTTTATCACATATTTAAAAAAATTTAAGCATAATATATTATCAATGGAAAATATATCATCAAAGCAATATTGATTCAATAGCAAATAAATCATCAAGGAAAAGTATATCATTAATTCTCTCCCTATTTGTCATTAAGGAAGAGTGACTAAGGCAACAAACAAGATCATAAGTAAAAAACAGACCAAGCAAAAATCAGAGACATTAATTAGACATTTTTCGAAGCAACATTTGCTAGTCATGAATTTTTTTTTCATGTTGTCTATTTGGTTATTCATGTGATCTTGATTGGAAAGAATTTCCTTCAGATGTTAAAGGATCACATCATTGGAGCTCTAAAGAGGAACAAGAGCTAACTTTTGTGGGGTAGGAACTAAAGATTTGCTACTTTTCTGTCTTCTTGTTTACCAACACATTGTCCTTTAGCTTGTAATCGAATTGGTAGGGAATTAAAGAATGGAACTTTGCAGGCTCATACCAATTCGGGTTGTCAAAAGGCACTCCACAATAAGTAAAAATTTTATTCAACAACATCTCATACGATAGGCCACTAGTGATATTCTTGTGACATCCCTTGTCCATTATAAACTTCATAATCATTGTTGGGAGGTTCATCTTATTACCTTTCAAAAGGTTATAGACCACATACTTATCCAGAAGGTTGCATATTTCTACTGAGCTACTCCTTCAAAAAATTAAAGTGGCTGAAATGGAAACAAGACATCTTGGCAGTAGGTCCAAGTGTTTACACTAAGGTCTCCCTTTACGTGCTGTTTTAGAATGTACCCAGAAGGTTACATATTTCTATTGAGCTACTCCTTCAAAAAATTGAAGTAGCTAAAATGGAAGCAAGACATCTTGGCAGTAGGTCTAAGCGTTTACACTAAGGTCTCCCTTTACGTGCTCTTTTAGAATGTAGACATATAAAGTCCATAGCCTCTCCCAAATCAATGTCAGTAATATCCCATTTGTGACAGGGAATGTTAGTCCTACCAACTAGAATTACAACTAGAATGTTCCCTAGGATTTCCTCTGTATCCAAAATCTTGAACTCACATACCCACGAGATGGTTATCGGCTTCTCATCAACCTCTTGGCTTTATGGATTTCTTTAAAAGAAGTTTCTTTAAATACTGCTTAATCCCTAACAATTTATTCCTCGGTCTTTTTTTCGACTAAAGGTGCTTTGCCTTTTCTTATTTCTTCTCCTTTTCTTTTCCTTGATTCTTCTTAGTCTTCCTTTTCTTTCTTAGCAGTTTCTTTTTTGTAGAGCTTGTTTTGTGATATTTTCTCTAGTCCATGGTCTCTATAATAACGAAGTCAGTTCTTCATTAGATCCGTCATCATTTACAACCTAGTGCATTTTAGGTACTTTCTTAACCTTAGGATTAGTTTTAGGGGCAGTAGATGGAGGAGTAGTGGAAGGAGTAAGAGTGGTTAGAGTAAGAATGGGTATATGAAATCTTACTTTTCTTGTTTGCTCCCCCTCACTCGAGGATTCTTCTACTTCTTTTTCTTCTTTTTTGTTTTCTTTTTCTTGCTCTTTTTGTTCTTTTTTCTCTCTCTTCTTTTTATTCTTTCTCTTTTTCATCTTCTTTCTCTTCTTCTTCTTTTTCTCTTTCTCTACTGGAGTCAAAGACAAATTGCTATCTGGTTGAAGGTTCATTATTTTTAGAGGAGGAGTTCAAGTCTGATTCAATGGAAAGCATAACTAAAATTTTCCTTTTTCTTTCCTTTGAATTTTCCTGAAAGGTGTTTCTAAAATATGGGGTTTAGAGGAAACAAAGATAGGTTTAGTAGGAGTATTCAGAGGGCCTACTATTCGAGATAGAGAAGAAGACTCAGAAGCGAGAGTTTGTTCATAGCTGGAAGTTGAAGCATTGGTTTTCTTCTATCCTTTTGATTTAGATAGTTCCATTGTAAGGACAATGGGCGAGATTTAGTAGATTTGAGATGAAAACAGAGAGTTAGAATGCAGTGAGTAAACAGTGGTGCTTTGAAGAACAATAAGGAGAGTAGAAGAACAAAGCTTGCTTAAGGAGTATTAAACAATTTTTGAGTGTTGATTTAGAGTGAAGAAGGATAGTCGTACATGCTAAAAAAGGAAGTGGATTGTTTGCATATCTTCTGTTAGTACCGTACAGCTGCTTGTCAGAATTGTGTATGCGTTTATTTAAATGCTAAAACGAAGCCATGAATGACTTGCTTTTTAGAACACGTGTATACTGCTCTGTTAAACTGAGAGGAGCCTTCTAAGGAGCTTATTACGAGGAGTTCTCAAAATTGAGAGGAGCCTTCTAAAATAGAAGGATCCTATTAATGTATATAGAGAGAAGTAACATAGAAAATTCATATAGATATAATGTCAGATTGTTTGCACATACTAAGCTTTTTTCTTAACATACAAAATCTATCTTCAGAGAGTGGCTTAGTGAATATTTTAACTACTTGATTTTCAATATTAACATCTAAAATATCAATGGTACCTTCTAAAACATGATCTCTAAGAAAATGATGTTTGATTTCTATATGCTTAGTCTTAAAATGATGCACAAGATTTTTCGAAAGATTTATTACATTAGTATTATCATATAATATGGGAATATGATTAAAGTTTAGAGAAAGATCCTAGAGTTAATGCTTCATCCATAAGATTTGAGTACAACAGCTGGCAACTGCTATATATTCCGCTTTAGTTGTTGAAAGCGTTGTGCAATTTTGTTTCTTGCAAGACCAAGAAATTAGACATCCTCCAAGAAATTAACAATGACTACTTTTCTTTTTCGATCAACTTTATCACCTGTATAATTTGCATTACAATAGCCAACTATGTTAAAAGAACCAACATTTTGATGCCATAATCCAAAATCTATAGTTCTTTGAAGATATCGAAAGATCCTTTTGATTGCTTGAAGTTGGCTTTTTTGGATTTGATTGAAAGCATGCACAAAGACACACATTAAGCGTATTGCTTGGTCTTGAGATTGTAAGATACAGTAGTGACCCAATCATTCCTCTATACTTTGTTTCATCTGTCTCCTTGCATTCTTCATCCTTATAAAGTTTAGTTCTAGTATATATAGGAGTACCCATACGTTTGACATTCTAAAAGTGGTATTTTTTGATGAATTCCTTTGTGTATTTGTCTTGGCTAATGAAGATTCCTTTTTCTATTTTCCTGATTTGTAATCCGAGAAAGAAGGATTGTTCTCCCATCATGCTCAATTCAAACCCCCCCTGCATCAATGCTGAGAATTCTTCACAGAAGGACTAATTAGTAGCACCAAATATTATATCATCAACATATATTTATACTATGAGTAAATCATTTTCTTTTTTCTTAATGAATAAGGTTTTATCTACCTTTCCTCTTTCAAAGTTATTCTTAAGCAGAAAATTACTTAACCTTTCATACCATGCTTGAGGGGCCTATTTTAGACCATACAGGGCTTTAGTCAATTTCACCACGTAATGAGGATGGTTTTCATCTTCAAAACTTGAAGGTTGCTTAACAAACACTTCTTTGCTAATATATCCATTTAAAAAGGCACTTTTGACGTCGATTTGGAATAATTTGAAGTTTCTATAACATGCGAAGGCAATAAACTTTTGATTGATTCTAGTCTAGCAAAAAACACATAAAGTTTTATCAAAATCAATACCTTCCTGTTGATTATAACTTTAAGCTACAAATCTAGCTTTGTTTCTTACTACCTTACCATTTTCGTCGAGTTTGTTTCGAAATACCTAACAAGTTCTAATGATTGATATATTTTAGTAACGAGGTATTACATTCTACACTTTATTTATGTCAAACTGATTTAATTCGTCTTTTGTAGCTGAAACCTAATGTTATCTTTCCCATTATTTAGAACGAAGCATTTACAACCACATGCTCAAAAGTAAACAACATTCATTTTTCTTACTTTCCATAGCTCATAGGGATCTTTTTCATAATAAGTCTTATAAAGCACCTATTGAGTATGTAACAAGCAGTGGATACCGCTTCTGCTCAGTAACCAAGGGGTAGGCCACTTTCATACAGCATTGGCCTAGCCATATCAACTAGGGTACTGTTGTTTCTCTCATTGACACCATTTTGCTGAGGAGTCCTTCGGTATGAAAAGTTGTAAGCGATATCATTATTATCACATAAATCTTCAAACTTTTTGTTATCAAATTCTCCGTCATGATTGCTTCTAATTGATGTAATGCAATATCCTTTTTCGATCTAATTTTTTTGCAAAACTTCTTAAAAACTTCAAAAGCATCATCTCTATTTGACAGGGAGAAAACCTATGTAAATCTGGAATAATCATCTAATAAAACAAAACAATAATGTTTACCACCAAAACTTTGAGCCCTAGTGGGACCAAATAAATTCATATGCACAAGTTCAAGCAGTTGTTTAGTAGATACAATGTTTTTAGGAGGAAAGTTGCTTCTAACTTGTTTAGCTTTTAAACAAACCTCACAAACCTAATTGCATTCAAACTTCAGGGTAGGTAGTCCTCTTACTAACTCATTTTTGGAAAATTGTGATAGAATGCTCATACTAGTATATTCAAATCTTCTGTGCCAGATAAATGAATCCTTTTCTAGAGAAGCAAAACACTTAACACTTTATGAAGACATGTCTTCCAGTTGAGCATAGTATATATTTTGAATTCTAGGACCAACGAATATAATATTTATCATTATGATTATCAACTATGTCGCAATGAGATGCATACAAAATGACTCTATAACCTTTGTCATATAACTGACTTACGCTTAATAGGTTATGTTTTAAACCATCAACGTAAAAGACATTATCAATGGAGGTGGAGTCAGAATCACCAATTTTACTAATTTTAGTGACCTTTGATTTATTTTTGTCAGCGAAGAAAACATTACCTCCGTCTTTTCTTTCAATATAATTAAAATGTGATATTTCACCTATCATGTGTCTAGAATAACCACTGTCGACTATCCATTGAGTTTCTCTTGTCTTTGTTTTGAAGTATGTCTGCAGAAAAAATAGTATCTCATTTTAGGTAATTTCTTGGATCCTTTCAGGTTAGTTGCTTGACTTTTGGATCTCCAAATACACATTTGAGATCATTTCTCCATTTTACAAAAGTTACAAGAATGACTAATGTGACTATATCTACCATAGTAGATACATAAAACAAATAAGTGAGAGCTGCTATAATTTCTGCCATATATTAGATTCTTGTTGTTTTCATTATAGCTACTGTTGGATTTAACAAAGAAATTCTTATATGGCCAAATATTATTGTTTTCATTGTAACCTATTTTAGCCTTATCAAAAACTCATTTACCACAACTAACTAGTGCACTTCCATCAACAAACTTTGCAACATTTTTTTTTCTAGAGATAATATCTTCCTTACACATTTCTCTTTCTCAATCTTCTTTACACATTTCTCTTTCTCAATGAACTTTTTCTTCTAGCTATCTTACTTTATCAGAGTCATTCTCAAGCAAAGTATTTTCCAAGCAAATTTTTTTAGTGATCATACAATTTATGATATGTATTTTTCAATTCATCAACTTTAACATTAGAGTCAGAATAATATACCTCATTATCTCCTAATTCAGCCATGAAACAAACGTTACTGACTTCTTCTGGTTCTTCTTCTTTGTGTGTCCAGGCTTCTTGCAGTTATAACATATGATTTGATTGTTTTGTATATTGTTATTGCTACTGTTGCCTTTTGATAGGAACCTGTTGTTCCCAAATTTTTTGTTTCCTTCTCTTTTCTCCATTAACTTCTTTTTATAAAAGCAGGCGTATTTCCAAACCATAAAGTTGAACTCATCATCTCTATCTATTTGCAACTCAGTGTCACTTTCATCATTGTTTGATTCAAAAATTGTTTTTAGTTCCATTCCTTTTCTGTAGGAAGATCCTGCATCTCGACTAAGCTCAGTTTCATGGATTATTCAATCTTCTTGTAGCCAGTCGAGTGAAATAGTGTCTAGATCCTTTGCAATTTTTAGAACTTTCACCTTAGGTCTCCATACCTTTGGTAGTGATCTTAGAATCTTTGTTACGAGCTCATCATTGGGATCTATCTTTCCCAAGTTCTTTAAAGACGTGATGATGTTATTGAACCGTCTGAAGAATTGATCTATGGTTTCTCCCTGTTTTATGCATTAGTCATATTGTTGCACTAAAAGGCTTATTCTACGTTTCTTTACCTCATTCATTACTTCAAAGGTGACTTGTAGTTTATCCCACATTTTCTTTACTGTAGAGTAGCAGGATATCTTCTCATATTCTTCTGGAGACAGTGCACAAATCAGAAGATGTTCTGCTTTAGCATTTAGCTGTGCATTTCTTCTGTCAGCATCAGACCATACTTCTACATATTTTATAGTAGGAAGTGTAGCTCCAACTTTGATGGCTTACTAGACTTAAATATCTACAGATTGAAGATAAATTGTCATTCTCTCTTTCTAGTATGAGTAGTTGCTTCCATTGAAGTAAGCAGGCTTTGAGACAGATTTTCCTTTAAGGCCTCTCAAATTATTTGCCATGATCTATCAAGTTCTGTAAAATACAATAAATGCGAAACCTGGCTCTGATACCAATTGATAAAGCAAATACATGCAAGAGGGGGTGAATTATGTGTAATAAAAAATTTAAAGTACTTTCAAATCGATAAGATCCTGCTAAACAAAATAAATTTATAAATAGATGGGTCCTATAAACTTTTGAAAAGATCTTGTTAATGCTCAAATTGAAAGGAGCCAATTAATCAAAAGGAGCCTGCCAACGCTCAAAATAATAGAAGCTTTTTTTAATCAATAAGAGCATGTTAGCACTCAAAAAGAAATTATTTTGTTTAATCAATATGAGCCTGTTAACTTTTAAAAGAAACCTCTTGCGATATAAAAACAGAAAGAGCCTATTGAAAAACTAAAGGAGTCTTTTGAAAACTAATAATGTGAAAATTTAACAGTAAGGAAGAGAGAGAAAATGACACAATAGATTTATATTGGTTTAACTAATAATGAAGCCTACATCTAGTTCCTAAGTATCCAACTTGAGTATTTCACTACAAAATTCAAGTAGTAATTTGATGAGCCTCTTCAAGCTCACAAGTTTTTAGTTTTCAAGGTTCTTCATCCTTCATAGTAGTAGTATTTTGCTAACCTCTACAAGCTCTCAACGAATGAAAAAGTAATTTGCTTAATATGAGCTTCAATGATCACTCTCTCAAAAGATTTTTCATTTTCTAGAGCATAAGAGATTTGATAATGATATGACTTCCAAAAGTGCTGATGTTGTGAATGTATATAAAAAATTTGGCTTCCTTGATTTTTCCGTATGTTTATGTATATCACAACTATAGTGGTTCTTCCTTAAGTAGACATTTTTCTTAAACTAGTCGTTGTTTAATCTTCGATATTATCTCTGATAAAATCTTCGATATTAGATGTTAAGAAGAACGTTATATTAAGGCTAAATTAGCAAGATCCTTTTGGATGTCATGGAATCATTTTTAAAAAGGTAAGTTTATAAAGAAGGTTCCTGCAAGAAAGAAAGCAATTATTCCATGATTTTATTTCCTTTTAAGAATTGAATGTGAGTATGAGGATGCTAAAGAGGGAATTATGAAGGTGCCTAGTCAGGTGAGTCGTTAGATTGGATAGACCCAGAGGAATTTAGTATCCATTAAAGATGTCAGCTTGCCAAAATTTTTTACCAAATTGATTAGGACTTTGCCACTGTTTAAGGGAATGTTGTCCTTTTTGAGTTGTCCCTTCTCCTCTATTATTCACTCCATATATGTAGTGATCACCATTAGAAGAGGTGATGAAGTTGGCGTCTGGTGGTGATGGTGAGTTATAGGAGAGTAATCACTATTTATGAAGGAGAAGTTTAGCCTTTAACATGGAAAAGGTGATGGACGTTGTTTGTTGTTTGATTGTAGTGTTGAAAGACTTGAATTCAACTGGTAATCCATTAAAAATAAACAGAACAAGGTCTTCATCTAAAATCTTGTCTCTAATGGCGACAAACTCATCTACAGTTATGAAGACGATAGGAGAAAGTTGATGATGGTTTCAATGGAGGAGAGATTTATGCGAAGCTGTTTGTTGCATAAAGTTCTCTTCAAGCCCTACCCAAATTTCTCAAATAGCCTGGTGATTGAGTGCAAGGCATGTAATGGATCTCGCAACTGATGATGTAAGAAAGCAATAAACCAATTGATAAAGTTTTTCCCATTTGATGCATTTGGGATATTGGCTTAAGGTGTCAGCTGGTGGTAGTACCATATTGTCAACATAGCCAATCAAATTGAAAGTGATTAGAATGACCTAAATTTGATTTTTCCATACAAGATAATTTGTAGATTCAGTGGTGTGGTTAGAAAATTGGTAATTTGGTTGAATGATAACGTAGGCAATTGTGTTATAACATTTTTGTTTTTAGAAATTTCCTATTGGCTTTTGTGGTATTGTTTTTGCTGGTTATGTAACGTTCTTCAACAATACTGTAGGTTGATATAAGGGATTATATGTTTAGTGTTATATTCATCTGTAAGGTATATGACCTTTTAATATACACATTGTGAGATAGAAACAATGTTTTAAAAATTGAATCGGACATCGAACCGGTCAAAGGAAAGATTTAAGGTTTAAAGGTTCAACTGGTAATGAGCCGCTATAAAACCAGTATATAATAAAAAAGAAGTAAAACTTATAAGAATAAGTAAAAATAAAATATTTTATTGAAATAAAAAATACACCAATGTCTATTATTAT